>CM069908.1:86815867-86963403 GCA_036172215.1 Camellia granthamiana | reverse complement strand
ATGAATGATATGATTATAATTGGGTCTAATTCTTCTGCTATTTTGAGTTGAAGTAACATTTGTTTCAAGCTTTAGAGATGAAAGATCTTGGTCCTCTACGTTATTTTCTTGGTATTGCGGTTGCTTCCTCTCCCATGGGTTATCTCTTATCTTAGTCCAAGTATGCTCATGAGATTCTTCGCCGTGCCCGTTGTAGACACCACATTTTCACTGACCCTAAGATTTCGAGCGCTTGTAAGCCTCCCGATGATGAAATGGTAATATCTTCACCCTTGGAACGTTAGAAATTACTTAAGACTGCTGTTATACCCTATTTCAGCCAAAAATTAACTTTTTGCAAAAATGACCGAAATACCGCTGAACCTGTTTTCAGCCAAAAACTAACTTTCCGACCTCGAGAGAGAGGGAGAAGCCCAAATTGCATCTAGATTGATGGCATTTTCCAAAATTATAAACTGGATTTTATTAGAAACATTGATTGAAAGGCAATTTGGATTTACTTGGACCTTAGGTATGCAAAAGCTGCGCAAAACTGCACGTAGCCATGCATACCCACACCTAGCCATGCAAAGTTGACACCGGGACCAATGGCCGCACATGCACTTGGTGCGGCCGCAGCTGGTTCATGTGGCCACACTTCTCTTGTATGCTTGCACTTTCCTCCAATAGACAGGAATGGAAATTTTGCAAGGATAGCAATGCGGCATTGGAAGGAGGCACTAGGAAGAAAGTGATGCTTAATCCTAGCAACCTCCTCTGGCTTCCTCCCTAAGTCAAGAGTGCTTATAAAAGCACTCCCACCCCCACTTTTAAGGGGTTAGAAAATTGTGAACTTTTGAGAGCATTTGAGAGCTTGTGAGAGAGAGACCCTCCCCCTCACCCTTTATTTCGAAATTTCCACCCTAACAGCAACTAAAGGCAATAAAAAATAACCTAAGGACTTGGAGACTTGAACTAAACTCAGAAACCTAAGCTTGAGGGAGGCCTACAAGCAAGAAACATAGTTTTCTTGTCTTGTTCTTCGCGTGCTTTTCGGTTCTTGAAAACCAGCAGGTAAAATCCTTTTCTTTGTTAATTTTAGTACCTATTTTCTATCTATTTTCAGTAGTCAATTATTGCTAGGGTCTTAGTTCATCATCTCATCATGTAGTTTAGTCGTTCTGCTCACCTTTTCACCTATTTTCGCATGATTTGTTTATTCTCCTTAGAATAGCATATTTAGGCTTGCTTAATCATGTAGAAATCATGCAGTAGGCCCGATTTGAATCATCATGTAGTTAGTTTGTATTTTCTCCTTCTATTTGCTATTCGCTTTTTGTGCATAAGCATCATTTAGTAGCCTCAAACCGGGCCTAGGATCATATTTTGTAGGGGGAACTACATGGAGGTGGGAGAAAAACAAAAAAAAAACAACGCCCAATTAGTACACATTAATGTGTGTTTGGGAGAGGAAAGATTGAGTACACACCTAACCTTTGGCATAATGCACAAAGTGGTGCCCCAAGACTTGAACCTATAACCTCAAGGTTATTAGGCCAAATCTTAACCGATGTGTTAGTAATTATTTTCTCCTTCTCTCACCTGTATGTAGTTCCCCCTATTTTGTATGCTTAGTTGTATATTAGGTCGTGTTTTATTTCAAGCATTACATGTAGCACGCTGAAAGTGGACATCCGGGTAAGTCCTTCCTTCCCTCCATAGCATATGTTTGCTTGGTGCATTGTCTTTTCAATAATGCAAGTTATGTGATTTTCTATGCAAAATTGGATGTGTTGGATGTTTTTATAAATATTGTTTATTTTAGATTAAGTTTATGGCCATGTTGTGCTAAAAACCTATTTTCATTGGAAAACTATTATTTATTTGAAAGCATGGCTTTATTTTTTGAATATAAAATAAATGATGTTTATTTTATTCAAATCACCTAGTTTTAGGGTTAGTTAATGGTTTTAGGCTAAAAATGGCTTTGTGTGAATAATTAATCATTAAAATAATAAAATAAAAAGTTAGTAGAGGCCAATCTTCAGATTGGGTAAAAAGGGTGGTTTCATTCAATGACCTTCCCCTTTTGTACCTTAGCTCCCAAACCTAAAAATCTCTGGTTATGACGAATCAGGTCTATTACTTAGTTTTCATTGTTAAAGGTTTCTTAATTTCCCATAAAAATTAAGTGGCGACTCCTTCGATGTGCGATAAAGCAAGTTGGCACAACATTAGGTGGAAACGTGCCTTATACTCAAAAAAGGCACGGCGTCCACATCCGTCTTACTGATGAGAGGGTCATTGACACTCCCATTGAGTTCTATTCCAAGTTCTATCCATCTGATGGGGTTCTTCCATTCCAAATTGGTTGGTGCTTGGTCTATCTCACTGTGATACACCCTGATATTGCCTATGTTGTTCATATGGTTAGCCAATTTGTCTCTGCTCCCTATTCTACTCACTAGGCTGCTTTGCTTCTCATTCTCTACCATATTTGTTGGACTATCTTTCAGAGTTTGTTGTTGTCTTCTTCTTCTCCATCGATGCTTCGTGCTTATGTTGATGTTGATTATGCTAGTGACGCTTCTTATCACGAGTTTACTTCCAGTTTATGCATTTTTCTTGCTAACTCCCTTATCTCATGATGCAGTGAGAAACAGTTTGTTGTGGCCTAGTCAATTGCTGAGGCCGAATATCATGTTGGCCTAGACAACTGCTGAGGCCAAATATCGTGCTATGATACATATAGCTGCTGAGGCCGAATAACGTGCTATGACACATGCAATTGCTGAGATAGTATTGCTTTGTTGACTCCTTTCTGATCTGGGTGTTCTCTTCTCTTCTCTTATCCCTCTCTACTGTGACAAAAAAAGTTTCTTTTATTTCCTTCTCTTTGCAGCTTACTAACTTCTTCACCAAGACTCACACTTTTGCTCATTTTTGGTTCTTGTTGGACAACTCTTGATGCTCTTCGGTTCTACTCATTTTTTGTTCCTGTTAGTCTTTCTTTCCAAATTAGGATTTCGTTCTTGGTATATACATTTAGTGCATGTAATTGTTGATTAGTGAGATTATAAGCACATATTATTCGTATACTCACTGTACGAGCACGAAATATTGTTCTCGTATAATCCTGTTGATCAAGATTGCGCTCCTCTGTACGATGTCGCTTTACTCCCTGAAAACACAAACGTGAGCTAGCCGGCGGGTGTGTGCCGAATACCTCTCCGATGCCTAAGTCAACAAAAATAGACAAATAGACAAAAGCTCTGTGTATTCGGGAATCAAAGTTGTGTTACCTCTCCATAGGTGATGTTGTGAGCTTTTATAGGTTCCGTGTGGCACAATCATAGTAGGACTCTTACTCCTCCAGGTAGAGTTCTCCTAGGAATCAAATTCCTGAAAGATAATGCTTATCCTTCAACACCCCCCTTACTGCTTAAGCGAAGTGAGATGGTTTTACCATGGTTGGATGTCAATATGACTGAGGTAAGCCTGGCTATGCTGTGCAGCAGAGTAGACCGAACTATACCTAGTTTGGTTCTTCCTTTCACTGCCCTTACCTCAGTTCCTCTTGTACAAACCGTGGTATGATTAGACCGAGCTAGCAAAGAGCAAGGTTCTGACCGAGCTAACCATACTACGCTATGACCAGGCTAACTTTGAGTATGGTGACCGGTGCTGACTACAAAGCTTCCTTAGACCGGACTAACTTCAAGGCTCTTTTGGACCGGGATAACAAGAGGGCTCTCTAGGACCGGGATAACAATAGGGCTTACTGGGACCGGGCTAACTACAAGCCCCTTTCATCCAGACCTTCTTACTGTGGCCCAAAGAACGGCCCATTTACCTAGCTTGGCCCAATTTAGGTATAAATTACCCTCTCAATTGTCCCTTAATTCCATCTACGCAGCATGATAGGGATTTACCTGTTTTATCAGCCGAGCTAAAAACTTTAGCCTTTCCAGCCGAGCTAAAATTCTTTAGCTTTTCCAGCCGAGCTAAATTCACACCGGGCTCTACCTGCCCGGTCAAAAACGTCTCTTCAATCACAGCAACTAAATCGCTTCTCATTCCAATGGACACGTGGCAGACTCTTAGTGGCCCAGCATAGCTGTCACGCCGTTCTTCGTACTTCGTAGTTTTTGAACAGCCCTGCCAAAAGCTTTACACAAAGCGAAAAACCCTATTTTTGAATCATTTCTCTCACTATTCACCTTCTCTCCCTTTTGCTCTCATGCTCGAGTCTCCATTTCTGCTACCACTGTTTCTTTTTGCAAAGCTCGTGCTCTTCCTTGCTACTCGGATCTTCATCAACTTGCCTCCATTCTTGTAAGTGACTCAATCCTATTTCCTCGTTTGTTGACTTCATATCTGTTTTTGCAATGTGTACTTGTATGTTTTTTCAAAACACACACCACTTTTACTTCCAGTTTTCTGGGAAAATCTTGTGATAGAACCACTATATTCATGAATAATGTGAAAAACGCTGTATTTGATCCAAAATCACGCCCCAACCGAACTAGGATGTTGTTTGTAGTTGATGTCAGTCTAGCCAGACTACCAACCGGACTAGCACTTCACGCTAAACTAGTAGTTTCATCAGGTCAAACCATCTTTTGCTTCAATTAGCCGAGCTATCGAACCTTACTAAATCCGCGCAATAGCACGCTTGAAAGCCTTAACCACCGCCGAGCTACAACCAGGGGCTAAGCCAGCCCTCTTGGTTCAGACCGAACTAAGAACGCTGCCCCTAGAGGCTCAACTGGGCTAAAAAAATCCCCTTGCTCAAACCAGGCTAAGATCTGTAGCATCTTACATAGCCGAGCTAGGACTTCATTTATCTTGCCTTTGTTTCTTTTAGCACGGTCCAACGATTTGTGCTTAACACAACTTTGTTTTTCACCTTGCAGACTTAGGTTGCCCAGGCACTCCTTTGAGCACTCAACCGAGCTACTCAGCACCATTCTTCGACCGAGCTAACACTCCAGTTTAATTTGTACATAACTTAAACCACAAATAGGGAAGTACAGATCTTTAGTAAACTCACCAGGGGCCATAGCTGAATTTCGTAAGGACTACCAAATTCCAGATGATGTCCACCTCTCACTGGCCGAACCAGAAACCGTTCCTTGGGAAAAACAAGGCTTTGTCCCTTTTAATGTTATTTCCATCGTAGAGTGCGGTCTGTGATTCTTGTACAGCCCCTCCTTTGTGAATTCCTTAGGCAAACCAAGCTCTGCTCTACCCAACTTTCCACCAATTCTTACCGTATAATAAACGGCATAGCCGAGCTAAACCGCCGGGCTGGCCTTAATCTCGGTCTAGCCGAGCTCTTCCACCAATACTCCATAGGATCGGCCGAAGATGGCTGGGTCTATTACTTAAGAATAAGACGCCGGCGTGAAAAGATAATAAAAAATACTCCGGATAAAGACGTCAATGATAATGATTTCTTCTGGGTCTCTAGGAATTTTGAGGACCACCAAGCCCAGATCCCAGGCTATAGAATAAATTGGAACAAGGGTGTAGCCAGTAGGATTACCTCGGCTGAATTCCACGCTTTTCTTTTACCTCGGTCTTAACATTCTGAACCGGACTAACCCTTGTCTTTCTTCTTTTATGCAAATTTGAACTTTCTCAAGTCACAGTACAGCTATCCCAACTTAGCCACTCTTCGTACCGCGCTACGATATCCTACCATAGGCTGGGCCGAGCTATTGAATTTGAACCGACGTATAGATACAGTGGCAGGCGAAAGTCTAAGGTAACTGACTTCTTGTTAGAAGCCTCTCCTGAACCAGACCCATCCTTGCCCCAAATCAATCTCATCCCACTAACCGCCGAACAAGAAATGGCCAAGAAGAGAGCCGTGCGAGCCCTTCTGACCGAAACCAACCAAACCGAGGTACCACTAACCGGTCAAACTCAGGAGACCGTTGTGGCCCTTCCATCTCACCAGCCCTCAACATCTCGCCCAAATAAGCGTGCCCGGACTATCCCAACCGAGCAGCGCCTCGTTGATGAAGATGAAACCGTGGTCCCTCAAACCACTCCACCACGCTCTCCACCGAGCCCATAACCGGAGTGTTCGGACCGGGCTAGCTCCTCTAAGTGGGCTCCAAAGATCACTTTTCAGAACCGTGCTATCACGGATTCTGACTCAGTGGTCGCAGAAAAAGACCACTTGATGGCATTCAACCTGGCTAAAGGTGTTTGCTTTCCAACCGATATGAGGCACTACGACCACCTAACCGAGTTGAAGGCCCTTCGCTCGTCCACAAAATCAATGGTGCTGGTAAGTTGCCCTTTTACTCATCTTTTTAATCTGTACAACTTTCTGCTTGGTTTCACTTTAAAAGTTTCTTACCATCCTCTTGCAGGCCATACAGAAGAACCACATTGCTCACAAGCGAGTGTTGGAACTTCAAAAAACCACCAGGCAAGCTATGGCCGAGGCTAATGAAAGAACGGCCGAACTAGAGGAGGCGAAAAAACATATAGCTGAGCTGAAAACCGAGAACGGTGGCCTCACCGGTCTTGTTAGCTCGGCTGAAGTGGACAAGAAAAAGGCCGCGGCCGTGGTAAAAGATAAGTATCTGCGTGAGCTTGCCAAGCTCGAGGGAAAAAAGAATGCCGAAATATCAAAGCTTGAGAATAAGCTGGAGGACGTAGAGGACCGTGGCTTTCGAGAAGGTGAAGCCTTATACATCAAGCAGTGTGAAGCTGCAAAAGACCTCTTCTTTAAGTGCGGATGGAGGGGTGCTGTGGTGCAGCTCGGTTATGGGCCTAAGACCGAGGTCTTCAATCCTCCTCAATACTTCATACCGAGCTCACTGGCGGAGTATGCTGCTATTACTCAGCAACAATTTCTTGAAGCTTCAGATGATGAAGAAACCGTGCCCAACGATACCCCGGTCGTCAATGATCCTGCCAATCAGTCAGCTCGGGCGGAGCCAACGGTGGAAGATCTGACTAACGAGCTACCAACTGAAACCGTGCTCCCAACTGAGACCGTGCTCACGACCGAGACCGTGCTCACGACCGAGACCGTGCTCCCGACTGAAATCGGGCTCCGAGTTGAACTGGACGCTGATCTTGACGACCTATTTACCTGATTTTGTATTTTTCTTCTTTCTGCTTTTGGACAAGAATTGTAACCGGGCTGCGGCCCCATCTCCTTGTACTTTGACTTTGTCTCTTTTGTTCCAACTGTTATCTCGGTTTATTTCCATGCTTGTACTTGCTTTCTTACTGAAACCTGAATGAAATATAACATTCTCTGGCCGAGATACTTATCTCGGTCTTAACCTTGCAATCTATCTGGTCACACCTGCCAACCTCTTCAACCTAGATCCTTATCTCAGCTAAAGAACAATAAGTGCTGGTTTTTCCAGCCAGCCTCTTCAGCCTAGATCCTTATCTCGGCTGAAGCATAATAACTGTTGGTTTCTCCAGCCAACCATTCTTCAGCCTTGATCTTTATCTCGGCTGAAGAGCACCAAAAGTTGGTTTTTCCAGCCAACTACCTTTCAGCCTTGATTTTTATCTCGGTTGAAAAGTACCAGGTGTTGGTTTTTTCAGCCAACCTCTAAGTTGGTTTTTCCAGCCAACCTAGAGTAAAGTTTTTGGTTGTTTCGACCAAACGTCCTGCAGCCTGGATCCTTATCCTGGGCTTAGGAAGGGTGTTGGTTGATCCAGCCAACTTCTAAGTTGGTTTTTCCAGCCAACCTAGAGTAAAGTGTTTAGTTATTCTGACCAAACGTCCTGCAGCCTGGATCCTTATCCTGGGCTTAGGAAGGGTGTTGGTTTTTCCGGCCAACTTCTAAGTTGGTTTTTCCAGCCAACCTAGAGTAAAGTGTTTGGTTATTCCAACCAAACGTCCTGCAGCCTGGATCCTTATCCTGGGCTTAGGAAGGGTGTTAGTTTTTCCGGCCAATTTCTAAGTTGGTTTTTCCAGCCAACCTAGAGTAAAGTGTTTGGTTATTCCGACTAAACGTCCTGCAGCCTGGATCCTTATCTTGGGCTTAGGAAGGGTGTTGGTTTTTCCGGCCAACTTCTAAGTTGGTTTTTCCAGCCAACCTAGAGTAAAGTGTTTGGTTATTCCGACCAAACGTCCTGCAGCCTGGATCCTTATCTTGGGCTTAAGAAGGGTGTTGGTTTTTCCGGCCAACTATGCTTTCAATGCCCCTAGCTTACTAAAACAACTTTGACAGAATAAAACACTTATGCTGAAAAGAAAACTACTTGTTTTATTGGGGAAAAGAAAAATTACAAGTATGTTAAAGAAAAGCTAAAAATAAAATAGTTTGAGATTAGCAGTGTTCCATGGTCTGGGAATTGCTTTGCTGTCTTCGTCTTCCAAGTGGTAAGCACCCTTTCCTGCTAATCCGACCACTTCGTAGGGTCCTTCCCAATTAGGCCCTAACTTGCCAACTCTCGGTACCAAGGTGTTTTCCATCACTTTACGCAGTACCCAATCTCCGATCTTGAATTGCCTTGGATGCACCGTCTTGTTATACTTTCTGGACAACTCTTGTTGGTACGAGGCAATGTGAACCAGTGCTTTTTCTCTTCTTTCTTCTGCAAGGTCGAGCTCCAATGCTATGGCTTCTCTATTTAAGTCTGGATCAGAATTTTCGCTTCTAATTGTGGGGAGGCCAACTTCTAGTGGGATTACTGTTTCCATGCCAAAGGCTAAGGAGAATGGTGTTTCTCCTGTTGATCGCCGAGGTGTGGTATGGTAAGCCCACAAAACATGAGGAAGTTCTTTAGCCCACTTGCCCTTTGCCTTCTCTAACCTTTTCTTCAGTCTATCCAAGACAACCTTGTTTGATGCCGCTTCTTGGCCATTTGCTTGGAGATATGCCGGTGTAGAATTGTAGAACTCTATCTTGTACTCTTCACAAAAGCCTCTAAAGATTCTACCATCAAACTGAGTGTCGTTGTCTGATATTAGAGCCTTTGGTATGCCGAACCGAGTGATGATATTCTGCCAGACGAACTTCTTCACATCCTTCTCCTTTATTGATGCTAGTGCTTCTGCCTCCACCCACTTTGTGAAGTAGTCTATTGCTGCAAAGAAGAACTTTCTGTTGCCGGGTGATGTTGGAAGTGGTCCTACTATGTCCAAGCCCCACATTGCGAAAGGCCATGGGCTTGTTAGTGGTAGGAGTTCTCTAGCAGGCTAATGTATTTGGTGTGCGAACTTCTGACATTTCTCGCACTTCTTCACATATTTTTCTGAATCTGCTTGCATGTAAGGCCACTAATATCCTTGCGAGATTGCCCTATATGCTAATGATCTTCCTCCTTGGTGGCTTCTGCATATACCTTCGTGTATCTCGAACAAGAATGCTTCAACTTTGCTAGGATGAACACACTTTAGGTAGGGTCCTGTGAAGGATTTCTTGTACAAGGCCATTGATGGGGAGAGCCAAAATCGCTGCAACTTTGCTCTGATTTTGTTGCCTTCTTTCTTTTTTTCTGGTAAGATGCCGTCTTTTAAGAATAGTATGATAGGATCCATCCATGAAAGGGCCTAGTTCGGCGCAACATACCTCTTCTGCTTCAGGTTCTTCAATGCTTGGTCTCGGTAAGTAGTCAATCAACAACAGATGAGGGATGGAAGTATCTGCCATTGAAGCAAAGCCTGCTAGTTCGTCTGCTCTGCTATTTTCCTCCCTGCCGATTTGTTCTATCCGTACTACTTCAAATTTCTTGATCTCTTTTCTGACTAAGTCTTGGTACTTAGCCATCCTGTCATCCTTTGCCTCGTAGTCGCCTGAAATTTGGTTTACCGCCAGCTGTGAGTCACTGTAAACCATTAGCTCGGTGGCCTTCATGAAGGATGCTGATTTTAAGCCTGCCAGAAGCGCTTCGTACTCCGCTTCGTTGTTTGATGCGGGGAAGCCAAGGTGGACTGCTTGCTCCATTACTAGGCCGTCTGGCGAGATGAGGACTATGCCAAGTCCTGCTCCATGCCTGTTGGATGCTCCATCTACAAAGAGCTTCCACATCTCTCCAATGAACAGCTTCCAGCAAGTGGAGGGATCAGATGATGCCTTGGGATCAAAAGTGTTACTGGTGTTTTCTTCAATGTCCATGCTCGCTGTTCGCCCCTCGCTATCTGATTGTACCAAGTCTTTATTTGTTGGTGAGTCTTGGCTTGGTGTAGCATGGTTTGCTTCTTCCTCCCCCACTTTACTCTGGTCTGTCTTGCGACCTGTCTGGGTAACCTGTACCAGGGGTTGCTTTATTCCAGTGTCAACTTTCATCCCTAGTTCGGTTGTTTTAGTCAGGTCGACTGGGTAGATATGATGACTTCCTGGGGTGAATTCTGTGACAAAGTCTGCCAAAGCTTGAGCCTTTATCGCGGTTCTGGGTTGAAACTTGATGTTGAATTGTCCCAACTCTACTGCCCACTTTAAGATTCACCCAGAAAAGTTCGCCCTCTCAAACAAAGCTTTTAATGGAAAAGCTGTGAGGACGACTATGGTGTGGGCGTGAAAGTAGTGCGACAACTTCCCTGAGGCCATCATCAAGGCCAAGGCCAGTTTTTCCAGTGGCAAGTACCTTGTTTCGGCGCCCAGCAATGTCTTGCTGACATAAAAGATGGGCAGATGTTGGATTCCTTCCGCTCGGACCAACACTGCACTAATTGCGTGCTGTGAAACTGCCAGGTACAGAAAGAGTTCTTCTCCAGGTATTGGGGTCACAAGTAGTGGTGGAGAAGACATGTATTCTTTCAAGCTTTCCAGAGCGCGGTCGCATTCTTCGTCCCACTCGAATTTGGCTTTCAATGCTTGAAAAAATGGTCGTAGTCTGTCTGACGACCGGCTTATGAATCGGTTGAGTGCAGCTGCCATGCCGGTGAGATGCTGCACTTCTTTTACTGTGTTTGGCCTCTCCAGATCCTGAATTGCTTTGATCTGAGAGGGGTCTGCTTCTATACCCCGGTTGGTCACCAAGAAGCCTAGGAATTTGCCAGATCCTACTCCGAATGCACACTTAGACGCATTAAGGCGTAACTTGTGCTTCTTAAGGATCTGAAACATCTCACCTAGGTCCTTGAGATGGTCATTCTTATCCTTGCTCTTGACCACCATGTCGTCGATGTAAGCCTCCATTGTTCTGCCTAACAATGGTTCAAACATCTTGGTGACCATCCGTTGGAATGTTGCCCTTGCGTTCTTTAGGCCAAAGGGCATGACCTTGTAGCAGTACAGTCCTCTTGGCGTTGTAAAAGATGTGACCTCCTGGTCTGGTTCATACATAGCGATCTGATGGTAGCCTCTGTACGCATCAAGAAAGCTAAGTCGGTTGTGTCCCGCCGTTAGGTCTTCCAGTTGCTCTATCCGGGGTAGAGGAAAGCTGTCCTTTGGGCATGCCTTATTGACTGTTTTATAGTCGACACAGATGCGCCATTTTCCATTCTTTTTTGGCACCACTACTATATTGGAGATCCATTTGGGGTAGTGTACCTCTCTGATAGCTCCTGCTTCTAGCAAGTTTTCTACTTCTTCCGCCACTATCTCGGCGTGGTGGAGTGCCAATCTGCGAGTGCACTGAATGACTGGTCTGGCAGTTGGGTGGACATTCAATTGGTGACAGATGAAGCTTGGGTCAATGCCTGGCATGTCGTACAGTGTCCAGGCGAACACTTCGATGTTGGAGGTCAAGAATTCCATGACCTCTATTCTCTCAGTGCTGGACATAGATGAGCCAAGCAAAAAGAACTTATCCGGGTTCTTTTCATCTATTCTTACCTGTACCAAGTCTTCCACTGCCTTCTGTTCAGCGGCTTTGCCAACATCCGCGAACAATTCATTGCTCTCTGGTTCTTCCACCATCTAAACAAACCCCTTGGCAGCTCGGTTGCCATTTACTGTGACGAAGCATTGCTTGGACATAATTTGGTCTCCAAAGACTTCTTCAATTATTCCGGCTTCGTTGGGGAACCGCATTACTTGATGGTACTTGTTTCATCACGCTTCCTGCTCTGACTGGGAGGATTATCTTGCCAACTGGCCATTCTGGCATTGAGTTGAATCCGATCAGGGGAGATACCGCAGGTGCCAAGTCTTTGTCTTCTAGTTTCAATTGTTTGAATGTTTCGTAGTACATTATCTCACATGAGCTCCCTTGGTCAATCAAAATCCGCTTGACGTCAAAATCCTTGACTCGGAGAGTGACGACCAGTGCATCATTGTGAGGGCAGTATATCCTTGCCAAGTCTCTATCTGAAAAAGATATGACGTTCGAGGCTTCTGTTCTCCCCTTTTTGATGGTAGGTTGGGCGCTTAGTACCTCCTTTAAGTGCTCAGCCTTCTTGATCATGCCCCTGAACTCGCATACGCGCTCAGGTTCGAATACCCCATGAATTACGTTGATCACGCCTTGAGGTGGGGCGTCGATTGGCATTCCGTTTGGGTTGTTGTAGTCCTGAGGGGCTGGCTGCGTCCCTCCTTCTATGTACTTGTCTAGATGACCGGCTGCCACCAACTCCTCTAGATGCTGCCTCAATGGTGTGCAATTTTCAGTGCGGTGCCCCTTTGCCTTATGGAAGGTGCACCGGGATCTTTCGTCGTAGTCCTTTTGCGCTTCTCCCAGCTTAGCTGGCCATCTGACAAAAGGTTCATCGCGTATCTCGCTTAAAATCCGATAGATCGGTTTTTTGAATACCGTGGTAATGGCAGTGCGGACTCTCAGCCATCTTTTATCTAGGTCCTCTTCGTTATCCCGCTTGCCTCGTCCGTTTCTGCTTGGACGTTCTACCGTATTGACTTTTGCCGAAGTCTTTTTATCTGGTATTGCGGTTGTACCTGACTTTGTTTTAGCACGGGCGCCATCCTCCTCCACCCGAATGTGCTGGTGTACCCTCTCCATTAAGGCCTCCATTGTGAGGGGTGGCGTCATGGTGATTGAGTCCCTCAGCCTGCTCCTGACTGGAAGACCTATTTTGTACTGCGCGATGGCGAGATTGGTAAGGCAATCCCCAATTTGGTTGAAGGTCTCCCAGTAGCGACTATTGTAGGATCTTAATGTCTCCTTGTCGCCCATGTCAATGGAGAGAAGCTGGTCGATCTCCACTGGCGTTTTGGTGTTCGTCCTGAACCTTGTCACGAACGCCTCTGCTAATTGTGCCCAGGAGGCGATGCTGCTTTTTGGTAGCCTTTCGAATCAAGTTAATCCTAGGTCGCCAAGGCTGGATGGGAATAGGATGCACATCAAAGCCTCGTTTCGTCGGTATACAGCCATAACCTAGCGAAAGTGGCTCAAGTGCGAGTAGGGGTCCGTCTTCCCCTCATACGTGGTGAATTTGGGCTGCAGGAAGCCGGAAGGTAAGGGCGCGTTCTCAATTGCCGGAACGAACGGCAAGGTCTGCAGTCTCGCTAATGCTTTGTCCATAGGTTCGTAAGCAGGGCAAGGTATTGGCATTCCTACCTCGACGCTTCCATGCGTCCGAGGAGCCAACCGCTGAAGGGCAGAAACTCTGTGCGGGTCACACGCCCTGGCATCCTCCTTCTATCGTGCCCTTTCTTCTAGCACAGTTCGTAAGTCAGACGATCTAGGTAACTCCGTCTGTCTGGATGACGTCTAGTGCGTGTGCGAGGGCCGATAGGTGCTTCCCTCTATGTATGACCTCTCAGATCTCGTCCTCTCAGACCTGGAGTGACGAGTTCTAGAAGTCCTGGATTGAGTGTCGCCTGTTCTGAGGCTCCTACTCTCTGCTTGTGATGGCGTGGTATGCCTACTGCGATCTTCTGAGTGGTGAGGGGGCGTGTTGCCTTTACGCCCCTCTCCTGTCGCCACCCATTTTCCCTTGATCTGGCGCTTCATGGCCTCCATATCCGCCGCCATCTTCCTTATTAGTTCATCCTGCTCTTTCACGCGATCCTCAAGAGCTTGAGGGTCGATTCTTCGCCTCTACCTTTCAGGACTTTGAGATCGACGGGGGCTATTGTTCTGCCTCCTCCTTGCATCCCTCCGGGGGTTCTGTCGCTGGGGCTCAAAGTCTGCCATGGGAGGGACAGGAGGTAAACCTTCGCGCCTCCCGCCTCCTTCTGGGGTTTGTCCGTCAATGGCGGACTGTGGCAACTCTTCGATGTGCGCCATTACTTCTGATTAGTGAGGATAACTTGATTAAGAGGTTTGTTCTTTCTGTTTATTCCCACAGACGGCGCCAATTGTATGAGCACGAAATATTGTTCTCGTATTAATGTTGTTGATCAAGATTGCGCTCCTCTGTACGACGTCGCTTTACTCCCTGAAAACACAAACGTGAGCTAGCCGGCAGGTGTGTGCCGGATACCTCTCCGATGCCTAAGTCAGCAAAAATAGACAAATAGACAAAAGCTCTGTGTATTCGGGAATCAAAGTTGTGTTACCTCTCCATAGGTGATGTTGTGAGCTTTTATAGGTTCCGTGTGGCACAATCCTAGTAGGACTCTTACTCCTCCAGGTAGAGTTCTCCTAGGAATCAAATTCCTGAAAGATAATGCTTATCCTTCAACACCCCCCTTACTGCTTAAGCGAAGTGAGATGGTTTTACCATGGTTGGATGTCAATATGACTGAGGTAAGCCTGGCTATGCTGAGCAGCAGAGTAGACCGAACTATACCTAGTTTGGTTCTTCCTTTCACTGCCCTTACCTCAGTTCCTCTTGTACAAACCGTGGTATGATTAGACCGAGCTAGCAAAGAGCAAGGTTCTGACCGAGCTAACCATACTACGCTATGACCGGGCTAACTTTGAGTATGGTGACCGGTGCTGACTGCAAAGCTTCCTTAGACCGGACTAACTTCAAGGCTCTTTCGGACCGGGATAACAAGAGGGCTCTCTGGGACCGGGATAACAATAGGGCTTACTGGGACTGGGCTAACTACAAGCCCCTTTCATCCAGCCCTTCTTACTGTGGCCCAAAGAATGGCCCATTTACCTAGCTCGGCCCAATTTAGGTATAAATTACCCTCTCACTCACAATACCTGTTAATCCCTTCTTTATACTTTAGGAAATGGTGTTATGTTGCATTTCTTCTTATCTTTGAATGAATATTAATATATATGACGTATAATAAATATATAAAACCATATATTTTGTGCATGTTTATGATGTGTCATGTTCTGCATTTTTTGAAAATTGGTGTGTCTACGTGTCCGTGTGGTGTTCATGCTTCTTAGCTTACCGTAATGGATTTGAAGACAAAGGATAGTGAGTGAGTGGCCGGTAGAGTCCTCTATGTATCCTTTTTTTCTGTCCTTATCTTTGGGACATCCAAATTCCTATCACAAACCATCTTTATAGAGCTCTAAACTGAATTCATGCTGGGAAAAGAGGGAATTCTTTTCCTGCAAGAAACTCTATAAAGGAAAGCCAACAAAATTACAAATTTGAGACAAATGCAAACAGTTAGGACTTCATTTTACATGTAAATTGCTTTCCACGTCATGCAAATCTTCTGCTTATGATAAATGTTATATCTGGATTTGTACAAACTGTTAAGAACTTCAGTTAGTACCTTATTTTAATCGAGTACGTTGTTTGATTTTTAGCTGGAAAGGATCCCACAATCATTTCAGTCAGTACAACATTATCTTGGATCATTTGTTTCACCTTTATTGGAAGAAATACGAGCAGAACTATCTTCAAGTATGGAGACTATATCCAATGCACCTTTTGCCAAAGTGCTTAAATACAAGCCATATGAAACACGGACATATGATGTTACGGTTGATTATTGGAGAAACATATCTAGTCATCAGAGTAAGGTGCCTTACGGAGCATTGCCTGGAGATATTTTTGTTTTCACAGAAGCAAAGCCTGAAACTAGAGATGATTTAAAAAGGTCAGGAAGGACATTGACTCTTGGATGCGTGAGAAAAAGAACTGGAGATGATGACATTGCAGCTGCTCATTTTAAAGTCGAAGTACCAAATAACTCACGTGTCAAAGATGGAATGCATAAATTCTCTTATGTGGTTTTCCTGATTAATATAACAACTAGCAAAAGAATATGGAGTGCACTGCACATGTTGACAAATCAGGAGGTTATGGAGAAAATTTTGTACACCAACACTGCGGTAAGAATTTTGAAGAGCTTCAGCAAAAAAAAAGAAAAAAGAGAAAAAAAGCTGGGCAGAAGAAAATTTGTATTGGATAATTTTCATTCTTCACTTGTATGGAATAAAGGTAGTAACTAACCTGTGGTACATCTTGGTGAAATTTAAATTGTCCTCTCTAGACCATCATTAAGTTAAACTGTATAGTTTTTCTTCACCTTGTGGGAGAATATCTTGGGTCCCAGAATTATATGTTTTACTAATTTTATTAGCAATTTCATAGAAAAATTATTAACAGTCTGATTGTGGTTAACAGGTTGATGAAACTTGTAATCTGTGCTCTGAAGAAAGGAATCAAATCTGGGAAGATAAATTGTGCTTGTCATCTAAGCTGAATGAGTCTCAATGCGAGGCAGTAGTCTCTTCGATATGCAAAATCCAGTGTAACCACAGGTCATTTGTGGAACTTATTTGGGGCCCCCCAGGGACGGGGAAAACTAGAACTCTTGGCATGTTGCTTTGGGCCCTCCTAGGATTGAAATGTAGGACCTTAACTTGTGCCCCAACAAATATAGCAATTACAGAAGTTGCCTCTCGTGTTGTGGAAGTGGTGAGAAAGTCATTTGACACAGGTGCTAGGAAGGATGCTTTGTTTTGCTCTCTGGGAGATATTCTCTTATATGGTAATAAGGCCCGATTAAAAGTTAGTTCTGATGTTCAGGATGTATATTTAGATTATCGTGTTGAAAATCTTGCCGAGTGCTTTGGATCACCAATAACTGGTTGGAAGTATTGCTTCACTTCAATGATAGAATTTCTCGAAGGTTCACAATACCAAAATTTTTGTGATAATCAATTGAGCAGTGAGAAATGCAACAATGGAAGTGATGACAGAAAGGTGGAGCAAAAATCATTTCTTCAGTTTGTGAGAGACAGATTCAGAGATGCTGCATTAGCACTCAGAAGATGTGTTTCTACCATTTGTACTCATGTGCCCATAAGTTGCATTAAGGAACATAATTTCCAAAGGATGGTATCCCTCATTGCCTTACTTGATTCATTTGGGACTTTGTTGAATCGAGATGATAAGGTTTCTGAAGAACTGAATGAGGTTTTCTCAAAACCTGAATTAATTGATGCTTCTCAGTCTGATAGAGATGAATTTACTGTTCCATTCATGAGAAGTGAGTGCCTTTGTGCTTTGAAAACTCTTCAACGTTCACTTGATGAGCTTGACTTTCCAACTGGTATGAACAAAGATTCAGTGGAGGAATTCTGTTTTCAAAACGCTTCATTAATTTTGTGCACATCTTCAATTTCACACAAGCTGCATTCAGTGTCAATGGAGCCACTCCGTTTGTTGGTTATTGATGAAGCTGCGCAGATGAAAGAGTGTGAATCGATAATACCCTTACAGCTCCCGGGTATAAGGCACGTCATTCTCATTGGTGATGAATGCCAGTTACCAGCTATGGTTTGTAGCAAAGTAAGCAACTGCTACTTGTCCTTTTGACATGTAGTATGGAGTCTATCAGATTCCTACCAATTGTGGTTGCTGTTATTTGCCGTGTTAATTTTTCTTTTAAATATGTTCTGGACACATAATATTTGTATTTCTTATAGGTTTCTGAGGAAGCCGGTTTCGGAAGAAGTCTTTTTGAAAGGTTGACCCTTATGGGTCACTCAAAACACCTTCTCAATGTCCAATACCGAATGCATCCATCAATATGTTCATTCCCAAACTCAAAATTCTACCAAAGTCAGATCATGGATGCACCGAACGTTAAGGGTTACAGAAAATGCTATCTTCCAGGTCCAATGTTTGGCCCCTTTTCTTTCATAAACATTTCTTGTGGAAAAGAAGTGCGTGATGCTCAAGGTAGCTGGATGAATATGGTTGAAGTGACTGTTGTATTAAAAATACTGCAGTTGCTCCACAAAGGTATCAGTTCAATATTGCATATTATCAATGTTCGTGTGTTTATGTATCTCACTGAACAAAATCCTGATACTACTACTTAAAAACAAAAGAAAAACTTTTTTGACAAATTATTTTTGGGGCAATTTCTTTTGGGATAACATAATATTGTACTTTTCCTTCTGTGTTATAAAATGTTTCCCTTTTTCAAACAAAAGTCAACATAAAATAAAGAGAAAAACTGTGAAGTGATTTGAATTCTTGAACTAAAACATGAATGATTTGAATAATTTTTAGAAGGTCCTCCTAGATTTTTTTTCTTTAAGTACCATCATTTGTTTTAGCTAACCATATGTTGGTAATCTTCTTGTTTCCATGTGCAGCATGCAAAGCGTCAAAGCAGAAGGTTAGTGTTGGGGTAGTAACTCCCTACTCTGCTCAAATTGCAGAACTTAATCAGAAAATTGGAAAGAAGTACGAGAACAATGATAGCTTCACTTTAAAGGTCAAAACAATTGACGGCTTTCAAGGTGGAGAGGAAGATGTAATAATAATATCAACAGTACGATGTGGTCGATCAACTGAGTTCATCTCTAGTCCTCAGCGAACTAATGTTGCTTTGACAAGGGCTAGGTATGGTTTCAAGTGGGCTTATAATAATACTAGATAGAGTACACATTTTCATTTTACTTTGAAGTTTTCGAACAACAAAACTGACAGTTTTGATCCCTCTCAGGCATTGTCTCTGGATTTTGGGGAATGAAAGAGCACTGAGTAGGAGTGAATCTGTGTGGGAAGAACTTATCTGTGATGCCAAAGCCCGTAAGTGTTACTTTAGTGTTGATGAAAATAAAGATATTAAAAAAGTCATATTAGAGGTCATGAAAGAGCTTGATCAACTAGATGATTTGCTTAACGGGGATAGTATGCTGTTCAAGAACGAAAAGTGGAAGGTATAACTTATAGTAGCTTAACTTTTAATCCCTTTAATTATCCTTAATGTCTTGGGTGAACACATTAGATCTTTTGATATATTTCTTTTCTGTTAAATTTATTTATTTATTTATTAGTTTAGATCTGTGGATATAATGTTTTCTTATAATTTATTTTTTTTATTTTGTTGCTCTTTTGTTTATTTTATAAACTTGTACTCTCAGGTTCTGTTCAGTGACAACTTTAGGAAATCATTTGCAAAGCTGAAGTCATTGGAGATGAAGAAGTTAGTTCTTCATTACCTATCAAAGCTTTCTACGGGATGGCGGCCAAAATGGAATCATGCAGGCATCAATTGTGAAAGCTCATCACAGATCTTGAAAAAGTTCTACATCATGGGACACTACATTGTTTGCTCAAATGACATAGACATGGTTAAGGAATCATGGTGCCAAATCTTGAAGGTTTGGGATGTGTTGCCTTTAGAGGAAATTCCAAAACTGGATAGACGTCTGGATGGTGTCTTTCGAATGTATACTGATGATTATCTCAATCGATGCAAGGTCAAATATATTGAGGGGTAAGTACATGTTTGTGTACTCTATTGCATCTGAATCTTCTTTAGTGTGAGGAATTAAATGCAAAATTCGAACTATCAAACTTAGAATTTAACATTATCATCTGGGTTTTATTGTTGGCGTTCTTGTTACTGTCATCATCATTGTTGATCACCGTCATCTAATCATTATTGTCATTATTTTTGAGTGTAGGGTTTTTGAAGTTCCAATGACCTGGGACTCCTCATCTGATATTGTGAAATATAAAATTTCTCATGACACTGAAGCAGGGAATGCTTCAAATGTCATTGCTTCTGAAGAAAGCTACATTGAGAACACAAAAGTAGGTGACAGTTTGTCACTGATGAAATTCTACTCCTTGTCATCTGGTATGGTCAGCCACATGCTTTCTGGTTACGATGGTAAAGAAATGGGTCTTCCCTTTGAATTAACAAGCCAACAAAAGGAGATCATTCTTTTCAATAGAAGCACCTTTATATTTGGAAGGTCAGGCACTGGGAAAACAAGTGTTTTGACCGCAAAGTTAATTCAGAATGAGCAATTGTACTATATAGCATCAGAAGGATTTCATGGAACAAAGAGCGATCTCTCCACTGATGTTAGCGGGAGATCTGGTGTCAGTGAGAGTGACCGGGAGACCAAGGGAGCTGTCTTGCACCAGATTTTTGTTACAGTGAGTCCAAAACTGTGTTATGCAGTCAAACAAGATGTGTCTCAATTGAAAAGGTCAGTAAATAAAAGCAGCTGAACCCTTTTTGTTCGGATAGTATGCTAGATTTGTATATCATCACGATGATCAATTGTTTCCTATTTTCACTTTTTGTTATTTATTTTTTATTTTTTGCAGTTGAAATGAGATGGATTGCCCAAAATTGTTGTGATATAGCATACTTGTAGCATAGTAGGGGATAGGACAATGAGACATGCTTTAATGATTTCTACAACTTCATGGTTTCACTCTCATTTTTCTAGGATTTTTAAATTGATATCCACTTCTCCTTATCCTTCTCTATTACTAGTGATCCATCTGAAAAGAAACATAGATCATGTGGACTAGAGTTCAAGATATTAGGTTCATTTACCCACTATCCAGTTTTTCAGCTCTGCGGTTCCACCTGCTATTATTGCACTCTGCTCAGTAGCTTGCTTCTGGCTCCCCATTTATTTCAACTGCCACATTTGAGACATCATCTCTGTTATATTCTCAATGCTGAATTGGCTCATGACATTGACAAGAATTGTGATATACATTAATTGCCCACTTGCAACTAATCTTTTCTTTACCTGTTTATAATCAAAATTTGAAACGTGTAGGGTGTGTGAGAATTAGATAGCTAAAAGTAAATAAGGTAGTCTACCAAAGTAATTTCAACAAAACTAAAAGAAAAAGAAATAGGCTGAGGAGATTCATGCACCTAAAAGAAATTCATTTCATTCATAATTATGAATTATGAAGAGAGTTTTTTTGGCATCAGTTGGAATCCTATATGTGTACCTTATTGAGTCCTTTAATATGTCTAAGGTTCCAGTGGTGCAAACCCTCTAGACTAGACTTTTGGGTCTTTTAGCCAACTCACCTGGGATATGTGATATGAGATATCAATAAGAGATAATGATTTTAGGGCAAACTTCATTTTACCCCTCTGTGGTTTGGGCCATATGCAATTTACCCCTTTGAACTTTGGAAATAACCACATAACCCCCTTGTGGTTTGTGGACTAAAGTGCACCGTTAAGCCCATTAATGATTTAATTAAAAAAACTAAAATACCTCTATATTTTCGTCATTTGTTTGGAAGGCAAAGTGCACTTTAACCCCCTATGCTTTATTCCATGTGCGATTTACCCCCTTAAACCTTGAAAATGAGCATACAACTCCCTTATGTTTGCCATGGTTTCACACTTGCTGTTAAGTTGGACGGAATTTTTAATGGTGTACTTCAATCCACAATTCACGTAGGGGTTATGTGGTCATTTCCAAATGTCAGGGGAAAAACCACACATGGTCCAAACCACAAGGGGGTAAAGTGAAGTTTGCCCATGATTTTAAGTATGCATATATATGACACTTAGCTTTGTGTTGTTATTTATGTGGATTTGCTTCCCCTATCCCACAATATTGTTTACAACATTATATTTGCAGTAGTAAAAATTTTATGTTGAGTAAATATTTGTTGAATTTTTTTGTTTAAACATGTTTAATAAATTGAGATTTATTGACTTTGGGCCCTGTTTGATTGGCAAGGTCAACACTGAGGGGATTAACAATCCATGAGATTAGTGTAGAATTTGTTATCCAACTAGATTAGTGAGATAAATAACAAAAATTGCAATCAAACAATGGAATGTGAGTCTTATGGATTAACAATCCCAACCAAAAATTGTGGACCGTGATTAAAACTTATAATTTTGGTATTGGTTGTTGGTACTTGTCCTTTCAGCAGTTTGGATGGATTATTAGGCTTTCTTGTTCTATGAGCCATGGCCGTGGTTCACTGTTATGCTCCTAGATTTGGGGTGTGACAATACTTTCGTCCAATAGCACTTACTCTTGCTCCCACACGCTCCTCGTCTCTCTCTAATGCAAGGTAAAGATCTCCATACAAGCTAGAAAGTCGATCTTAAAGATCGATCCCTTGACCTCTCCCACTGTGTGGGTTGTGTGTAAACAACTTGTAATTTTGATTCAATGTAATCATTTGTAGTGGTGATCCACTCATGTATTTCGATGTAGATTTTAATTAATTGGTTTCATAATTGACGTAATCCAATCTTTATGGTGTTTCTTTTGTAAAAGAGAAGTAATTTAAATATTTATTGGTAAAAACATTCATGCATTAGGTGCATTAAAATATGTATCTGATTGTTTGCTTTTCCAAATGTACAGCTTTATATGTCGAGGGAAATATTCAGCTGAAAGCAGTTCAACTCGTGTGGATGATATTGATGACACAAAACAATTTACAAATATCCCCGACTCTTTTGTTGATCTTCCACTAGAGCTGTTGAAATCTCCAGCTGAAAGCAGTTCAATTTGTGTGGATGATATTGATGACACAACACAATATACAAACATCCCTGACTCTTTTGTTGATCTTCCATCAGAGTTGTACCCTCTTGTCATAACATTCCATAAGTTCTTGATGATGCTCAATGGGACAGTTGGTACTTCTTACTTCGAAAGATTCCCTGAGGTTAGGAAACTCTGTCATGGTAAAACCGGTAATTCAAGATCAGTTGCCTTAGAAACTTTTATCAGGACAAAGGAGGTTAACTATGGCAAATTTGTTTGGTCTTACTGGCCTCATTTCAATACCTGCCTTACCAAGAAACTTGATCCTTCCACAGTGTTTACCGAAATAATGTCTATAATAAAAGGTGGGTTACAAGCAGGGAAGGCTCATGATGGGAAACTCTCTCGACAAGATTATGTTTTATTATCTGAGGGTCGGGGGTCACTCATTGGTGAGCAGACGAGGGAGATAGTTTATGATATTTTCTTGGAATATGAGAAGAAAAAGGTGGTGAGTGGTGAATTTGATTTGGCTGACTTAGTGGTTGATCTTCATTGTCGACTAAGGAATGAAAGATATGAGGGTCATTTAATGGACTTCGTGTATATTGATGAGGTGCAGGATCTTTCGATGAGCCAAATAGCTCTTTTCAAATACATCTGTAGAAATGTTGATGATGGCTTTGTTTTTTCGGGTGACACGGCTCAAACTATAGCACGGGGTATTGATTTTAGGTTTGAAGATATAAGATGTCTATTCTATGAGGAATTTGTAATGGGGTTGAAAAGTGATGAGATACAAGTAAGAAAAGAGAAAGGGCACATTTCGGACATTTTTAATTTGAGCCAGAACTTTCGCACTCATGCTGGAGTACTCAAGTTAGCACAGAGTGTTATTGACCTCGTGTACCATTTCTTTCCCTGTTCTATTGATTTCTTGAGACCTGAAACTAGTTTTGTAAATGGGGATGCCCCTATTTTGCTTGAATCCAAGAATAATGAAACTGCAATAATGACTATATTTGGAAACACTGCAAATAAAGTTGTTGGATTTGGGGCAGAGCAAGTGATACTAGTTCGTGATGATTGTGCCAGGAAGGAAATTTTCAACTACGTTGGGACGCATGCTCTTGTATTGACTGTCATGGAGTGCAAAGGCCTAGAGTTTCAGGTGATTGGTGGTCATTACTTTAATTTTTTTTCTTGTTTCTTAGAAAATTTTATTAGCTTGAAAATTGTTACTTATAGTGAATCACTTTGCTTTTTCTCTGACAAGATCTCTTCTTAGTAACTAGCAGGCCTGTTATTTGATATGGATTGATCCATGAAGAGATAGTATTGATTAATGAATATATGGATACCTTAATATCATTTCATGTCATGTTGTAGGACGTGTTGTTGTATAACTTCTTTAGCTCATCACCTTTGAGAAACCAATGGCGAATCATATATGGATATATGAAGGAACAAAACCTACTTGACTCCACTTCACGTACATCCTTTCCAAGTTTCAATCTGGAAAAACACAGCGTCTTGTGCTCTGAGTTGAAGCAATTATATGTGGCTATCACTCGGACAAGGCAAAGATTGTGGATTTGTGAGAATGTTGAGGAGTTCTCCGAACCAATGTTTGACTACTGGAAGAAGCTCCGTATAGTCGAAGAAAAACTACTAGATGATTCACTTGCGAGGGAAATGCAAATTGAAAGTAGTCAAGAGGAGTGGAAGTCCCGGGGCATCAAGGTTTGCTTTGCCTTTCAATTAACTAGCACTATTATTACTATTTCTGCTTTGATGACACCACTTTTTTGATAGTACAGGTTCAGAGAAGCATAGTGCAGTGTACTTTTCTAAAGTATGCATGTTTCATTTCTTGCAGTTCTTTCATGAGCACAACTTTAAGAACGCAATAACTTGCTTTGAAAGAGCGGGAGACACACATTGGGAAAGATATACAAAGGCTTCTCAACTTCGTGTGGCTGCTGACCAAATGCGTGGTCGAAATACAGAGATGTCAGACAATATCCTTAGGCAGGCTGCTGATATATACCAGTCCATTGGCAAGCATGAGTTGGCTGCTCAATGTTTTTTCGAGTTAAATGAATATGAAAGAGCAGGTATGGTTCATATTGTTTTTTCTTTTTCTTTTATTTAACCACTTTGGTTTGTAGTGACAGTAGATGGTTATTTTCTTCGATCTCTGATTATTTTTCAACCGTCCATCTCCCTTGAATCAATGACCTTTGAGATTACAGAGTATTGCCCTAAAATGGGTTTGTGACCTTCCATTTGATGAGTTTCTTACACTCTATTTGTTTGGGCGGAAAATGTTTTCTAGTGTTTAATACAACGGAAAACGAAAGTCAAAAACGTTATCCACGGTCAACAAAAAGCAAGCCTATCTGGATGAAAAATGTTTTATATTTTTAGAAGGTAGAAAAGACTTTTCGGTTTAAAGTCTTACCAATTCCACCACACTACTACCACCAATCCCTCCATCAACCCACCACCACCTCCACCCCGCTGCCGCTCCTACCACCACTAATACAACCATTAGTACATTAGTTTCAATGACGCAACCAAACAGAGAAAAACATTTTCTGTTGAAACAAATCGAGCGTCATTAAATAGAAATTTGCCATGATTTGATGTATAAAACTTTAGTGAACAGTAATATTATTTATTATAACATAAAATGGTGAGAGCGATGAGATTACGTCGCTTAAAATTACAAAATAGTAGAGTCTCAATCATATTGGATACACGACTTCTCTTTTCTACCTGATCCTATAAGGTGTCCATTTAATAATGTAAAATTAGCCACAAAAAGTCGGGGTTGAGGTCACTGCTGCAACTATTGTGCCTTAAAACTGCAACAGTTTTTTTTTCCTTCAAGTTTTAGTTGCATACTTTCAAGGCCAAACAATGTAATTTTGGAGTCACTGTAAACAAATATTAAGTGCATTTTTTATTAGGGGTGAAATTTTTTGACACTGACATGTTAACCTAGCATGAAGTGTACATAAAATTAGTAGGTTAGAATTTATCATTTTTTGACAGAAAATAAATTGATCTAGTATAGCACACTCCTATGGGGCTAAGTCATTCTTTCCTAATGATATTTTTCTAATTTTTTGGGTAATTTGTAAACATCCCCCCGCAGAATTGAAATGTGATGTAAGAAAAAACTTTTGATGACACATTTTTTGTTTTATAATTGAGAATTAAAGGGAATTGAAATGTATCTATTAATTATTGTATAGTTTTTCATTTTTCATGTTTGTGTTTTATTTGTAAGTTTTTGAGAAGAAAAACAGAGAAAATGAAGAATAGAAATTGAATGAAATGAAAGAATAAAACCAAGAAATGATAAAATCTGATATGATGCAGTAAAGAGGAATACACTTCATTCATTCTGGTGCATTACATTTATAGCAAGAATATCTGAACTGAAAAGATAATGAATCCCAAAAATTATGGTAACAACCAAGATTTCTGATAACACTAACAATATCCTAAAGAATAGGACTTATTGACTGGAAAAACAAATTCTAGTTATTGACTGAAACTAATCAAAGAAAACTTCAATGTGGCAGTCCTGAAGCAAATTATTAACACTCCTCCTTGCTTTAGGCACTGCAAATTCCAATCATCTTCCTTAGTAACTCGAACTTGCCAACTGGAAGTGGCTTTGTGAACAAATCTGCCAGCTGATCTTCAGACTTGCAGTGAGCAAGTTTCACTTTTCCAGTTTGTTGCACTTCCCTCAAGAAGTAGAGCTTGATGTTAAAGTGTTTTGTTTTTCCGTGAAATACTGGATTTCGTGAAATTGCAATTGCTGCTTGATTATCAACAAAAATCTCAGTACCTTCATTTTGCACCATGTGTAAATCAGATAGAACTTTCCTTAGCCATAGAGCTTGGTTTGCTGCTGCAGTTGCTGCAATAAACTCTGCTTTTGCAGTGGATTGCGCTACAATCTCTTGTTTCTTTGAACACCATGAAAAAACACCTGAGCCTAGGTTGAAACAGTATCCTGAGGTACTTTTCATGTCATCAACAGAACCACCCCAATCACTATCTGAAAAACCACTCAACTTGAAGTTCTGACTCTTCTCAAACTTGACACCACAATCAAGACTGCCCTTAATAAACCTTAAGACTCTTTTTGCTGCTCTTAAATGCACTTCACTACACAATGCATAAAATGAGATAAGAGACTTACAGCAAATAGAATATCAGGTCTTGTTGCTGTAAGATACATCAAGCAACCAATCAAACTTCTGTAATAGCCTTCATCAACTTTGCTAGCACCATCTTCTTTGCTCAGCTTCTCTTTTTGACCCATTGGTGTGTTTATTGCTTTGCACTCCTCCATCTGAAATTTCTTCAAAATTTCCTTTGCATACTTCTTCTGACAGATGAAAACTTCATTTTGGCTTTGCTGGACCTCCAAGCCAAGAAAGTAAGTCATAAGACCAAGATCTGTCATCTCAAAGACTTGCCATTTCAAAGACCTGCATCATCTCTTGTTTAAACTCCTCAATCATCTGTGCATTATCTCTTGTTACCAAAAGGTCATCAACATAAAGAGATACAATAAGAACATAACTACCCTTTTGTTTAACATAAAGAGTAGCTTCAGATAAGCTTTTTGTGAAGCCTAAGCTTAGCAAATGTTTATCAATCCTGCTATACCAAGCTTTTGGAGCTTGCTTTAGGCCGTAAAGAGCATTTTTGAGCAAATAGACCTTATCCTCTTCACCTTGCACAACAAAACCTTCTGGTTGTTCCACATAAATTTCTTCTTGTAGAACACCATTTAGAAAAAGCTGATTTGACATCTAGCTGAAACACTTTCCAGCCTTTTTGTGCTGATAAGGCTAACAACAACCTGATAGTGTCTAGTCTAGCAACAGGAGCAAACGTTTTAGAATAATCAACACCAAAAATTTGAGCATAGCCCTTGACGACGAGCCTTGCTTTATGTTTGTTGATGGAGTTATCAGCATTTAGCTTCGTTCGGTAAACCCACTTTACTCCAATGATCCTTCTGCCTTCTGGTTTGTTAACTAATTCCCAGGTTTTGTTTTTATGAATCATTGACATCTCCTCCTCCATTGCTTTCTTCCACTTCGGGTCTTTAAGAGCTTCTTCATGATCAGCAGGTTCACATAATGCTACATTACATCTTTGATAGATGTCTGAAAGTGATCTTGTTCCTCTAACTGGTGGATCATCAACCAATTTATTTTCCCACTGGTCTGTTGTCTCCTCCTCAAAAGAATTGCTTCTAAATTCTTCTAAAGGTCTGTTAGTTTCTTGTGAATTTTCCCAGTCCCATTGCTCATCCTCATTGAAGTGAACATCTCTAGTTATCACCATTTTTCTTGTTTGAGGATGATATACTTTGTAGGCTTTAGAAATTGTGCTATAGCCAACAAAGATACCTGGAATTGCTTTTTTGTCAAGCTTGTCTCTCTTAACCTGTGGAACATGGACAAAACACAAACAACCAAATACTTTAAGAAAACTTAGTGAAGGTATATACCCATACCAAGCTTCAAATGGAGTTTTGTCTTCAACGGCTACACTTGGAAGCTGATTTTGCAGAAATATTGCTGTATTGGCTGCCTCTGCCCAGAAACTTTTTGGCAACCCCTTCTCATGCAGCATGCATCTAGCCATCTCCATGACATATCTGTTCTTCCTTTCACTCACTCCATTTTGCTGTGGAGTGTAAGGAGCAGTGAGCTGATGTTCTATGCTAGCTTCATCACAAAACAGGTTAAATTCTGCAGAAGTGTACTCTTTTCCATTATCAGACCTTAAGATTTGAATTTTGCAACCGCTTAAATTTTCCACCATTTTTTTAAACTTCCAAAATACTCCAGCAACTTCAGACTTGAACTTTAGGAAATAAATCCAACACATTCTTGTAAAATCATCAATGAAAAGAATGTAATACCGGCTACCTTGAAGAGATGGTGTTCTTTGAGGTCCTCCCACATCTATATGAACTAGTTGCAACTTCTGTGTTGCTCTCCAGGATGATTTAGGAAATGGTTTCCTACTTTGTTTACCAAATTGACAAGTATGACAATTTGGCAAGTGATCAACCAGAACTGGTAATCCTCTTGTCACTTCATCTTTCTTCATCTTGAGCATTCGTTGAAGATGACAATGCCCAAGCCTTTTGTGCCAGACTTCAGTGATGTTGACATTGGTGGAATAAGCTGTGTGCTCCTCCTCCGTAGGATCAAATAAGAAGCTTTTCCCTTTCATTTTGACACGTAAAATCTCCTTTCTAGCGGCATCGTAGATGTGACAATACAAGTCTTCAAAGGACACCTTAAATCCTTTTTCAATTAACTAGCCAACACTCAGCAGATTTTGATCAATATCGGGTACATAAAGAACATCTGAAATAGTTTTTGTACCTGAACTAGTTGTCATTGCAATGGTTCCTTTTCCTTTTGCAGCGATATAACCACCATTCCCTATCCTGACTTTAGTCATTGCAGTAGCCTTTAACTTCTTAAAAAGAGTTTTGTCAAAGGTCATATGGTTTGTACAACCACTGTCAATGAGCCAACTTTCTGAGGAGACCTTTGTAGAGAAACACGTTGCCACAAACATCTGATCTCCTTCATCTTGATCAGCTACATGGACTTCTTCCTCTGGTTTCTGAGATTTGCTTTTGCAAATCACAGCTTCATGTCCAAGCTGATTGCACTTGCTACACTTTGCATTAGGCCTCTTCCAACACTTGAATGGAGAATGACCCATTTTGCCGCAGTGTTCACAGGGCGGGAAATTTCTCCTTGAGCTTCCACCTTTGTTTCGAGTGCGACTGCTTGAACTACTCCCAGAACTTTCCTGTTGGTGTTTGACTAACAAGGCTCCTTCTACGGTACACTCTTGTCTCATAAGTCTCCTTTGTTCTTGAGCCTGCAAAGCACTCAATAGTTCTGCCAAGGTGATCTTGGACAGATCTTTAGTATTTTCCAAGGTGGTTATTGAGGCTACATATTTTTCAGGCACCGTAACAAGAATTTTGTCAACAATTCTTGAATCATCAAATTTAGTGCCAAGAAGCCTTACCTTGTTGGCAATGCCAAGCAATCTGTCTGAATATTCTTTGATTGTCTCAGCATCTTTCATCTTTTGCAGCTCAAATCCCCTTATTAGAGTGAGCGCTTGCATTCCTCGTATTCTTTCATCTCCTGCATATTCCGTCTTCAAATGCTCCCAGATTTCTTTTGCTGATTTGAGATTCATTATCTTCGTGAGAATTGTTGTTGAAACACCAGCAAACAACGCTGCTTTGGCCTTTGATTTTCTGGTCTTCTTCTCTTTGTGGCTTTTCATCTGAGCTACCGTCGGATTGTTTAGCAGCGGAGCAACTTCGTAATCTTCTTCGACGGCTTCCCATAGATCCAAAGCCTCCAAATAAGTTTCCATTCTAACAGCCCAAAGTTGGTAATTTTCTCCATCAAAAATATGTGGAGCAGCTTGAGAAAAATTGGGGAAATCAGTTTTTGCTTCCATGGATACTCACAGATCCCGTAAGAATGCAGCTCTGATACCAATTGTAAGTTTTTGAGAAGCAAAACAGAGAAAATGAAGAATAGAAATTGAATGAAATGAAAGAATAAAAGCAAGAAATGATAAAATCTGATATGATGCAGCAAAGAGGAATACACTTCATTCATTCTGGTGCATTACATTTATAGCAAGAATATCTGAACTGAAAAGATAATGATTCCCAAAAATTATGGTAACAACCAAGATTTCTGATAACACTAACAATATCCTAAAGAATAGGACTTATTGACTGGAAAAACAAATTCTAGTTATTGACTGAAACTAATCAAAGAAAACTTCAATGTGGCAGTCCTGAAGCAAATTATTAACATTATTAACTCAATATATTGTGTTGGCCCTGTTCATGTTGTTTTATATCTCGTTGAAAAATAGTTAACCCAAACCCGCTAACTTTATCTATGATTTGTTAAGTGTCGAGTCAAACATTTCTTCCTCCAATGGAAATGTATTTGGAACATTTGTTTACACTCACTCCAAAACTACATCATTTGGCCTTAAAAAAAAAAAAAAAAAAAACATAAAAAAAAACAAAGGAGTGCCATTTGAATGCATGGCAGTCCAGCAGTGAGCCTAAATCCAGTTCCTTTGGCGAATACGTATCACTTAGTCAACCTTGTTTTATTTGGTACATGTGGAATTTTTATCCAGTAAGGGCAAAACCTCACTGAAAACCGTACATTTTTTTATAATCAAAAGAAATATATATACATACATAAAGCGTCCTGCTAACCACAACCCAATGGTAATTGGTTAAGAAGCAAATAGTATTGAATTCTAATATAAATTTTAAATGTTCTCATACATTTCACATATTCTTATCAATCGGCCAAAGGCCGATGGTTAGTATTCCTATATAAAATATGGTCAATGGGAAAATTTTTAGAGGTGTGAAAATAAAATCTACAAGTGGAAAATCAAGAAAAAATTAAAGACCATACTATAAAAACTATATGTTCAAATTTTCACTATGGGAAATTTTGAAAAAGGAAGAAGTTAGAGCTATATATTAAAATGGAAGCTGCTAATAGCCCCATCAAATTATTTAGGACCCCCTATTTCTTTGGATGCCTACACACCAAAATCTAAAATTGATCACCTCGATTTTTTCTTTGAGCACCCATTATAATCCCATTTCTACCCTTTGGACCCCACTACTTCAACCTCACTCTGGCAACCCCCAACCGTCCTTCTCTCCGGTGACCCTCTTCTAGCCTGACTCCCTCTCTAGCTACCCTCCTCTAGCCTCTTCTTTCTTTTTTCTTCTTAATTCGCCCCCGATGTGTTTCATCTTCTTCTTCTTCTTCCTTCTCCTTGCCTCAAACCATAAATCTTGGGTTCACGGCAAAAAGGAAGAGGGAGGGAGTGGTGTTGAATATAGAAATTAGAGTACATTGAATCTTTTTATTTTTAGTATTATGTATATAATCTATGATTGTGTCAATCACTAATTTAGTATTGTTTCCTTATTTATATCGTTACTTAAATTATATCATGAATCTATTATATATACATGGCCTCTATCTCATTCATGGAAAAAGCCAAATAATTCTTTTCATTCTTCTTGGTATCAGAGCTAGGTTAAGTACCTAGTAATTTTGCTTCACCGGTGGGCAACAGCCTTGCCTTGGCCGTCCGCCGAACCTCAACCCATTCCATTGTCATACTTTCTTTCAATATCACTTCGTGGTGATCTCTTCCTCTATCCACTAGTTTGTTCATATCCCAAATATCTCTATCATATTTTTTTTTACTCGAAATTCATTTTTTTTGTGTGTTTTTGCTCCAGTTTGTCTTTCCCTCTGTTTCAACCTTAAATAGGTTTTTATCTTCAAACCTGTTTGAGTTTGAGGGGGCTATTATACCTACATCATGGTGAGCATGGTGATATACCATGTGAACCACCAAAGCTGCCTCATTTGGCACACAACCCATGTCACCCCTTCTGGTGCACAAACCAAGTCATCCCCTTAGCACGCCACCTAAGCCGTCCCCTAGGGCACTTTCTAATAAGCCGCCTCTTGGCACACTCAGTCATCTGTTGCCATCATCGTTTAGCACCACATCATAAGTTATGTGCTTGCCACACTTGCTTGTTTAACATTCAGTTAGTCTCTACAACGATCTGACATGACCCCTTAAATTGTCCTGACATTGATTCCGGTTAGTTTTTACAATAGTCCGACATGACCCCGTAAATTGTCCCAACATTGATTTCGGTCAGTTTCTTCTAGGGCAGTTCAATCCTTTTTCTTTTTTTTTTTTTAAAAGGGTGTGGTGCTGATGTATTAAGCATTTTGTTGGCCTTTCTTATTTAGTGGACTATAAGATTTGTTTGATAGCATTTATTTGGACTAGCCGTTGAGTTTTTTCCGGCTTCTTCCAGTTCTGATGTATTAAGCACTTTTTGGCATTTTTTATTTAGTAGACTACCAGATTGAGGCTTTTCCCAAAATAAGCCTTTTTTACATTGTATTTCCCAAACTAGGCCAACTTCTGGCGAAATTCCCAAACTAAGCTAAAACGCCATTTCAATTCGCGCTTTTACTGTTTGGAGGCCAAAATTTGATGAATAGTGAAATCGCTATTTGAAATAGCGATTTTAATTAAGAAAACGCTGTTTCAAATCGCGCTTTTAACATAAAAAAATTTTTCTGAAGAAAACGCTATTCACAATAGCGCTTTTACTGTGCATATAATTTAATTTAATTTAATTTTTTTTTTAGAAAACGCCATTTCAAATGGCGTTTGTACTGTTCACTCCACAACCCACACTGGCGCACACACACCCACACACACCCACACCAATCAAACATTGAAATAATATAATTTATATATATAATAATTAATTATATAATTTTTATAATTTTCGTAAATATAAATAATTTTTAGGTTATGGATGGTTTGATTTATAATACGTATGTAAGGGTAAAAAATTTTATAATCAAAATTTTTGTTGTAAATTTTATAATCAAAAATAATTTATAATACGTATGTATTATAAAATTTTTTATAATAATTTATAATACGTATGTATTATTTAAATCTTTACATTTTTTATTTAAAATTTTTTACAGTAAACCCATCTTCACATTTTATAATACGTATGTATTATTCAAAAATAATTTATAAAAATTTATAATTAATACGTATGTAAATAATTTAATACGTATCTTCACATTTACATTTACAGTAAACCCATCTTCACATTTACATACATATGGTTTGAAGGTAAATTTTTTGATAAATGACTTAAATGATAAATCAAACCATCCATAACCTAAATTTTTTTACCTTTACATACGTATGGTTTAAATAATTTATAAAAATTATTGCCATACGTATGTAAAAATCGATTATAAAAATTGCAAAAATTGATTATAAATTTTTTATATATAATAATAATTTATAATGATTTATATTATTATTACAAATTTTACAAAAATTATAATTTATAATTTACAAAAATTATTGCCATCCATAACCTAAAAATGATTTATATTTACAAAAATTATAGAAATTATATAATTGATTATTATAAATAAAAAAATTTATAATCAATTTTTGCAATTTTTATAATCGATTTTTACATACGTATGGCAATAATTTTTATAAATTATTTAAACCATACGTATGTAAAGGTAAAAAAATTTAGGTTATGGATTGTTTGATTTATCATCTAAGTCATTTATCAAAAAATTTACCCTTAAACCATACGTATGTAAATGTGAAGATGGGTTTACTGTAAATGTAAATGTGAAGATACGTATTAAATTATTTACATACATATTAATTATAAATTTTTATAAATTATTTTTGAATAATACATACGTATTATAAAATGTGAAGATGGGTTTACTGTAAAAAATTTTAAATAAAAAATGTAAAGATTTAAATAATACATACGTATTATAAATTATTTTTGATAATTTATAAATTATTTTTTATTATAAAAATTACAACAAAAATTTTGATTATAAAATTTTTTACCCTTACATACGTATTATAAATCAAACCATCCATAACCTAAAAATGATTTATATTTACGAAAATTATAACAATTATATAATTAATTATTATAAATTATTATTATATATATAAATTATATTATTTCAATGTTTGATTGGTGTGGGTGTGTGTGGGTGTGTGTGCGCCAGTGTGGGTTGTGGAGTGAACAGTACAAACGCCATTTGAAATGGCGTTTTCTAAAAAAAAAATTAAAATTAAATTAAATTATATGCACAGTAAAAGCGCTATTGTGAATAGCGTTTTCTTCAGAAAATTTTTTTTATGTTAAAAGCGCGATTTGAAACAGCGTTTTCTTAATTAAAATCGCTATTTCAAATAGCGATTTCACTATTCATCAAATTTTGGCCTCCAAACAGTAAAAGCGCGAATTGAAATGGCGTTTTAGCTTAGTTTGGGAATTTCGTCAGAAGTTGGCCTAGTTTGAGAAATACAATGTAAAAAAGGCTTATTTTGGGAAAAGCCTCTACCAGATTTGTTCAGTAGCATTTATTTGGATTAGCTGTTGAGTTTTTTCTGACTTCTTCCAGTCATCCATTGACAAGATGCGATTATTGAATATCTTCACATTAACTTGAGGGGGAGTGTTGAATATAGAAATTAGAGTACATAGAATCTTTTTATTTTTAGTATTATGTATATAATCTGTAATTGTGTTAATCACTGATTTAGTATTGTTTCCTTATTTATATCGTTTCCTAAATTATATCATGAATCTATTATATATATATGGCCTCTATCTCATTCATGGAAAAAGCCAAATAATTCTTTTCATTCTTTTGGTTTGTGGCTATGGACGAAAGGCAGGGGTGGGGGCTACTTAGGAGGCAAGGGAGAGACAAAGGAGGAATGATGATGGACGGGTTGGGCTAGAGTGAAGGGAAGAGCTGGAGAAGGCGAAAAGGGATGAATGGAGGAGGGTAGGGGGGAGGTGGCCGGAGCTAGTGGAGTGAGAAATTGGTGCTGTGACACTCGTGGCATGTGTCTTAAATCCATTTTAATGATCTGAGCCATTCATATTGTAAGTTTCGTTGAGTAAATCATCTATGAAAAAAATTAGATTATTCGGGCATCTGTAACCCATAACAAAATCACATTTATGTTGTAAAAAAATAAACGACTAGCATAATTTTAATATTTTTTTTTTTTGGAAAATTGAGAGGGTAATTTCTATCAGAGTATTGGGCCCAGCTAAGCTCAATGTGGCCTTGATACTTGGGCTAGACAGATGGGCTTAGCATTAACTTGGGTCGGCAAATGGGCTTAACATGAACTTAGGTCGAACAAATGATGCCAAGTTGATAGGGCTTCAGTGATTGAGTTTGGCACAAGTGGTGGTGCGCGACCGGGCATATTATGCTAGGTTGAAGGGCTTGGCTAGAGGTAATTGCGTGGTCATTATTCTTAGTCCATGCTCAATTGCTCTTGAGCTGAAATGAGTGGAAAGTGACTAAGTATCTGCACCAATGGAGAGCAACTGGGAAGATTAGTTGCTTGGCTTGGTTGTCAACTTAGGAGTAGATACACTTCACTTACATTCTGTTGAGTATAGAAATTAGAGTACATAGAATCTTTTTATTTTTAGTATTATGTATAATATGTGATTGTGTCAATCACTGATTTAGTATTGTTTCCTTATTTACATCGTTTCTTAAATTGTATCATGAATCTATTATATATACATGGCCTCTACCTCATTCATGAAAAAGCCAAATAATTCTTTTCATTTTTTTGGGTATCAGAGCTAGATTAAGTACATAGTAATTTTACTTCACCGGTGGGCAACAGCCTTGCCTTGGCCGTGCGCTGGACCTCAACCCATTCCGCTGCCATATTTTCTTTCAATATCACTTCGTGGTGATCTCTTCCTCTATCCACTAGTTTATTTCTATCCCAAATATCTCTATCATATTTTTTTTTTACTCGCAATCTATTTTTTTGTGTTTTTGTTCCACTTTGTTTTTCTCTCTATTTCAATCTCAAATAGGTTTCTATCTTCAAACCTATTTAAGTTTGAGGGGGGGTATTATATCTATATCAGAGTGAGCATGGTGATATACTATGTGAACCACCTAAGCCGCCCCATTTGGCGCACAACCCAAGTCGCCCCCTCTGGCGCACAACCCAAGTTGCCCCTTTGTCACACCACCTAAGCCGCCCCCTCTAGCGCACAACTAAAGCCACCCCCTCTAGCGCACCACCAAAGCCGCCCCCTGGCGCACTCAGTCATTTGTTGCCATCATCGTTTAGCACTACGTCATAAGTTATGTGTGTGCTACGCTTACTAGTTCAACATCCAGATCTACATCGTTCCGGTGTGACCCCTTTAAATTGTCTCGACATTGATTTCGGTTAGTCTCTAAAACGGTCCAACATGACCCCTTAAATTATCCCAACATTGATTCCGATTAGTTCTTACAACGGTCCAGCATGACCTTAAACTGTCTCGACATTAGTTCCAACCAATTTCTGCAACACTCCGGCATGACCATAAACTATCTCCTGGCATTAGTTCCGGTCTCTGATGCCGACTAGGGTCTTGTTGGCTGGCGACTAGGGTATTTCCTGGCCATAGATGCTTCGGCAGCTCTTTAGGACAATTCAGTCCCTGTTTTTTTTCCCCCTTTTAAGGTGTGGTACTGATGTATTAAGCACTTTTTGGCCTTTTTTTATTTAGTGGACTACCAGATTTGTTCGGTAGCATTTATTTGGACTGGCCATTGAGTTTTTTCCGGCTTCTTCCAGTCATCCATTGGCAAGCTGTGATTGTTGAACATCTTCACACCAGCTTGAGGGGGAGTGTTGAGTATAAAAATTAGAGTACATAGAATCTTTTTATTTTTAGTATTATGTATATAATCTGTAATTGTGTCAATGACTGATTTAGTATTGTTTCCTTCTTTATATCGTTTCCTAAATTGTATCATGAATCTATTATATATACATGGCCTCTATCTCATTCATGAAAAAACTAAAAAATTCTTTTCATTCTTTTCCGTCTGGATCGTGAGGCGAGTTGAGAAAAGAAAAGAAAAGATTGAGGTTTCTCACCTAGGTGAGAAAAGAAAAGAAATGATTATGGTTTCTCACTATTATGTTTGGATGAATAAAAGAGAAGAGAATGTGGTGTCTCACCTATCTTCTTTGGATAAAATAAATAAGAGAAAAGAAAGGAAAGTGTTTTATTTCATTTTACCAAAATAACCTTCCATATTAATAAGCTATGTTTTTTCATAAGGGTAATTTTGATATTTTAGAGAACTTTCGTTAAACCCAATTCTTTTCTCACCAAATTTGACCACTTCTAGTGAGAAACAAAACAAATGTTTGGTGAGAGTCATTTTATCACCATCTCTCATCATTTCTCACCTACTTAACCATCCAAACAAGTGAAGGGGTTTTCTATTCTCATAATTTCTTTTCTTTTTTTACCAAACCCGTCCATCCAAACCGAGTGTTAGACCTGTATGGCCAGCGTGATAAATGATGGGTATTATCCTTAAGAAGTTGACTCCTAGTAGGAAGCTACAAAGTGGAATTAGAGTCCCACTAGGATTTTGCTATGCCGAAACATATAAGAGCTCAGAGTTTAACCTAAACGAGGTAATGAACTTTATTCACAGAATTCTTTAAGCTTCTCTCCATTGTTGATCCTATTATGCTAACTTAGGCATCGGAGGGTTTTCTGGCACACACCCACGGGTAAGCTCATCTGAGTTCGTGTTTTCAGGCCTTACAATGACGTTTGCAGAGGCATTTACTTGATCACGAGGAACTAACGTGCGAGGTAAATTCCGGGTCCGCACAAAAACAATTAGGGTTGATCATAGGGTGATACATGTCCAATTAATCTCAATTTTTATATAAATGATATGCTCGACAAATCTTACAATATGAATAATTTGAATTATCAAAAATAGGTTCGAGATAAACCCGGTGGACCGTGATAGCACTGGTGTTGTCACAACACCCACCATCTGTCCAAGTTGGTGGGGGTTAGAGTTAGGGATAGGGATGGGGATAAAGGGAAATTTATGTGGTGTAAAATGGTAATAAAAATAAATAAAATGGATGGGGAGGTCCTAAGTAATTAGGTGAGGGCTATTAGCAACTCCCATTAAAGTTAAAGTTTTCAAAGCTCACCAGTTGCCTCTATAGTGACTCTGCCTATTCCTGGAAGGCCTCTGGCAGATGGAATGGGAATGTGGCACACTACTATATATGTTACATGGAATCTTTTATTTGCCTGAAAGTATCTGTGTCCACCAGATATGACAAGGATAAGGGTGTGAAATATGTGTCCGACACCCGTACTTATTTTAGACACTTGAATCCTCAAACTTTTTATAATGTTTAAAGAATAAGAAACTCACATTTGTTAGAAAAGAAACATTTATAACCTCTAGCGTAGACGAGAGATAAAATTTCTACTTTTTATTTTTTATTTTTGAATCTTATTCAATTTCACGTACCTTTCTACATAATTTTCATTATCTTATCTAAAAATATTATATAATATGTAATATATATGTGTATATAATGAGTCCCTGTACCCATAAACTATTTTGGATTCATAATCCCAATATACTAGGATTTAAGTTTATGAAGATCTAACGCTTGGATGTGCACCCGTATCTGATACTTGTACCTGAGTCCATGTAACATAGGTGCACTATATACTCTAAAATGTAGTAAAGTAGGGTGGACTTATATATATATATATGTTAGACTATTAGAGTTGAAACTACTTCTAGAGCATTTTTTTAAAACATTCAATAAAATATAGTCGTCTTTTTTTTAAATCAAGATAATCATATGTGTAAACAAATTTTAGTAGACCATTTGTAAAACCCAAGTTTTGTATATAATTATTTTTGGATAGATTAGTAATTAAATTAATTTATGTGGGTCATTTAGTGATACCAAGGAATTAGTTATGAGATGATATTATATGGGTAATTTTGTAATTTTGAGAAACTAGGTTAATAAACCCACATGTTTTGCTTCAAGTCTAGGAAAAAAAGAAAAAAAAGAAAAAAAAACAGAGGCTGGTGAATTGATTGTGAAGGGTTTTGGAGGCAGCAAGAGTTTGAAAAAGTAGAAAAGAAAAACAAAGAGAGAGGTTCAAGTATTCAACCATTGATTGGGGTAAGATTCTTGTATCACCAAGTTATTAGTTTTCGTTTGATAAAGAAAAAAAAAAGGGCCGAAGTTTTCTTTTTTTGTAACCTGTAGGTGTCTTTTTGGTTTTGAGAGGTTGATGGATGGACTCACGTATGGTGTGTGTGGTCTAGGTAAAGAGTAGAAAAAGTGAAGCAATTTGGGTGGGTGTGTTTTGACTTTTGGGTTTTGTACATTGGGTAAGGTATGTTGGCTATTGAATTGGGTGGATTGATTTGGTGTCTCTTGGATTTTAAGTATATATAGATATATATATATACATAATGGGTTCTTGTTGATGTGTGAAAGACATCGAAGTATTAATTTATTTGAGGTTCTATTTATTAGGTTTGTGTGATTGAATTAGTGGAGCAGAGTGTCTGGAGGTAGTGTGGTGGAATATTATTTTAGCTGTTTGAGGTAAGTAACCCTCTATCACTGTTGGTTTATTTTTATTCCTATCGAATCGTTTAAAATCATAAATATTTATTTATACCTTTTCTGTTCTCTTAAAATAAAATATGGGTCAAGTATAAAACAACATCGAATAATATTATGAAAATTATTTGAATATTTGGTGAAACTATTCTGAAAATTGTACTAAACGTTTATGCTGAAAATATCGAATGTTTTATTTAAAATTTGTGTATTGTTTGAATTTTTGAACATCACTCTAGTCTGACTATGATTTGGACCCTAGCCAATGGGGGTTATTTATTGGCACAGAAACTAGTTTCTTTTGGGGCTTAACCACCGGCCTATGTGTGGTTCTGGGCCTTGTCACGGGCTAAGTGACCGTAGTCACCAAGACTTGGGTTTTGTGAATCGATCATTGAACCATCTGAATATCGATCTATAAATTTTGGATAACGAAATTTCATCGAGTTACCCCATTGACTTTTAATTAAAATGTATTGCTACACTGTTTATTTTCAGCTATGAAACCATCTTACAAATAATCGTGTCATTTATTGATTTGTATCAAAAATTATATTTATTGGTTATCTACTATTTATTTACTGCTTTTTGATATACTTGATCCAACTGGCAGTGATGGTTGGTTATTTACTAGGCTGTCTAGCTTACCCTTATTTTTTTTCAGATTCTGAAGAGTAGAGCTGCGTGGGATTTTTACATATGGGAGTGCCGAGAGTAGGGCTATGGATTAAGTACTTGGATTATTATTTTGTTAATGGATTTTAATAGTGGACTTGGTGGAAAATTATCATAATGTGCCAAGAGTAGAACTATGATTTAAGTACTTGGATTATTGTTTTGTTTATGGATTTTGTTAGTGGACTTGGTGGATAATTTCATACGATAAGAATAATCAATTTTTGTGGATTTTAGCATTATGACAATTTAAGGATTTATTTTGAGTATTTTACATTGTGGGTTATGTGATTGGATTCTTAGCCTTGCATGCTCACTTTTATGAGTGTGCGGCGTTGTCACAGAGCTTGGGGCGTGACAATTTTGTGGTATCAGAGCCAGGTTGTAATTTTAAAGGTTGGTATAGAATAGTGGTGAGATTGGGTAGATGTAGGATTGGGAACGGTTATAATTTGATATAATGTTTATTTTATTTTATTTTATTTTATTTTTTTATGTTATAGGAGCTTGAGAATAGAATAAGATGAGGTTTTATTATTGATGCATTTAGGTTGCGATGAAACATGAGGAGACATTGGCAAATATGGCTAGGAATACACGCCGGGGTCAAATGAATCGACGGGCTGGTAATAACAATCGGCGAGGGAACGTGACTATTAATAGTAGTGGTTCTCAAGCAGTCGGAGGAAATCGGGGGCAAGAGTTAGGACAACAAGAACAAGCTGCAATCCCCAATCCAATTGAAATGGTTCAAGTGCTTCAGACGTTGGCTGGGGTGGTGCAACAACAAACCACCATAGGGAATAACTTGACTAGACTTACGGAGCAACAACAGCGGATGCAGCCAGGTGTTGGGCCACAACCAAGGCCACGTTGTAACATCACTGAGTTTAAGAAGATAGCCTTGGCATTTGACGGAGCCACAGACCCTTTGGAGGCTGAAAAATGGTTGACAGAAATGGAAAAGTTGTTTCCCGTTTTTTAGTGTACGGAGGATCAGAAGGTGACCTATGCTACGTTTATGCTACAAGGGATAGCTAATGATTGGTGGCAGATGGAGAAGCGCATACACGAGCATGATGTCAACCCCTATACATGGGAAAGGTTTAAGAATGCATTCAATGAGAAATACTTCCCTAGGAGTGTTCGTCTACAAAAACAGAGGGAATTTTTGAAGTTAGAGCAAGGGAATAAGACGGTTGTAGAATATGAAGCTGAGTTTACGAAGTTGTCTAAATTTGCATCAGCATTTGAAGCAGACGAGGATAGCAGAGCACGAAAGTTTGAAGGTGGGCTAAGAACGAACATTATGCAACAAGTGGTTCCTTTCGAGTTACCTACTTTTGGAGCAGTGTTGAATAAGGCTTTGTTGGTTGAGAGTGGCCTCACTAGAGCCCAAGAAGAGAAAGAAGAGAATTATAAGAAGAGGCCTAGTTCTTCCAACTTCCAAACTAACAGTTCGAAGGGTAATGCTAAGAGACAAAACACTTCTTCGATTGGGAGCTGGGGAAGTCGATCTATGGGTAGTAATGTTGATAAGAAGAATGATCAGGTACTATGCACTAGGTGTAATGGATTCCATCGGGATAGTGAGTGTCGTTGGAATACTGGGGCCTGTTTCTCTTGCGGGCAACAGGGGCACAGGATAGCTGATTGCCCTAACCGGAAGGGGCGTGAGACTGAACAGAAAGCATGGACAAATAAAGGAGCATCAACAGACAAAGAGTCTTCAGGAAATCAAAAGAAAAATGGGGGTCATAAGCCAAAGACTCAGGGTCGAGTGTACGCACTCACGCAACAAGATGTCAAGACTTCCAACACAGTGGTGTCAGGTACTGTTTTAGTGTCTTCTGTTTATGCACATGTGTTATTTGATTCTGGCGCTACAAATTCATTTGTGTCTATGGGATTTGTTGAGAAACATGGATGGAAATGTGTCTCTAGAGAGATCGACTTATGTGTTGAAACCCCGATAGGAGGTGTTATGGTTGCTGACTTAATTTGCAAATCTCGTGTGGTTAGTATAGATGACAGGAAATTACTTGTAGACTTAACTGTTTTAGATATGCGGGACTTTGACATAATTCTTGGAATGGATTGGTTGGCAACCAATTATGCTTCTGTTGATTGTCGAGGCAAAAGGGTAGTATTTCAGATTCCTAATCAACCAGAATTTTGTTTTGTGGGTAGTGGAGTTAACACTCCTCTTCTGGTAATCTCAACTTTGCAAGCTAGACGGTTGTTAAGGAATGGTTGCGAGGGCTATTTAGCTTCTGTGAGAGATACCCGTGAGACTGAATTGAAGTTAGAGGATATTCTAGTTGAGAAGGAATTTCCCGATGTTTTTCCTGAAGAGTTACCGGGGTTGCCACTAGATAGAAAAATTGAGTTTGCCATTGAATTGATACCCGGTACGGGTCCTATCTCCAAGGCTCCGTATCGGATGGCTCTAGCAGAGTTGAAAGAGTTGAAGGAACAGTTACAAGAGTTACTAGATAAGGGCTTTATTAGGCCTAGTGTTTCTCCTTGGGGTGCGCCCGTTTTATTTGTGAAAAAGAAGGATGGTAGTTTTCGCCTTTGCATTGATTATCGAGAGTTGAACAAGGTGACAATCCGAAATAAATATCCTTTGCCTAGGATAGATGACCTATTTGATCAGTTGCAAGGAGCACAAGTCTTTTCTAAGATTGACCTTCGTTCTGGCTATCATCAGTTGAAGGTTAAGACGGAAGATATACCTAAGACAGCCTTCCGAACTAGATATGGGCATTATGAATTTTTAGTGATGCCGTTTGGGTTGACCAATACGCCTGCAGCTTTTATGGATTTAATGAACAGAGTATTTAAACCCTTCTTAGATCAGTTTGTGGTAGTTTTTATTGATGACATTCTTGTGTACTCGAAGAGTAAAGAGCAGCACAAAGAACATTTGAGGATAGTGTTGTAGATATTAAGGGAGAAGAAATTATTTGCTAAATTAAAGAAGTGTGAATTTTGGCTGGAGAGTGTATCATTTTTGGGTCATGTGATATCTAGAGATGGGGTGTCTGTTGACCCCAAGAAAGTGGAGGCGGTGGTAGAGTGGAATAGGCCTACTAGTGTCACTGAAATTCGTAGCTTCTTGGGTTTAGCAGGTTATTATAGAAGGTTTGTTGAGGGATTTTCCCGAATTTCTATGCCTTTGACTCGTTTAACACAAAAAGGGGTTAAATTTGAATGGTCTGATGATTGTGAGAAGAGTTTCCAGGATCTAAAGAGTCGATTGGTGTCTGCTCCAGTACTTGTAGTTCCGTCCGGAGATGAAGGTTTTACCATCTATAGTGATGCATCGAAGATGGGCTTGGGTTGTGTCCTGATGCAGAATGATAAGGTAGTGGCATATGCGTCTAGGCAGTTGAAGCCATATGAGCAAAATTATCCTACGCATGATTTAGAGTTGGCTGCCGTGGTGTTTGCATTGAAAATCTGGAGGCACTACTTGTATGGGGTGAAATGTGAGATATTCACTGATCATAAAAGTTTGAAGTATATTTTCACTCAAAAAGAATTGAATATGAGGCAAAGGCGATGGTTGGAGCTATTAAAGGACTATGATTTGACTATCAATTATCATCCAGGAAAAGCCAATGCAGTGGCGGATGCCTTGAGTAGAAAGACCCCGAGTAATTTGGCTACCTTGATCACTGACCAAAAGAATATCTTGGAGGACTTGCAGAGGTTGAATATTGAGATTAGATGGCATAGCCATGGAGTGCAGTTGGCAAACCTTAGGGTTCAACCCACATTGATTGATAGAATTAAAGATGCTCAAGGAAGAGATCCTCAGTTGCAAAAACTTAAAGCTGAAATGGAAATAGGGCTACAGATGGAATTTTGTATGCATAAAGATGGAACCTTGAGGTTTGGAGAGAGGTTGTGTGTGCCTAATGATTTGGAGCTCAAGAGAGAAATCCTGAAAGAAGCTCACAGTTCAGGATATACGGTACACCCAGGGAGCACTAAAATGTATAAAGACTTGAAGAGGAACTTTTGGTGGAATAATATGAAGAGGGAAATTGCTCAGTATGTTGCTCAATGTTTGGTATGTCAACAAGTGAAAGTTGAACATCAGAGACCTGCAGGTAAGTTACAACCTCTTCCTATTCTCGAGTGGAAGTGGGAACATATTACCATGGATTTTGTGACAGGGTTGCCTAGGACCCAAGGTGGTAACAATGCTATTTGGGTTATCGTTGATCAATTGACCAAATCCGCTCACTTTCTAGCTTTTAAGGTAGGGTTCTCCTTAGAGAAGTTTGCAAAATTGTATATCAAGGAGATTGTGAAGTTGCATGGTATTCCGGTGACCATAGTGTCTGATAGAGATAGCAGATTTGTATCTATGTTTTGGAGGAGTTTGCATACAGCTTTGGGCACTAGTTTGAATTTTAGCACTGCCTTTCATGCTCAAACTGATGGGCAGTCAGAGAGAACTATTCAAACCTTGGAAGACATGTTGAGGGCTTGTGTTATCGATCTTGGAGGTTCTTGGGATGAGCATTTAGCCTTAGTGGAATTCTCTTATAATAACAGTTATCATGCGAGCATTCAGATGGCACCATATGAGGCTTTATATGGACGAAAGTGTAGATCACCTATTTGTTGGGATGATGTGGGTGAAAGGAAGTTGTTAGGGCCTGAAATTGTGCAACAAACAGTGGACAAGATCAATCTTATTAGAGAGCGACTTCGCACGGCACAGAGTAGACAGAAAAGTTATGCAGATAACAGGAGACGTGATTTGGTGTTTGGGGTTGGAGACCATGTATTCCTTAAGGTGTCTCCTATGAAAGGAGTAATGAGGTTTGGTGTTCGTGGTAAATTGAGTCCTAGATTTGTTGGGCCATTTGAGGTTTTAGATCGAATTGGTGAGGTAGCTTACAGACTTGCCCTACCACCTTCACTAGTTGGAGTTCATAATGTTTTTCATGTCTCAATGTTAAGGAAGTATATACCGGATCCTAGTCATGTGATTGATCATGCACCATTGCAGTTTAAGGAGGATTTGACTTATGAGGAACACCCTATACGAATTGTTGATAGGAAGGAACAGGTTTTGAGGCGTCGAGTCATCCACTATGTTAAGGTTCAATGGAGCAATCGCTCAGAAAGAGAAGCAACTTGGGAACTCGAGGATGAAATGAAACTAAAGTATCCACAACTTTTTGAGACTCCAGGTATGTCAAATTTCGAGGACGAAATTTCTTTTAAGGGGGAGAGAATGTAAAACCCAAGTTTTGTATATAATTATTTTTGGATAGATTAGTAATTAAATTAATTTATGTGGGTCATTTAGTGATACCAAGGAATTAGTTATGAGATGATATTATATGGGTAATTTTGTAATTTTGAGAAACTAGGTTAATAAACCCACATGTTTTGCTTCAAGTCTAGGAAAAAAAAAAAAATAGAGGCTGGTGAATTGATTGTGAAGGGTTTTGGAGGTAGCAAGAGTTTGAAAAAGTAGAAAAGAAAAACAAAGAGAGAGGTTCAAGTATTCAACCATTGATTGGGGTAAGATTCTTGTATCACCAAGTTATTAGTTTTCGTTTGATAAAGAAAAAAAAAAGGGCCGAAGTTTTCTTTTTTTGTAACCTGTAGGTGTCTTTTTGGTTTTGAGAGGTTGATGGATGGACTCACGTATGGTGTGTGTGGTCTAGGTAAAGAGTAGAAAAAGTGAAGCAATTTGGGTGGGTGTGTTTTGACTTTTGGGTTTTGTACATTGGGTAAGGTATGTTGGCTATTGAATTGGGTGGATTGATTTGGTGTCTCTTGGATTTTAAGTATATATAGATATATATATATATACATAATGGGTTCTTGTTGATGTGTGAAAGACATCGAAGTATTAATTTATTTGAGGTTCTATTTATTAGGTTTGTGTGATTGAATTAGTGGAGCAGAGTGTCTGGAGGTAGTGTGGTGGAATATTATTTTAGCTGTTTGAGGTAAGTAACCCTCTATCACTGTTGGTTTATTTTTATTCCTATCGAATCGTTTAAAATCATAAATATTTATTTATACATTTTCTGTTCTCTTAAAATAAAATATGGGTCAAGTATAAAACAACATCGAATAATATTATGAAAATTATTTGAATATTTGGTGAAACTATTCTGAAAATTGTACTAAACGTTTATGCTGAAAATATCGAATGTTTTATTTAAAATTTGTGTATTTTTTGAATTTTTGAACATCACTCTAGTCTGACTATGATTTGGACCCTAGCCAATGGGGGTTATTTATTGGCACAGAAACTAGTTTCTTTTGGGGCTTTACCACCGGTCTATGTGTGGTTCTGGGCCTATGTGTGGTTCTGGGCCTTGTCACGGGCTAAGTGACCGTAGTCACCAAGACTTGGGTTTTGTGAATCGATCATTGAACCATCTGAATATCGATCTATAAATTTTGGATAACGAAATTTCATCGAGTTACCCATTGACTTTTAATTAAAATGTATTGTTACACTGTTTATTTTCAGCTATGAAACCATCTTACAAATAATCGTGTCATTTATTGATTTGTATCAAAAATTATATTTATTGGTTATCTACTATTTATTTTCTGCTTTTTGATATACTTGATCCAGCTGGCAGTGATGGTTGGTTATTTACTAGACTGTCTAGCTTACCCTTATTTTTTTTCAGATTCTGAAGAGTAGAGCTGCACGGGATTTTTACATATGGGAGTGCCGAGAGTAGGGCTATGGATTAAGTACTTGGATTATTATTTTGTTAATGGATTTTAATAGTGGACTTGGTGGAAAATTATCATAATGTGCCAAGAGTAGAACTATGATTTAAGTACTTGGATTATTGTTTTGTTTATGGATTTTGTTAGTGGACTTGGTGGATAATTTCATACGATAAGAATAATCAATTTTTGTGGATTTTAGCATTATGACAATTTAAGGATTTATTTTGAGTATTTTACATTGTGGGTTATGTGATTGGATTCTTAGCCTTGCATGCTCACTTTTATGAGTGTGCGGCGTTGTCACGGAGCTTGGGGCGTGACACCATTATGGCCCATTTTTATATTTCGTCCATCCTAAATGCCACTCTCCCTAAAATAGTTCATTATAGTTGATTCTTGCCGTCATATGGAAATTTTTTAATGGAATAAATAGAAAAAATTTGGGATTAATTTAGATCAATAAATTCACCATTTTAGACCAAAAGTGTCAGGTTTTGGAATGTGTGTTCCAAAAGTAAATCACTTAGGTGTTAGTGTTTTCTGGTAAGACTTTGTATTCAACCAAAGAGTGAAAAATATTGTAATGCGAATTGGTTCTCTTGAGTTTATGGTAATAACAAGTTGAGAATTATACATCAGTTTGAATCTAATTATCAATTTATGGCTCAGTAGTTTCTGATAATCTTATCTCAATGCTTTTCTTATGTTTATTGCTGAATTTGACATTCAAATTGTGTGTTTTTACTGATGTAGGAGAAATTTACTTGGAAAAATGTGGGGAATCCAAGTTGGAAAGTGCGGGAGAATGTTTTTCACTAGCGAGATGTTACAATATTGCAGCAGAAGTATATGCAAGGGCAAACTTACACCTGAAGTGCTTATCTGCTTGCAGTGATGGGAAGTTATTTGACAAGGGGTTGAAGTACATTGAGAGCTGGAAACAAGATGCTGCTACAAGTGATGTAAAAGAATTAGGCACTAATGGGCAAGAATTTCTACAGGGAGCTACTCTTCATTATTACAAGCTCCAAGATGTAAAATCCATGTTATGATTTGTTAGATCGTTTCAATCCATGGAGTCAATTCGCATCTTTTTGGAGAAGGAGAGTCTCCTTGATGAGCTTCTGATGTTGGAAGTAGAAATGGGAAACTTCCTGGAAGCTGCCGACATTGCAAAGCGAAAAAGAGATTCTCTTCTTGAGGTTGATTTGGTAGAGAAGGCCGGACTTTTCAGAGAAGCATCTATGCTCATTCTCTGGTACGTGTTCAGAGACTCTCTGCATACAAAAGGAAAAGAAATTCAGCCTTTGATGCAGTCTATAGAGAAAGACAAACTTCTAACAAGAGCCAAGTCAATTGCAAAAAATCATTCTGATCAATTCCATGAGTTTGTTGTATGGAAGCTGACATTTTATCAAGAGGAAAAGCTAACAACAATGGAGAACTCCTTGAGATGGGCTTGCAGTTTATTCAACACTGGAAATTAAATGCACCAGAAGATGTTGGCAGGGTCAAAAGGCGTTATGAAATGAAAATAATTGAACAAAATATGTTAGAAAGATGTGCACGTCATTATCATGATCAGAAAGATTATCATTCCATGATGAAATATGTGGAAGCATTTCATTCCATAGAGTCGATTCGTGACTTCTTGAGGTCTTTGAATTGCCTTAATGCGCTTCTGTTGTTGGAAGAAAGAAGGGGAAACTTCGTGGAAGCTGCCAATATCGCAGAGCAAAAAGGAGAACTTTTACGTAAGGCTAATCTTCTCGAGAAGGCTGGACAATATGATGAAGCATCTAATATTATTCTCTGGTTTGTCTTTGCTAGATCTCTTTGGGTTTCCCAAAGCAAAGGTTGGCCTTTGAAGCAGTTTGGAAAGAAGGAAGAGCTTCTCACAAAAGCAAAGTCATATGCAAGGAATCACTCGGATCTCTTCTATGAGTTTGTCTCTGTAGAAGTGAATATTTTATCGAACAAGGAAATTAGCTTGTCTGAACTGAGCGAATATTGGCGTTCTTCCCACGGACATGAAAGTCTGAGAGGTGAAATTTTATTGGTTCGGAAAATTTTGGATGCTCATCTCAATTCAGATACCTCAAAGCATGAGTGGAGTAATGAAATGGTTACCCATATGAGAAAGCATTCAGAAGACATGATTTCCCAGAACCGGATTTCAGCTGAAACATTGGTTTACTTTTGGAATGTTTGGAAGCAAATGATTGTGATTTTAATTGATCACTACCTCCAGAGAATCGGACAAGAAGTGTTGGATCACCCCATGTAATGGTGGCTAACCCACTTAGAGAAAATGGGGTGGTTGGAATTCAATGGAGAACCAACAATGGAGCACCCAAGTTAATGGTGGGGATGGCTCACCAACTCCAACCCACTAGAGAGTGGAAGGAGTTAGGTAGTGGCCAATCAAGTCTCTTCTCCATGTGTATAAATAGATGAAGAGAGGAGGAAGAAAATGAGAGAGCAAGAACAAAGAGAGAAAGAAAATCAAGAACAAAGAGAGTGAGAGATGTGAGAAACCGTCTCCCTCGGTGTGAGCGAGGGAGACGGGTGAATGGGTGAGTGAGAATAGTGTGAGCTTCTCCTCTGTAATATTTCTGTAATCTCTCCATAAATGATAAACGGTTACTCTCCCGTGGACGTAGGCATTATTGCCGAACCACGTTAAATATTGTGTCTCTTTCTGTGTGGGTGTGTGTTTTCTGGTTGTTATAATTTCTATAAAGTTTTGGGCTGGATTCCCGATCCCAACAAGTGGTATCAGAGCCTCGTCGGAGCGTTTCGGAACAAAAACCGTGCGATGTTCGAAACTGCCCAGAAATGAAGTTGCTCGAAATCAGGTTTTGAGCACACCAGGAGCAAGGGCTTGACGAGAGGAGTCCAACCATGTAAAGTAGACACCCAGAGGATTCCCCACGCGCCTTCACGCGCCACCTGAAGATGGCGCGTGAGACCCAGTCTCAGGCACGCGCTGCACGCGCGGCCAGAGGTTGAAGATGACCGAAGTTTTTTATGAAATATATATTTTTTTGCGCGAAATATATTCCACGGTGTGGCGTTGGCACAGTGGAGAATCTACTCTGGTTCGTGCCTTCGGTTCAGGGTTCGAATCCCCCAGGTGCATCCTAAATAAAACTTATTTTTTTTGTTAAAGGATGACGCAGCGCTGACGCATGGATGACGTCAGCAGAATCATACCAACAGCACTGCCACGTGGCAGCCAGGTCATCGCCACGTGGCGCCACATCAGCGAGCACTCCATTGACACGTGTCTGACACGTCATCGGCGTTGACCGAGCCGAGCCGTTGACCCAAGCCGTTGACCTGCCGAGCCGAGCTGTTGACCGAGTCGCGCCGCTTCCAAGCCGCGTTGACCGGCTCGTTGACTGAGCCGTTGACTCAGCTGTTGACCGAGGAAATCATCCGGTGCTTCGCAGGCGCACCAAATTCTGCTGATCAGAACCGTTGAAACTGTTTTGGCCCAATCTGAGCCATTCGGAGTCCGTTTTTGGCGATCCAATAGTGGTTTTCAACTATTTGGTGTATTCCGGACACATCCGTACGGTCAAATTTTGGAATTGGAGTTTCTATAAAAAGAAGGCAGATTAAAGTGACAGACGGCGGTAGTGCGGCAAATGAAATATTCTGTTAGAGCACAGAATATTCCTGATGTTTTGAAAATTGCAATTTTGGCCCCTGTAGTTTTTTGAAATTACAGTTTGGTTCCAGTGTTTGAAAAATTTGCAATTTTGCCCCAGTTTTGGAGAAAGTTTTCAGTGAGGTCCCCGGAAGTGCAGCGATGATTGGTCCTAGCTAATCGGACCGTTCCGGACGCAACTGCAAGGTCAGAATGGTGAAATTCCGAACAATTTTTAAAAGACTGTTAAAACATGGGACTTTGTTATCTTTAATAGTCGAAGGAAGGTTACCGGATATTGTGGAACGCTGCAGATTCACTGAAGAGGTTAGAATGGGCAGATTCTAACCAGATTGGACAACCAGATACAGATCGAGATAGATCATTGAAGACCAAAGGAGGCCAGGCTTAATCAAATAGCAAATCAATGGAGATCAGGATTGGTCAAGGGTGATCAGAAGAATTGCACATGATTATCTCAAGATCAACAATGTCTAGGAAAGTTCTGTGAAAAAGACACTGTCTAAGGAGACTGGTTCTTAAGTGGGACCGTTTGTGACCCCACCAGCCTTTCCTGGGAACTTTCCTGGTTTTTGATGTCATCGGAGGATCTGGTTCAATCAGAAGAAAAGTTCACTTCATCAGATAGATGATTGGCAACCAGTGCAGGCTTAGGGGAATGTTGTGGCAGTTGGAGCTACTGTCAAACGTAATACAAGAAGTACTGGTAGTATGTGAACGTAGAAAGGCAACAGCTGCAGCAGTACACACATAAGGTGTAGGAGCACGTAGCCACAATAGCACAGATGAGTATACAGGAATGTCATGCAAGGTGTAGATATACAACAGTGCAAGAGTGCGCAGCAGAATCGTACAAAGGTGCAGTGTGCCGGATTTTGGCCTAGCAGCAACAACTAGTTCACAGAAAAAGCTCCAGACAAAGAAAATGAAAGGGATAAGACGCTGCAGTGCGCACCCAAGAATAGGCAAATCTCTTTCTTTGTCCTGAATCTGGTTCGTGGCAATGAAGTCGCGACGGGCACCTAGAGAGTTTGGGTGGAGTCACCTCAACAGGGAAATGGTGAGCATTCTATTGAGGGATGCAAGTACCTGGTGATAAAGGTGCGAGCCATGCAGGATGATGTGTGGCGGTTGAAGACATTCCAAGTAGGAGGTGCAGATTCACTCTGGATGCTCAGTGGAATGGAGGCATATTTACAACGGTGTTTTATCATCCATGTGGGTGATGGGGGTGATTTATTTTGTTCACCCGGTTGAAGCCAATTGGAAGCCAATTGAAGACCTTTCAGAGTCAGTTGCAAAAGTTATCAATTCATTTGGAGACTCTCAGGTTAGTTGCAGAACTTCAGAGTTCATTGGGTTTTTTCTCTAGGGGATAGAGAGAACAAGCATTGGCAGAGTGTACTATGGAGATTTGGCATATGTAATAAGTCCAAATGGTAGTATTTTATTGGCATTGGCCTCTGTGGAGGCGTTGGAGATCCTTCATGGATCGTTGTTGGAAGACTCGCATCTGGTGAAGCCTTGGTTTCCGCATTTGTCGATTTGAAGAAGATGTGACAATCTACTTCAGATCTTGGTGGAGCTTTGGCGGTTTTTGTTCAATGTCTATTGGAGGCATTGTTGTTGGCGGTCTTTCATGGATTATTGGCGACTTTCAGAGTCGTGGTTTATTGAGATTCATTATCACAGCTGGGATCTATGATCATGTCTGATTAGATCCAGGGGTGTCTCCGGTTTGTGAGACTTGATTGTTTCTTCTTCTTATGGATTTTCATTTTCGCAATCTGTTCCATATTCGAAGACATCAGCTATTGGTAGTCTGGGTGACGATTCAGGCTCCGGGTGTTTGCTTCTCTGGAAGCGGTTTGACCGTTGGTGTTCATTGAAGATTGGAAGAGATTGTTGCGGAGAAACGTGAAGATGGTGATTTTGTGAATCTCATATGTTGGGATCCATCCCTTAATCTGCCGTTGGATTTGGAGGGGATAGATCGTTTGCAGACTCGGTAGAGTCAGCGGGGACTGTTGGAGTTGTGCATTTACGGTGCACGCGCCTTTTGGGCGGTTTTTGGCAACTGTGAAGATGGTGCATCATCTTGTGTTTGCTGGTTGGAATGGCAGTTGGAGGAATCTGGAGTTTGCTCGACACTTCAGAATTTTTGGCTCTTGGTATTTTGTAAGTTCATTTGAAGTTTGTTCCGATACTTCTAAACTGGTTAGAGCCTAACTGCGTCCACAGTCCAGTTTTGTTTGGTAGAGAACTTGCCTCAGTTCTCGGAGAATTTGTTTTGGCTCTCTTGATTAATTCGAGCTTGAAGAGAGCAGTATTGAGTTCGATGGTTGATCAGACATGATGTTTTTGGTACCGCTTTCGAAGTTGCTTTGACGGAGAATTTGAAGCCTCTTTTGTTTAGTCTCCTCAGCACTGGTTCAAGCGGGTTGCTCACCATGTTTTGTTTGGAGTTGTCAAGGACAACTTGTTTGGCGCCTATGGAAATCGGAACTTGGCACTATGGTGGAGCTTGAGTTGCAGAAAATCGAAGAGCTAGCTCGATTGGTTCTGCATGTTCTTTACATTGGCTCAATGTGATTTTGAGCAATGGAATCTGCTGTGTTTTTGGGAAAAGCGCTTGTGTTTTGTACAGCAGATGGTATTCAGTTTTGACTGAATGATTGGATACCTGGGTTATGGTATCGGTTTTTTGATTCTGTGGCAGCGAACGCACCTCTTAATGAAACAGAGTTGTTGCGGATCTCTCAGGCGAGCTCGAGCGCAGGAGGAGAGATGGAGCCACGATGAGCACTCAAGAAGTATGGGTGCAGGTACTATGCTAGGTGTTGCATAGTTGGTGACTTGTACAGATTTGTTGAAGTTGCTTTGGAAGAAAGAGCTACTGTCAGCCATCATCCGGTAGTACAAGTGATAGATACGCAGGTAACGTGTATCGCTGAACTGGAAATCAGGGATTGCAAAAGGCATGAACAATAAGTGTGTGGAAACGCTGGGAAGTTGTTCAAGAGTGCAAGGGCAAATGCTGATAGTTCAAGATAGTTCAAGGAAAACTCCGAGCAAAGAAAACCAGGAACTTTGACCAGACAAATGAAGAGTTTTCTGTTGCTCCAGTTTTGGTCATGCAAAGAGATAAGGCATGACAGTCAAGGGCATCTCAGCAGGGGGTGCAGGACATCCAATCAGGGGGTGTCGGATATCTTGGTTATGCCAGTTCAAGCATAGCAGGTGAAGACATCCGAAACAGGAAGCGTGGAAGAGATCTGTGGGAGATAGGAGCAGAAGCTCTCTCCAAATCAGAGAGTGGTGTGAGTTGAGTTGAGGATGTAGGATTCCCTCCTCCTCTTGTATCTCTGGTGTATTATCTCTAACTTCAGGGGATGCAGCGTCTCAGTGAAGAGATGAAGACTACGTTGAAATTTGGGCGTGACAAGATTAGCAGCAATGTGTGCAATGGATCACCTTACATGGGTTGAGGGGGTGATTTGTTGGATCACCCCATGTAATGGTGGCTAACCCACTTAGAGAAAATGGGGTGGTTGGAATTCAATGGAGAACCAACAATGGAGCACCCAAGTTAATGGTGGGGATGGCTCACCAACTCCAACCCACTAGAGAGTGGAAGAAGTTAGGTAGTGGCCAATCAAGTCTCTTCTCCATGTGTATAAATAGATGAAGAGATGAGGAAGAAAATGAGAGAGCAAGAACAAAGAGAGAAAGAAAACCAAGAACAAAGAGAGTGAGAGATGTGAGAAACCGTCTCCCTCGGTGTGAGCGAGGGAGACGGGTGAATGGGTGAGTGAGAATAGTGTGAGCTTCTCCTCTGTAATATTTCTGTAATCTCTCCATAAATGATAAACGGTTACTCTCCCGTGGACGTAGGCATTATTGCCGAACCACGTTAAATATTGTGTCTCTTTCTGTGTGGGTGTGTGTTTTCTGGTTGTTATAATTTCTATAAGGTTTTGGGCGGGATTCCCGATCCCAACAAGAAGAAGTTAGTGAGTACAGTAATTATGAGGAGTTTTGCTTGAATTATATGGGTGTGCGAAAACACAATTGTAATCAGGGAACAATTTACCTCTTGCTTGAACCTGATGCCAACTGGATAAGAGAAATCGATGACAGATCCCTCAAGAGGAATGGAAATATGGTTCATATTGGTGCTCACCAGTTTGTCTTTGCAGCATTGAGGTATTCGAGTTCGGAAATATTTTCTGTTGGTGTCAAAGTATTAGAAACTCTCAAAGCCATTCATGAGAACACTGTCAAAAATTTCTTCTTTGAGTTTCACCAGAGTGTACTTGTCTGTATCTTTGAGGTTGCCAAGTTTCTTAAGGAGTACAAGTTTCACCACTGTGAGAACAATAAAGCATTTGTGCAGGACTACCTTACACCATTTATTCAGAGCTTCATTGGCCATGTATTTCCTCATGACTGGCGAAAATCATTTACAGAGAATTCGATTGTTCTGAGAGGAACCAACCTGTCTATGAAATTGATAAATGAAGCAATTTTGGCAAACATAAGCTCAAATGGGGAGTTAGCGACATATGGGCAAATGGGGAGGGTGGTGATGATGATACTTGGGTCTGGTAGGCTAAATAAAGAATTATATGGGAAGGTTCGGAGCTGTTTTTGCAAGAATTCACAATGGATGACATTTATCGAACAACTCATTGAGAATATAGTATCAGATGTTGCTTTAATAGAGGTATCTTTGGTTCACAAATTCCATAAAGCTCTTGAAGATACTTATTTTGCCAATTGGAGGTCAGAAAAGAATTATATATCGCCTACTTGCTTCTTTTATCTTCTTGAGCGTCTTTTGTTCATGGTATCCTACTTCCGAGGATGTTATTTATTCACTTCCAAGGCTTCACTTAATGAATGGCTTAAAAATCCAAATGGCAGTTTAGTTAATGATATCAAATCATCATCACTTGATTTGGGAGAAGATATCCACAATTTTATTGCAAACCTTGTTCAGGAGATGCTTCTCAGCAAGTCTGCTACAATGGAGTGGATTATGTCAACAGAAAACATATATTACTATCCTTTCTATGCTTTGAGATTGATTGTTCTGTTATGTCTGGTTTGTGTAAACTTTGGGAAGCATTTTGATAAGCTTTTTGACCTGCTGGATAGGAGTGATATTAGTTCACAACTGCCACGGCCATTTTGTGATGCCATTCGTAGGAGGGAATGTTACTTTGTCGATGCAGTTGCTGATGCACTTAAAAAGATTGGAAACCCTCTTGTTGTAGTCGGTGTTGGAGACAATTTTTCAATATTTCCTTGCTCCGATGCAGTTTTTGTAAACCTGAAGGTAAACAAATGCAGGGAGGATATATTAAGAGAATTGTTTTCGGATGAACAAAAGACGATGGTTGGAGAGAAGGATTTCATTTATCCATTTTCAAATGGCAATTATGGTCTCTTTTGGGAAATGTTTGATGCTTCAAATTCAGAGAACGAAAAGAATAGAAATGCAATGAGCCTCGTGTCTGCTGCACCAAAAATTAAGGTAAAGCTAAATTGTTATCATAAACTATCAAATGCAAACGAATTTAAGACAATTTGAAATCTAAACCCATCTACTCTTTGTTCTATACTTCCAGGTGGAGGTGGAGAAAAAATTTCAACTTTTATCTGGTGCAGTGGATTTTTTTCGACACAACATTAATGAGGACGGTCAAAACCTTTGGGCGGAAGCTAACACAATGCTGGATGAGTTGAGGCATCTTTCTTTTGCGTTGGATAGAAGGTAAGATTGCTTTTGTCATAACTACACATTCTGACATGCTTAAGTTCCTGTTATCATATCAAGTTAAAGCTTAGTGTATGTAATTTTTCTCTTTAAATGTGGTTCAACCTGTTCATATACAAATATGTTATTTTTACTTTCAAAAAACTTGAAGAGATTACTACTAACTCAAACCTAATGGTTGGCTTTATGCATAAAATCTAGACAAATCATCTTCATTTCGTTTCATTGCGAAAGAATTGCCTTAGAAGCTCTGGTGTCATAACTTCCTAATTGTTCCCATAATGCTGAAATTTTCCCGGTTCTATTCAGTAAGCAAGAAATTGAGGATGACATCTCAACAATCATTGAACTCGTAACAAGATTGCAGTTAAGAGGACCAAGGTTGGACTATTTCTTGAATCGTCGCAAAATGATAGGCAACAAAGGAATCAAGGCAGGAAAAATAAAATAGTTGAGCAATCCTGCAATGTTGTAAGGCAGTTTCTTCAATTCAGTAATACTTTACCCCTTGTATTTCATGTTTGTTGCAATATTTAGTTGTCATCATTATCACTGAATGTGCTACTTTCCAAGAACATTTGCAAATGAAACAAGCAATAAATATGTAAAGGAATTCTATTTGTTTTGTAAGCAGTATAAGTGAGCTGATCTATTCTTGTAAAAGCATGTAAATATTGCCAAAAAAAAAAAAAAAAAAAAAAAAAAAAAATCATTAAATTTCTATTCAGAAGTAGCTTCATGAAAAAGACGTAAAAGTTTGGCAAACTCTCAATATTTGTTGTGATCATGGTGGAGTATTTGTTAGAATCTTCCTAATTGTAATCCGATTTAGAATTTTCCTATTGTCTTTAAGGCTTCTTCCTATTTATTTGGAGTCAATTCAGTCACATAAAGAATACAATTGGCATTAATGCAATAGTATAAGTTTCTCTTGTTATTCAAACTTACAACATTGACACTTATTTTCGGTTTAAGTATGTTGTTGCCAAACAAACCAGCTGCTGAAACACAATATTCTACAACACACTTATATGGGTTGGAGCCTACATTCCCACATTGTTTGGTCCCTTACCCATGTGACTGTTGTAGAATATTGTGCATCTCTCTATCTTTTTGGTTGCTGGAAAAGGGTAAGCGATGCTTGTATTTCTTCTAGAGTTCGCCCTTTAGTCTCCGGGACCAGCTTCGCAACAAACAGAACAGTCGAACCACAAATGCCAGCAAATATGAAAAACGATCCTGAGTGACAACAGTGAAAAATAAGAACTCAACTCATACACATGTATTCAGAGAGAGAGAGAGAGAGAGCACCTGCGGAGCTCCATTGAAGTACAAAATTAAAAGTGTATGCAACAATCCAAGAACTTGCCCAGACGAGAAAAGTAATAAAACTTCCAGCTGAACCCTTTATGTCTATAGGAAGCATCTGAAAAAATAAAACCAACGTCGTCATGCTTAAGTTACAAAAAAATAGTTCTTATATCATGCTAACTACCGGTTAATATTTCCATACAAGATAAAAGAAACCCGGTTTAATCTAGATTTGACATACCTCTGACAAGATAATCCAAGGTGCGCCACTAATCCCTATTGAAAAAGATGATCCGTACACCTGGTTGCAAAAATCAATAATTCACATGTTGCTCGGTTTCAGGCATTGATAAGCTATAATTTGGCACAAACAGAACAAAAAATTGATAATGTAAGATTTCACTTTGTCAAAAACAAGTACAAGACTTTAAATTGCATACAATCGTTTAAATTGCATTATTATGGGCAGAGAATATCAGGACGAGAGAATATTACAAACAAAACATCAAAATATTTACTTTTTAGCTGTTTTTCCATTCATACATGATAAGAAAAGTGGGAAAAGCTATGTTTGAATTAAATCATTACCAGTATCCCAGCTAACACCAATACAGCTGTTATCTCCTTTTTTTGATCAAAATCCTGCTTGTGATAATTCAAAAATAACCATCTTTTAGTTAAAATAAATAAATAAATAAAATCCATTTTATTTTGAAGCTACCTTCAAGAGGAATCCCAATCCTACAAGAATATTTCCCACGCATGTTCCTGCTGCGGAAATCTGCATAAACTCTGATTCTCAAAATCTATTCATTACATTGAATTCTTAAAATATAAATAAATAAATAAAACTCTTTCACATTCTAACCATCCATAGTGGTCGTCGCCCGGATTTATCCATTAAGACTACACCCAAAATGGAAAATGGAATCTGCAAAAGCATGCATTAGCTGAGAATTACATCAATCAGAATCCCATATCAAACACACTAGTTAACGACTCAAGTACCTGAATAATAGCCAGTACTGTAGTGCCAAGGGTAGTCGAGCAACCTATAAATTATAGATTCATATATCCATGAATATTTCCTCAAATGGTACGTTTATTTTTAATTAATTCATAAATTAAAATGAGAAACCAAAGGCCCTTATTTTACCAGCAGACTCAAAAATCGAACTTGCATAGTAGGAAATCGCAACCGTCCCTCCAAAAATTGCCAGTAACACTATACCAACTCCAATCTATTGCAATTTGATTTGTTCATAGGAATGTCAGACAAATCATGAAAATGTGAAGGGTCATAAGATTAAATGTTTAAGTCTTACAGTTAGCGAATGAGCATATTTCCACTGAAACATGTCGATAAAACTAGATTTTGGGAGCTGCTGAGCTAGTTCCAGGTAATCCTGTAACAATAACAGGATTTGTCTCATTTCTTGGGGGAAAAAAATGAAATTCTGAAAACAATATTAGTTTTGTTGTAAAGAGTGACTTCTTTAATTAGCAAATTAAATTCGAAATGTTACTCTGATTTCAGCTGCTTCTTGAGAAATATCAACATTTTGTCCCCTAAGGCGTCGTAGACTTGCTTCTAATTCCTTTTCTTTTCCAACCTTTACCTGCAGATGGTTGTACTCATCAATTGCGCATTCTATAATAATTTTATTTTTTATTTTTTGCAGCATCAGCTCAGTGAAATTAAAAAAAAAAAAAAAAACATAAAAATAAAATAAAAAGGGAAACCATAAATTTTTCTAATTTTCTTTTGTCAAAATATGTTCTAACATGTTTTGTTTGCTTCTTATTATACCAAAGATAGCAAGGAAAAGAATAGAACAAACATTACAAGAAACCAGTGAAGAAAAAAAACAACTTTGAATACTCCTCTTTTTATTTCTCCCTTCTTTCAAACTTGGACTGCTCAATAGCAACGCCAACTAATTTACAATCTCTTATAAAATTTGAATTGAACTCACCAACCATCTTGGAGACTCTGGTATGAAGAATAGACCAATAACCTCTACTAGGCTTGGTATAGTTCCTGAAACCGCAAAATGTACAAGAAATTAAAATGAAACCATCTTTGGACTAATACAAACAGTACAAAAGTAGACTAATTAAATTACCAATTATAGCCAAGGTGCGCCAAGTAACGACATTGCCAACGAAATACACTAGTGACAAGCCACAGGTTAACATTAACTGTAGAATTTCCAAAAGATTTGTTCATAAAAAAGGGTTAATTATCTAATGCAAATCTGAAACTATTTTTTGATTATTTACCTGATTAACTGCTGTAAATGCTCCTCGACTATTCTTGGGAGTGATTTCACCGATATATGCAGGTGCCTGTTGGTATCTGGCATTGTTAGCACCATTATGCATTTCATTGAGAAGCAAATCGAATAAGAAAACCAAAACTTTATGTAACTAGTAATTACCGCAAAACAATGAACCCCAATGCCAAATCCCAAAAAAACTCTTCCAATGTCGAGCCACAAAGCAACCTTTCAACAAATATTGAACATTTATATAAACTATGCCATACATATGAAATAATAAATTGAAATATATTGGCTTAATTTGGATTGTTACTTTTATTTTTGTTTTTTTTAATTAGTGGTTCTTTGTGCTTTTTAGAAAAATAATAATTGCAGAAACCAGCAGGATTCTGGAATTAACAACGTGAAGCTTCAAAAAAGATTTGCTTCTACTGCTGCCACAGTGAACCCCATTATCTTCTTTCAATGATCATCTTCTAAATTTAATCCCTGTGAATGCGAAGCTGCCACAGTGAACCCCATTATCTTCTTTCATGTGAAGCTGCTCTCGTCTTAGCTGCAAAATGATTGGTGAAAAGGTACATTTCTTGGCATTCACATGAAATGCAAATGAATTAAAATTGTAGCCGTTGGGAAGGGGAATGTCAGTTAGTCACATCCATCATGTTGTAGTGCTTACCACATTGTTATTCCACTTTGCCTACACTCCACTTCATAAGCTTTTAGTCTTGCACACAAGGTTTTGAAAAGCGGTTGCGGTGACGCAATTGTAGTGGCGGGGTGTAAACGTTGTAGTGTAATGGTTATGGTAGCCGAAACTGTGAATTTTTTAATTTATCGCACAATTTGAAAAAAACTTACCAATACGCATAATTTTTTTTTCAAAATCACATTTATTAGGGTTTAAAATAGATTTTGATTAATTTTTGTTAGTTTTTAAGTATGATATAATATATTTCATATTTTTAAATCACTATAAAAGGAACTTTTTACATTTTATTTCAATAGTTAATGACTTTAAGAATGATTGATTTTAAATGTTTAAAAAAAAATGTTTACAATTATTAAATGAAATGATTATAAAACAAATTGTGCCATAAACAAAAACAAAAATTTAGCTAATGATTTTTTTTTTTAAAAGAAATTTTTTTAGACAACACTTTACATCTAACTAAATAAAATTATTTACAATTAAGTATTAAATAAAATTATTATAAAAATCAGTGATTTTTTTTTAAAGACATTTTTTAGAGAACACATTATAGTAATAAAATAAAAAATATTTACAATTAAATATTAAATGAAATAATTATAAAAATAAATACAACCACTGTTTATATATTTTTTATTTCACATGCTAATGTAATGAAATAAAAATTAAAAAATAAATTATAAAGAACAAAAAATCCATATTTGTGCTTGAATCACTTGAGTATTCATTATTTTTTTGTAAGAATTTTTTTATTTTTTTTTAGAAAGGAAACTATTCAAAATATTGCAACGGTGTGTAACGGGCTGTTACAGCCGTTATGGAAGACCGAAACAGCCGTTACATATATAAATTTCCACCGCAACCGTTACGTAATGGCAACAACCATTACGTAACACCGCTTTTTGAAACCTTGCTTGCACACTTCCCTGCAATTATTTTTAGTCATGAGCTTTAGTGTTGCACACTTCCCATCACACTAATTTTTTTACCTATAAAGGACCTCACTTATATCCCCCATCGTCTCCAAAAGGCCGAGGAAATGATAGAATTTGACCCAAAAAAGGAAAAATCAACTTGTGACAAAGCTAAAGCTCATGAAATGGAGAGTTGGCAAACTAAAATAGTGGTGCAGTCATCCTACCACATAGTTGTGAGACTAGAAAAACATTTCTCATTCACACATTTTGCACACGACCACATACTAGTGTCATCTTACTTCTAATCATCTCATCAAACAAAAATTACAAGTGTGCAACCTAACAAGAAAACATAAGATAGGAGTACTATATTAAGTCACCATCTAATGTAACATAAAACATCACTCATGATATCTTGTCTATATCCTAGATTGCTCGACCACATCAGACTAATCATCATTAACCCCTCTTGTGTCACAACTCAAAGCAATGTTTGAAACCAATTATCTTTTATGTACTCGTGATTATATCAAAAAAGCAGAAATTTGATATAATTGTCTGGACTATGAGACTGAGGTTGTTATTTGAACAATCATTGTATAGCCACTAGCGTCAATTCATTTAGACTATAATGCCTTTCCTAGAGATGCTCTGTTGGACTGCATCAATCATGACGCCTTGGAAAATATGCTATCTTAATATCAACATTAAGTCCTTGGTGAGAAATGTGCAAGAGAGGTTTGTGTAGGAAAAAGAGAGTTTGGCTAGAAAAACTGAAAGCCTTAGGGTAATGCTCTATCATGGTCAGAGGTTTGTGTAGGAAAAAGAGAGTTTGGCTAGAAAAACTGAAAGCCTTAGGGTAATGCTCTATCATGGTCTCTCTCTAACACCATCTTCGACGCTCTAGTAATCTCTCTATTGATGGATTCATGTTGCTTGCTTGCATGGACGCTTGTACCCAAGCAAGGCATTTTTTTTGTCAATTATTTTTGCGCTAGAGGTACACCGACAACCCTCTTAATTTTGTTTAACAAGGTAAAACACAAAAGAAAGAAGGAAAAGTACAAGTAACCTCTGCAAAAATTATTGCAAGCCACCCCAAGATGAAAGATACTCCAGACAACAACATTGTCTGCATCACAAGATCATCAACCAAGATTGAGAAATGTTTAGTGATTGGTATAGTTCATATCTAAGGTTAACTTCGGACAAAGCCATAAACTTACAAATCTTCGACCAATGAGGTCCGCTACTTTTCCACTGACTATTGAACCTAACATTCCTCCAATTGTCAACATTGAACCAAAAAGTGAGTACTGCACATTAAGAAAAACACATGAGATATATCAGTTGAGCAGTGAAACACACAAGCAGAACTGTTTTGAATATGTTAAACAATCCACTCAATTCTGTTTTCCTCCACAACAAGCAACTCAATCCAATAGTGCTACACTCACATTTATGCAGCAGTGATAAGTAGGATTTGCATTATTGATAGGTTATTTACTTTACATTTGCACGAAACAACTTCATAGTCCAATATGGTTATTTTGAGATTCTATGAATCTATGATCCTAAATCTCAAACATTCCCTACTTCGATTAGTTACATGTCATTAAAAAAAAAAAAAAAAACTACAACCTAAGATTAATGCCTATTATCTCCACAATGATAAGAAGTTCGATTGCTTAAGCTAAAGATCAACTATTTACATTAGAAAATAGCAATGGTCATCACATGCTTGCTATAGAATATTATAATAAATAAATACTCTAGTTAATAAGTCTTCATTCGATTACTTGGGTTAGTTACATTTTTTCCCCTAATTGACTATCTTAATCATGTTCTTAATTAAGTCCAAGGTAATAAATAACAAAATCTAGAAGCACTAACAAGCTAAGCTAGTTTTTTCTAACTAGCAAAATTTACAATTTTCACAAATTATAGCAAAAGTCGCAGATATGGTTCATATATCGTGGTCTCTTTGTGTTTTTAATATTATTTTTGTTTTATATATGCTATAGCGTGTAATTCGTTGCTAATCTCTTCTCTAGCTTTGTCATAATTTGCTAAATCTCTCTCTCTCTCTCTCTCCCCCCCCCCCCCCCCAAAAGAGGAATTTCTAATCTATGAATTTAGTAGGGAAGCTTTGGTCGAGAAAGCAAAAAGCGAAAAAAGATTGATATAATTGACCCCACTTGAGTGAGACATGAAGTTTAGATTGGTTTGATGAGAGAATTTTCATCTTCGTTTCATATATAAAGTGACAAATATTTGGTAAAAACTCAGCCTCAATTCAATCCACTCATATACATTTCACCTTCTATATTTGAGAATGAAATAGTTCCTTTAAAAAGGGAAAGCTATAAGAAATTAAATTCTCCAAGATTAGAAAGCTTTTCATCAATCTCAACTTCCATTTCCTTCCATCATCCTATCTAATAATAGTTGATGTCACTTTTTGGCTTAATAATTCCAAGTATACCACATCATATATATTTTTAGCACACGAGTACTAGCTACTGGGCCACTCGGCATTTGAAAAATCGTCTTTATTGTGACATTTGGTTTTATGGGGCAATGGCCCAATCCGCCAATGACCTATTAAGGACCTATAAAGACATTTTAACCCTTTACAAAGCCCAAGATCCCTCAAGTAGCTTGGTACCCATACATGGTTTAGGTCCTTCAGCTCAAGTACCTTGGCACCCCATACATGGTTTAGGTCCTTCATCATAGTCCATTTAAGACCATTTCAGCAGCAAGCATCACAAAAATTATTAGGTGTCCTAGCTCGCCACACGTCTCTACTCTCAATCAATCACCCTTTCCACCAATCACAACACCTCTGGGCACCACTTGACCATGCCCCAAGACTACCAAATAACTTCTCATACATCACATAAACCTCATGGGCACAACATATATCTCCTTTTTGTTTCTCAAAAATAAATATAAAAAAAAAAAAAAAAAAACCTCATGGGCATAACATACATCTTTTTGTTTCTCAAAAATAAAAATAAAAAACGTCATGGGCACAACATTCCAAATGAAGCCTAGCTAGTGCTCCCAAGGACTTGGCATAACAACTTCAGGTTAAGAGTAATGTTAGAGATCCCAAAAAAAATTATCAAAAATTCTATACAATGTACCAATGACAATGAGCATTATATTGAATTTTTGATATTTTTTTTGAGATTTTTAAAATTTTTGCAGATTAAAGGAAGCCCAACCAACAGCACAAGAGATCGCCTAACAACTACAAACCATTTTTTCCCCAAAAATCTAGCCCTATGGTTGAAGAACTAAGCAAATTAGCATTGCCCAACCAATGTGCTAATAAGCCAAAAAGATATTGGCCCTATTTAATTGTCAGGATTGGAGGTAAGTGATTGAGAAAATAGAATATAATATGTTTAAAACTAAGAGTTGACCCAAGGTTTGAAAAAGCAGTTGCGGTCACTGTAACAGTTGTGGTGGTGCGGTTGCGATGAATTTTTTAATTTTTCGCACAATTTGAAAAAACTTAATGATACACACACACACACATATATTTTCAAAATCACATTTATTGGGGTTTAAAATAGATTTTGATAATTTTTTGTTAGTTTTAAAGTATGATCCAATATATTTCATAGTTTTAAATCACTATAAAAGGAGCTTTTTACATTTAATTTCAATAGTTAATGAATTTAAAAATAAATAATTTTAAATGCCTACAAAATTATTCTTACCAATACCTGAACTAACTAAATAAAAAATATTTACAATTATTAAATGAAATGACTATAAAAATAAAAATTGTGCCATAAACAAAAATTATTTTTGAGCTATTTATTTTTTTTAGAATTAATTACTTAAAAGTCCTATTTACAAATGTTATAGTAGCTTAGGTCCTATCTAAGATTTTTTGAACCAATAAGTCCTATTTAATAAAATTGAGAATATTATCAGTTTTTCTCAATTTTTAAAATTAAAAACATTATTAATTTTGCACAGTAATGTTCCAAATAATTGTTTCACTAACTGATAAAAAAAAGAGTATGAGATTAAAAGTTTCTGCTCTTCTACTTATTGGTTTGATTCAACTATTTAATAAAACCGAGAACATTATCAATATTTTTTCAGTTTTAAAATTGAGAATATTATCAATTTTTTCATTTTAAATTTTTTTTTCCCAATTTTGCACATCAATGTTCCATTATCATACTCCTTTATAGACACAAAATTTTCAATTTTGCCCAAAAAAATAATTCAATTTTTTCAAAAAAAAAAAAAAAAAACATTCACTATGTTTCCAGTTTTTTGAAAACATTTTTCAAAAAATTCTACTTTCTTATTTTCCATATTTTTTTTGTTTTTACTGAAATTTTAAAATATTTTAAGCAAATTTTTTTTTTTAATTTTTAGATACACCTAACATAAATATACTAAAAAAGTATCATGAAAAAAATCTTTAAAAAATTCACTAAATACCAAAAATACGAAAAAAAAAAAACAAAACAAAACAAAACAAAAATTCAGTATATTTTTTCGTATTTTTGTATATTTATTAATTTTTAAAATATTTTCTCACAAATATTTTACTTTTTAGATACATCTAAGTAAGGTGCATCTAAAAAAGTAAAAAAAAAAAAAAAAAGCTTAAAATTTAAAAAATATTCACTAAAAACAAAAAAAATAAGAAAAAACAAATTCTCAATTTTTAGAAAATTAAAACCAAACACACTGATTAGGTTTTTTTTTTTTTTGCACATAATTTTTTTTTAGTTTTTTCAATTTGAAAGTTGATATTTTAAAATTTTGAAATTCAAAATAAATGTTAAATCATTATATTCCTTTATAGATAATCATAAATAATAAACAATTATTGTTTGAAGAGCAATTCCTACTATTAAAAATTTAATGGGATTTGAAGGTCCAAAAAATCTCAATTAGGATTTAATGGAGTATAAGTTCATAAATTATGAATTGTGTGTAAATGCCCATTTTTTTTAAAAGACATTTTTTAGACAGCACTTTATAACTAAATAAAATTATTTACAATTAAGTATTAAATGAAATGATTATAAAAATAAAAATTATACCATAAATAAAATTTTTTTTTGAGCTACTGATTTTATTTATTTTTTTAAAAGACATTTTTTAGGCTACACATTACAGTAACAAAATAAAAAATATTTACAATTAAATATTAAATGAAATGATTATAAAAATAAATACAACCACTGTTTATATATTATTTATTTTACATGCCAATGTAGTGAAATAAAAATTTTAAAAAAATTATAAAAAATAAAAAATTTAAAAAATTATAAAGAAAAAAAATTCATACAAGGTTTTTCTGTGGGTTTGGATCACTTGAGTATTCATTTTTTTTTTTTGTAAACTTCTGTTTTTTTTTTTTTTTTTTTAATTTATAGAAAGGAAGCTATTCAGAATATTGTAAAAGTGTGTAACGGCTGTTACGGTATCGCTACAGCCAACGATGCACGGACACGGACACGGACACGGAACAGGACATGACACGGACACGCGAACAAATAAATTTTCAAAAAATGGGGGACACGACACGATCATTTATTTATTATATGTCTAAAATTAAAAAAAATCATTGGTTCCTATACAATTACAATAATAATAAAATTAATAAACACATTTCCTAAATTTTTTTTTTAATAAAAATTGATTTTTTTAAAAATAAAAATAATTTATTCTATGAACTTTAGGTTTATCAAAAATATGGATAAAAAAAGGAAAAAATAAACAAAAAGGGAGTAGAGACGAAATCAGGAAATACAAGGAAGTGAGAGACGCGGGGCGGCGGGGGGGAGAGAGAGAGAGAGAAGTGAAAGGGGTGAAATCAGAAAAGGGAGAACAGAAGAAAATGGAGAGAGATGAAACAGAAGAGGGAGGAGAAGAAGAAGAAAACAAAGAGAAGAAGAATAGAGAAGACGAAGTACAGAGAAGATGAAGAGAAGAAGCAAAATAAAGAAATCGAAGAAGAACACCTTAGGTTAGGGCTTCTTCGATTGATCTCTTTTGAACACGTTAGGCCTTCTTCCTTCAATCGATCTCTCCATCGATCTCTCTCTCCTCTCCAACAGGTTAGGGTTATTTAATCCACCTCGCGTGTGTCCAGAAAGTGTTATCATATGTCTGACTGGAAAATTCGAAAAAAAAAAAAAAAAAAAGAGGACATGTTAGAGAAAGTGTCAGACATATGTCCACAGCGTGTTCGTGTCCGACACTCATATGCAGGCCCTGGGGACGTGTTAGTGCTTCATAGGCTACGACTGTTACGTAACACCGAAACGGCCGTTACACATGCGAATTTCCGTCACTGCAAAAACGGGTGTAATGGGCAACGCCTACTGCCGCAACCATTACGTAACACCACTTTCTAAAACCTTGCCCACTAGACTAAAAGGAAAGTAGATTGATTTTAGGAATGAAGATTGATTTGCTATGCATTTTCTGAACTCTGAATTCATGAGAGGATCATCAACAGATAAGAAAAAAAATAAAAATTAAACAGATAAAAAAATAATTGAATAGATAGTAAAAAATTAAACAGATAAAAAAAATATTTCAACAGATAAAAAAATATTAATTTTAGGAATGTAGATTGATTTGCTATGCAGTTTAGGAGTGTAGATTGATTTTAGGACTGTAGATTTCTTGTTTCGATTATAGTTCCAACGCAAAACAAATTGCTTTATAAACAAATTGGTTTCGTTACATTTGCAACAGTTCATCTTCATGTATATGATTATAATGAACATCAAACAAAACAAATTTGAAAATCACCATAACCATAAATGTTCACAATTCCTAGGCGACTTTGCAAGCAAAAAAAAGGCCGATCAAAATCACATTGAAACAAGAAAGTTTCTGAAGGCAGCTCGTCTTTTCGATTGAATGAGTCTTCAATGGATTTGAAATCAACATCTGACAAATCTACTGCTCAAGGTTGTTTTTTTTCTAAATGTGAACACAACATCACATTTACAGATTATTTTCTATGTATATATGTAGATTCATATATACATATTATTCTGAGAGAGAAAAAAGAGAGAGATTTGAGTTCGAAAAACAGGGGTCTAATTCTTGAATCATCTCTCCCTTCTTCAATCTCGTCAAGCTTGAGACGACGATTTCAGTGACTGGGTGACGGTGGCTCATGCGCAAAGCGGTGGTTCTGGATTGGATCTAGAGACAACGGTGGCGGATCAGAGTGGATCGCTTAGATATATAGAGAGAAAGTAGAAAGTAGAGAGATATGGATGTTGAACACAGGTTCTTCACTCAATTTTTTGATATCTTCATTCAACACTCGGTGGCCTTCTCTTTGAAGCTCGCAGACAGCGACAAGGCTGGCGAATCTGGCTCTAAATCTGTCGCCGACACCGACGTCCTCATTAAGAGTGGCGTTCTTCACGATGGAGATCGGCGAATGGGGGAGATCGCTGGCAGAGGAAGGAGATGGAGCGGTGAGAGAGAGAGAGAGAGAGAAAGAGAGAGAGACGATGGAAAGAGAGAGAGGCAATGGAACAGTTTGGTTAGGGTTTGGTTTGGGAAACAATATATATACATGGATAGTTTGGTCACTTTGTAGGAGCTTGCCTTTATGGACAAAGAATTTTAGAGTGTGGACATTTAGGCAAAGAAAATCCAAAATTGGATTTATGGACTGAATCCCCTAAAAAAATTTGGTATAAAGTATATTGATGTGAATCACAAGGGATTGGTCTGCTGGTCAAGACTTGAGATTTGGGAGATGTACTCCCTTTAAGGTCTTAGGTTCAAGAGCCCTAACTTTAATTTAGACCCCCAAATAAGCTGAGACAATGTTCTCATTATACATATTGGAAATAACAATCAGGTCAGATGTCTATTTTTGAAACTCTAGGTCTAATTTTTTTTTGTGACAAAAGAGACATTATTTATCCAAAAGGAAACCTATCTATTCAAAGTTTAGCTATATGTCTATCTATTCAAATGTTATTTATATGTACATGTGTAATTTATCTGTACAGCTATTTATTTAAATGCTCAACTATTTGTTCAAATGTCCACCTATCTATATATATACGTACCACCTATCTATTTAATGTCACCTGTTTGTCCACCTCACCATCACTAGTTGTCAGCCACCACGGACTTTTCCGACGCTTTTCCAGCCAATTTTCCAACTACTTTTCCGACATCAACAACTTTTCAAAGCGTGTCTTTATCACCAAAAAAAAAAAGATTAAATCTTAGACTAAATAACATATGGCCTTGTAAGAATTGACTTTTCGCCAATTAACTCTATTGGAAACAAGAGAAATTACTCAATATAACAATATCCTTAGAGTAAGTCCTTGTGATATTCTAAAATAATAATTATTGATTTAAATCAAAATTATTGGGGGTACACATGGCGTATGCACACAACAATTTCAGCCATTATGCCCTTTTGTTGTTATTTATCCCCCAATATAAAATTGTTGGTTACACCTCTTAGGGCAAGTCCACATGGTAGAACAACTTAATATTTAGCGGAGTAATGTTAGGGATACCAACTTTTCTATCAAATAAATGACCAAATATTTCACATGGGTACACCCATGTGAAATATTTGGTCATTTATTTGGTAGAAAATTTGGAGCCTATAACATTTTCCTATTTAGTGGTTGAAGTTGTAGGAAAATTAGACGTCTATAGCAAACTGTGCGTATTTAATAAAACCACAATAGGAAAAAAAAAAATCTAAAATTAAATTTAAGAATGTAAGTTTTTAATTCCTAAACTCAAAAAAGAAAAGTTTCTGAAAACAAAGGAAGAAAAGAAATTTCTTGTTCAAGTCTAAAACAGGAACAAGAACACACTCTAAAACAAAAAACAGAATTAATTTACTTACAACAACTATCAGATTATTGCTGAGGCGTGTGTTGGACACACTTTCCTTAAGATTGTTACGTCCTCGCTACGGTGCTCGAGAACAGATGACCCTGCCCTCCCAAGATGCAACGACTATCCCAGAATTGCAGCACTACAATCTGGGTCTGGCGAACAGATTGAGTTGTATCGCTCTCTTACAGAAAATATAAGAACAATATGCAAACAATATGCAGAGGATAGAGAAGAAAATAAAGGAAAAAATGAATGAGGGAAATGGTTGGAGAAAGCCTGTATTTATAGGTAATAAGGTGACTGTTCGGATGGGTTCGGAAGCCCTCCGAACAGGTGTGAAACTGAGAAACTGTCGGAGTGAAGAGAAGTGATCGGGGAAGGAAAAGATGCCACCGTTCAGGTTTGAATTTGAAAATCTGGCACAAGTGTTTGAATTTTTCCCGTTAGGAATTCAAATTTTCCTGCAAGATTTGTGGAAATAAAATAAATATATAAAAAATTCAAACAAATTTTGTCAAAGAAATTAAAGCTAGGATCCAACCCAACCTATAACCCGCACCCGCACCCGCACCCGTACACAGCACAGCTTGGCCGGTCGGATGGCGGTGGCGCGCGTGTGTGGTGGTTTTGGGCCAAGCCCACTTTGTCCATAACTCCCCTCCTTATAAAACTTAGGGTGCCCTTTGGGACCCAACCCAAGTGTGTACACCTAGAGCTTATATGCTTACACTAGCTCTCTTAAAGTTTCAATGTGAGACATCCAATTTAAGGAAACCCACATTTGACTCTTCAACTTCCCATTTCACGAACCCGAAAACGATGTCAACTTCTCATTCAGTCATAAATGGTTTTGATGAACCGTCTTCACCGTATGACTTGCCATGCGGCAAGGATCACGTCGCCTCTTTGGACCCACCCCAAAAGATGTGTGGGCCCTACTCAAATTTGGGCTCAAAGGTGGCCCAAAATACGCCTATAAAAACCATAAGTTCCAACAATCCCCCATATGAATGGAGTTGATGGAAACGAACATGCAACAATATGCAAAAAATGCGAAAGAGTACATTAAGGAGATACCTTATATAGTGACTTGAAACCTCCCCTAGTGAAAACTTATCGGACTTACTAGCTGTCCAGTAGACGTGTGATGCCTTGAACTGTTCAGCCGTTGGTGTAAGCCCAGACAATGGATTACACACAGAGTATTACCAACCACAGTCTTGTTCTACAGTTGTGTTCATTTTGGCCCTGAACAATACCTGGTTCAGTGAGTGCTCTAGAGAATTCAGCCTTTTTAATTCTCATAGAACCGGCCCAGTTTACACTCACATAGGTAATTCTTATTAAAAATGTCCTGCCACACTGCACTTGGATAACCAAGATATAAGAATCATTAAAAACAAAGCTTATCCTAACTACGTTGCAGGGATCACTCTTCTTATCATAGAAAATGGGTAGGAGAGAGAACCTCTCTAGTGATCGGGGAATCTCCATGATTCGGTTGTCCCATTGAACCTAATTCTCGGGATCTCTAGTCTTCTAGGTTGAGTTGCCATTATGGTGATTCTTAGTTAGTAGGCTTTAATCCCATTCCCCTACCCACCCAAATAATATTTACCCACCAAAAAAAAAAAAAAATCCCATTCCCCTCGATAAACTAAACACTTGCTCTCTAGCTAGCTCTTTTGTTAACGGATCCGCGATATTTTCTTTAGACCTTATATAGTCAATGGTAATTATACCATTTGAGAGTAACTGTCTAACGGTATTATGTCGTCGACGAATGTGTCAAGACTTGCTGTTACACATAATTCAGTGCCCGTCCTATTACTGCTTCACTGTCACTAGAGATGTAATCGGTTCGTTACGGTCGGTATTTAAGTAAAAATTATACTGGACCGATAATGTCGGTTTTATTATTTTGAACACCGATACAGACCACTTCTCCCATCAAACCATACCGAACCGAATCGATTGAAACGGTTCGGTTTGGTGCGGTTTAATCGGTTTAGGATTTTTTAAATTTGAGGCACTTTTAAATATAATCATTAATCTATATAAAAATATTAAATTAGTTATTTGTCTATCATTTCAAACATATTCAATCCATCCATTTAATACATATTTTTCAATTTCTAAATTAAGAAAAATAAAAACAAAAAAAACTTTAAAAATACTAAGGTTTCAAGAATAATGAGTTAGAGTTAAGATTATATATAATAAGAGTTTACAAACTTAGGTTATAAAGATGATAAGGTTAATTAATTAAGGTTAATAATTTATTATACCTATTAATGTCATTATATTATTAGATTATATATATTATAAATATAATATATGTTGAAACAGTTGGTTTCGGTTTAGATCGGTGCACAAAATGCTTAAACCGATACCAAACCAAAAACCGAAAAAAATCAAATTTAAAAACCGCACAGAACGATTCTTGTTAAAAAACAGACCAATATAGTTGGTTTGGTTCGGTTCAATCGGCTTGGTCGGTTTTTTCGATTTTTCTTACATCCCTAATTGTCACAGTGTATGCATACGGCTGGCACGGGCTTTGGCCACATTAGAATATTTTCTAGGAAATTTCGAAGCCACTCTGCTTCTTCTCCTGTTTTATCTAAAGTTATAATTTCAGATTCCATTGTGGACCTTGCAATGCAAGTCTGCTTGGAGGACTTCCAAGAGATTGTTGCACCCCCTACGGTAAAAAGACATATCCACTAGTGGACTTTGAGTCATTGGTATCCGAAATCCAATTTGCATGATTGTACCCTTTAAGTACTGCTGGATATTTTGTATAATGCAAACCATAATTTTGGGTATGTCTTAGATATCTAAGTACCCTAATTATAGCTGTCTAATGATCCTTCCCTGGGTTACTTGTGTACCTACTTAATTTGCTGACTGCAATGGCTATGTCAGGCCGTGTGAATTCATTAAGTACATCAAGCTTTCAATGATTTGGGAGTATTCTACTTGTGATATGCTTTCTCCTGCATTTTAATAAATGAGCATTAGCATCTATAGGTGTCTTAGCAGGACGGTTGTCACACTTGCCAAATTTTCCCACAATTTTCTCAACATAGTGAGATTGAGATAAGGCATACCCATCAGATGTTTTAGAAATTTTCATTCCAAGTATGACATCTGCTACTCCCATATCTTTCATGTCAAACCTTTTGTTTAACAATTTCTTGGTAGTTTTTATCATTTCGATATTGCTACCAATGATGAGCGAATCATTTACATAGAGACAAATGATTACATAACCTTTGTCGGTATTCTTGACATAGACATGTTTGTCACACTCGTTTATTCTAAACCCATCCAAAATCATATCATGATCAAACTTCTCATGCCATTATTTCGGTGCTTGCTTTAATCCATATAAGGATTTGACAAGTTTGCAAACCTTCTTCTCTTGGCCAGGAACATTGAATTCCTCAGGTTGTTCCATGTAGAATTCTTCATTCATATCTCCATTTAGAAAGGCGGTATTAACATCCATCTGATGTATTTCAAGGTTATACAAAGCTCCTATAGCAATCAACATACGAATGGATGTTATTCTTGTTATAGGGGAATAGGTGTCAAAGTAGTCAAGACCTTCCTTTTGTCTATACCCTTTGATTACAAGGCGAGCCTTGCATTTATTAATTGACCCATCCGCTTTCATTTTCCTTTTGAAAATCCACTTGTATCCAAGTGCTTTGCACCCTGGAGGAAGATCAACCAATTCCCAAGTATGATTTTGTAGAATGGACTCAACTTCGCCATTTATAGCCTCTTTCTATAATGGTGCTTCAGGACCTGACATTGCTTCCTTAGAGCTTTGAGGCTCATTTTTTAACAAAAAAGTTAGAAAATCTAGACCAAAAGACTTAGATGTCCTTAGACTCTTTCCACGCCTAGGCTCATTTTCTTGTTGGTCTTTGCCACTTTCCATTGCATCAGTAAAAGTTCGTTTATTAGAATTTGGCTCTTCCAATTCAGATGAATCGGCTTGTTCAGCCATTGTCTCTGTATCTAAAGGAATTTGATTTTCATCATCCTTTTTCCAAGGAACGATTTGTTCGAAAAATGATACATTTCTTGACTTGATAATAGTATTTGTGTGTATATCGGAAATACTTGATTTAACTACCAAAAATTGATATGCACTACTATTATTTGCATAGCCAATGAATACACAATCAACGGTTGTTGGTCCAATTTTAGTCTTTTTAGGACTAGGGACCACCACCTTTGCCAAGCACCCCCACACTTTTAAGTAAATATAAGAAGGTCTATGACCTTTCTACAATTCATAAGGTTTTTGGTTAGTTTTCTTGTGGGGTATCCTATTTACGACATAATTTGCTGATAAAATAGCCTCCCCCTACAAGTTCTGGGGTAAACCCGAACTTATCAACATGGTATTCATCATCTCTTTAAGAGTGAGATTTTTCCTTTCAGCCACTCCGTTTGATTGAGGAGAATAAGGAGCAGTGGTTTGGTGAATAACACCAAGTTCTAAGCAAAACTCCTCAAATGGTACATCATATTCACTGCCTCTATCACTTCTTACAACCTAAATCTTTTTTCCAAGTTGATTTTCAACTTCTACCTTATATTGCTTAAAAGCTTCTAAGGCCTCATCTTCACAATAAGTATACATAGGAATATCTAGTGCAATCATCAATAAAAGTTATATAGTACTTTTTACCACCTCTAGTTTGCACAAATTTAAAGCACCAATGTCAATGTGAATTAAAGCTAGTGGTTCAGTACTTCTCTCAATTTTATTAAATGATACTCTAGTCATTTTAGCTTCAACACATACTTCACATTTATGATTGGGATCAAGATTAAATTTAGGTAAACATTCTAGATTAACAAGTCTACGCAAAGAACCATAATTTACATGTCCTAATCTACCATACCATAAATGAGAAGAATCAACAATATAAGCAAAAGATGTGTTATTATTAGAAGCAATAGTTGGTACAACAGTTAACACAATGAGCTTAAACAGCCCATTAGTCATGTACCCACGGCCTACATACATTCCAGCTTTAGTAAGTACAACTTTTTCAGGTTCAAATACTAGCTTAAACTAATTCTTAATCAACAATGACCTAGAAATTAAATTTTTGCAAATTTCCGGAACATGGAGTACATTGTTGAGAGTGAGTTCCTTCCCCGAGGTCATCTTTAGCACTATCTTCCCTTGTCCTTCTACAGTTGATGTGGAAGGGTTTCCTATGAATAGTTGTTCGCCATTTTCCACCACTTCGTAGATTGTGAACATTTTTTTATCAGCACAAATGTGGCAGGTTGCTCCAGTATCCACCCACCATTTTTTAGGGTTGCCCACCAAGTTAGCCTCAGAGACCACTGCAGAAAGGTTGATATTTGCCAATCCCTTAGAAAGATTGTATGCCTCAGTTATGTTGGCTTGTGCCGGTTTCTTGCTAGAACTTGCTCCATCTTTGCGGCTTCAACAATCCTGTGCTTGATGTCCATCACCACCACACATACAGCACTTGCCTTTGAATCTTTTGTTGTTCTCACCTTTGAAGCCTTGCTTGGTTTTGTTGTTGAATCTTGAACTCTGTCCTTGTTCCACAACATTTGCCTTAGCCTACATGACTTGGTTCCCAGACTTCTTCTCAGATTTCCGGTTGTCCTCTTCAATCCTTAGTCGCATGATAAGTTCTTCCAACTTCATTTCCTTGCGTTTGTCTTTAAGGTAATTTTTAAAGTCTTTCCACGTTGGCGGAAGTTTCTCAATTATAGCAGCAACTTGGAATGATTCACTCATAATCATTCATTCGGAAATGATATCATGTATTATCAACTGAATTTCTTGGACTTGGCCAACCACCGGTTTGGAATCTAACATTTTAAAATCTAGAAACGTCTGACAACAAATTTCTTTACACAAGCATCTTCAGTTTTGTACTTTAATTCAAGAGATTCCCAAAGTTCTTTGACTGTCTTCTTTACACAATATACATTGTATAAAGAATTATCAAGTCCATTTAGTATGTAATTTCGACCTAGAAAGTCACTTGCTTCCTGGCATCAATTGCAGCAACAAGTTGACGATCAGCGTCCTTCCCCTCTATCTATTTGGGGCTTCCTCACAGATGTACTGGGCCAAATGCAAAGTTGTAAGATAAAATAACATTTTTTGCTGCCATCTCTTAATCTCTGTCCCAATGAATTTTTCCAGTTTCTCTCCATGGTTTATTGGCACCGTAGGAGTCACTGGTGGTGGAACCGAGATTGTTTGGGTCATGGTCAGAATAGTCTCAGTACTATCTGTTGCCATTTTTTTTTTTCTTCTGAAAATCACAATTTCAGACACAATAAATACACACAAAGCAAAACAAAATTGTATAACGATCTTAAGTTGTAGGGAAATCAGACATCTATAGCAAATTGTGTGTATTTAATAAAACCACAACAAGAAAAAAAAAATTTTAAATTAAATTTCAAAATGTAAATTTTTAATTCCTAAACTCATAAAAGAAAAGTTTTTGAAAACGAAGGCAGGAAAGAAATTTCTTGTTCAAGTCTAAAACAAGAACAAGAACAAGAACACACTCTAAAACAAAAAACATAATTAATTTACTTAAAGCAATTTTCATATTATTGCTGTAGAAATGCAAAAAGGAAAGACAACCAAGGCGTGTGTTGAACACATTTTCCTTAAGATCGTCACGTCCTCGCTACGGTGCTCGAGAACAAATGACGCCGACCTCCCAGGATGCAACGACTATCCGAGAATTTTAGCACTACAATCTGGGTCTGGCGAACAGACTGAGTTGTATATCTCTCTTACAGAAAATATAAGAACAATATGCAGACAATATGCAGAGGATAGAGAAGAAAGTGAAGGAAAAAATGAATGAGGGAAATGGTTGGAGAAAGCCTGTATTTATAGGTAATAAGGTGACTGTTCGGATGGGTTTGGAAGCCTTCCCAACAGGTGTGAAACTGAGAAACTGCCAGAGTGAAGAGAGGTGACCGGAGAAGGAATAGATGCCACTGTTCATATTTGAATTTGAAAATCTGGCACAAGTGTTTGAATTTTTCCCGTTAGGAATTCAAATTTTCCCGCAAGATTTTTGGAAATGAAATAAATAAATAATTCAAACAAATTTTACCCAAAAAATTAAAGCTAGGACCCGACCCGACCCGACCCAAGGCGGTGGCGACATGCGCGCGTGGTGGTTTTGGGCCAAGCCCATTTTGTCCATAACTCCCCTCCTTACAAAACTTGGGGTGCCCCTTGGGGCCCAACCCAAGTGTGTACACCTACAGCTTATATACTCACACTAACTCTCTTAAAGTTCAATGTGGGACATCCAATTTAAGGATACTCACATTTGACTCTTCAACTTCCTATTTCACGAATCCAAAAACGACGTTAACTTCACATTCACTCATAAATAGTTTTGATAAACCATTTTCACCGTGTGACTTGCCACGCGGCAAGGAACACGTCACCTCTTTGGACCCACCCCAAAAGATGTGTGGGCCCTACTCAAATTTGGGCTCTACTCAAATTTGGGCTCAAAGGTGGCCCAAAATAAACCTATGAAAACCACAAGTTCCAACATAAGTTGTGAGACTCAGTGTTTTTGTTTGAATTTTGAGAGACAACTTGACTAGTGTCACATAATAAGCGGTGTCGAATAATATTCCAAAACTACTAAATAATCACTCATCCAAAGGCATAAAATAATTTTTCCATAGCATCTATCACCTGCGGAATTGAAATTTTGAGACATAATATGATAAATGCCAATCTACAAATATCGTGGTGTATTGCTCCAAAATGCTGAAGAAATTATCAGAAACAGTGATTTAGAATTTACTTAAAAGTGGTTATTTTATGGTCATGGAACAATACTTGTACCATTTAAGACAGATAACATTTGGCATGTTGCCTTCTATAAAGCAAATAAAAAGTATTAAGGTATGGTTTGAGAATACGTTATTTTAATAAATTTTTTGATTAAAATATGAGATAAAAAAATTAATCATCTTATTTGATTCTAATTTGTTAAATTCAATTTTTTGAAAATTGAGTTTTTTGTTTCTTATAATTTTTTGTTTTTGTTTTTTGTTTTTTATAATATTTTAAACAAATTTTTTACTTTTTAGATACACTTAATACAATTAAAAAGTATAATATTTGTAAAAATGACATCTTAAAAAAATTCTCTAAATACCAAATTGTTTTTAAAAATATGAAAATTCAGTACATTTTTGTATTCTTGTGCATATATTAATTTTTTAAAAATATTATTTTAAAAATAATTTATTTTTTAGGTATCTAAAAAAGTAAAAAAAATTGCTTAAAATATTAAAAAAATCACTAAAAACAAAAAAAAATATAAAAAATAAAAATTTAATTTTAAAAAAATTAAATTCAGAAAATTAAAACCAAACAAGGTGAATATGCTTGGAATAATTTTTTTAACTTTTTATAATAAAAAAATAGACAAAAAATAGTAGAAAAAAAAGAGTAAATTTTTGACTTTTTTTTTATATAATTTGTCAATATTTTTTTTACTTTTAAGTTAAAATTCAATGTTTATAAAAGAGACCTAAATCTTACTATATTAATCAGTAAAAAATAAAATTAAGGGGTTGTTTAAGAATTGTTAGATTAATATATTTTTTAATTTCTTACGAAAAATGTGAAATATGAATTGGATTTAAAGTAATGCGATAGAGAGATGATATAATTTAAATAAAATGATTGTGATTAAATAAAATAATGTCCTAAAATAATAATTGCTATATTACTAAATAAAAAATTATTTAAAAGCGGCGGTAGCTAGCCAGACGATGGGACAATGATAGTACCGTTCTTGGAAAGAGGCTCCTGTCTATATTCTTAGACAGTGGGACAGAGAGACTGTTCTTGGGAAGAGGACCCGTTTAAAACTCCGAGAAGTTATTGGCCAATTCAAATCAGTGATGGATGAAAAAAAGTGATTTATGACTTCAAGGGTGTCTGGTAACAAAAATGTTAATATATTTTTAAAATTTTAATTTATAATCAGATAAAATAAATTAAAATAATTAATAAAATAAAATATCATATTAAATCTATAATTTTTTAAAATTTTTTTTATAAATATCACATCTACTTATAAAAATTTTTAATCATCTTTCAAAAATATAAAAATTCTAACTTACTAAAATAATTTATTAAAATAAAAACTTTTCAAACACTCACTTTGTATTGAGTGATTATAAAACATAAAAAAAAAAAAAAAATTTATAATTGGTCAGAAACATGTTTTGGAAAATGTTTGGTTTGTGTTTCAGAAACATGTTTGGGAAAAAAAAAGTACGAAAACATGTTTGGTTTGGTGTTTTGGGAAATTTGTTTTGGAAAATTGTTTTGAGAGAGAGTTTTGGAAAAAGTGATTGATTTAATGTGTGTGTGAGAGAGATTTGTTTGGAAAAGTTGTTTGGTTTGTGTGTTTTGAGAAATTTTTTTGGGAAAATTTGTTTGGTAGAGAAAATTTCTGAAATTTATTTGTAGAGAAAATTTCTGAAATTTTTTTCAGAAACATCAACCAAACAAGCCCATAATCCCCAATATTCCTCATTTTTATACTGTCATCTTATATAATCCTTTAAATCCCATTTGCTTGGTTTAACTCACTTATCAAAAAAAAAAATTAAATTTTTTATTTTATTTTTATTAAAATTTTTAATATTTTATGCAAATTTTTTATTTTTTTAAATAAACTTAATTTAAATATATTTAAAAAATATTATATTTATAAAAAAATTAAAATTCACCAAATACAAAAAATATAAAAAAAAATAAAAATTCGATATATTTTCATATTTTGTTGTATTTAATGATTTTTTTAAAATAAAAAAATTGATTAAAATATTTTTAAAATCACTAAAAATACAAAAATGCAAATTAAAAACTCAAAAAATTATTTTTGAAAGTTCCAAATTTGCAATTAGTTGGATGATAGAATTACTATTAATTCTCTTGTTTTATTATCAAATTTTCATAAAAACAAAACAAATTAATCATCCCCTACTACCCCTTCCATCTTCTACCAACCATCACCCCACTAAATCATCATCAACCATTTTTATCTCCCATTACCTACCAACTGTCACCTAACTCTTCACCAACACAAGAATACGATCACTTCACCAATTACTTAGGCCCATTTTGAAAAGTGGGTTATAATTCACTTATCAGATTATAATCCATTTTTTCTCTCACAAAAAAACTGTTTATAAACAGTTTTTAATCAAAAAACTGATTATAACCATCTTCCCAAAATAGTCCTGGTTGTGTTTGGATCATAACACACTTTCCCTACATCTTTTATTTCTTTTTCTAAATTTTTTACAATTTTAAAATCCAAACACAACAAAAAAACAAAAACACCATCAAAGCCACAACCACCCTCACTATCCCACAGCTTTACCACGCTACAAAAGCCCATTTCTATTTTCATTCCTACTTGAATATCCCATAGCCATAGCTAAAATCGACCACCTTCATTGCCCAACACCATAGCCACCACAGCTAACCACTATTCCTTCTCCATCAACTTCCTCCACTCACATCGATCATTATTGCTATTGCCAAAACACACCACTGACCACTATCTCCACCTATCAAAGCCACTATTTCCTTCATGATATAAAAATTCACCACTTATTTTCAAAGATTGAACCACCACTCATCACTCAACACAAAACCCACCACAATTACACATCTGATCATGAAAATTACCACAATTTCATTCAATAAACCACCACCAATGCCCATCCAACCATGGCAAACACCATAACCCACCAACACGCTTGTCACCCCTCATTTTCACATATCGTCTTCTCCCTTGCCACAATAGTTATGTGTTGAGTTATAGAGAGGATGAGGGAGATCAAGTTGATACTTGAGCAACTATGGTGTCCTTACCCACAATGGCATTGTTCAAGCTACATTTTTGAGTTTGAAGGATATGAGAGACGGATCAAGAGAAATGAAAAGAAGAGGTTTTTGCTAACAAGGGCAAAATGGATATATATATATATATAATAAAATAAAAATTGTTGGCATATGTAATTTATGTTTGATTGATTGGCTGAAAGGTCAAGTGTGACAAAATTTGTAAAAGTATGAGAGATTATTGATGTTTGGAACATGCTATGTCCCATGAATATTGTCTCATGTTAGAAAGTATAAAGTCTTTTAAAAATAAGTAAAAATGATAAAAATTATATTGATTTTAGTAAAAGTGTATTAAAATTAGTGAAAAGTGTATTATGATCTATAAATATTTTGTCTTTTATTTATATTTTAGGGACACTTGTTACCAAGACCTTTAATATTTTAATGAATAAAATAGATGATAATGTAGTTTCAAAAGAGTGGAGGAGATAAGATTGTTCTCACACTAATCAATCAATAACACTTTCATGTATATTAAACAAAACATTAATATATACTACAAAACTTATGAAGCCAGCTATACAAACCAATATACTACCTAAGGTGGGTACCACTAGGCTTGTACATAAACACCTAATCTAATCAGACAATGATATGAAATCAATATAATTGAAGAGTATTTTAGTACTGTTTTAGAATCATATTTTAAAATTTCTTTTTCCACGAAAAAAAAAGAAAAAAAAAAAAGAAGCAAAGAGGGTCCTCTGTTATTAAACCCGAAATATTCTCACTTTAAAGATTTAAGGATAAATTACAAATACACGCCTTGAAATTTATTTAAAATCAGATTATCCTTTGTGATTTTAAAAATTAAATTTTCCATTGTCATTATTTAATAGAATTAACCAAAAAAAAAAAAATCCTAACTATTCCCTGTATAACAATAAAATTACATGAATTGTTAATTAAAATATATTTTTGATATCATAAAAAATTATTAATTGAATTAATAATTTATTAATAAAATATATATAATTTATTATGTAATTAGGAACTTAAAGAAATGGAATGTAATTTTTAAAATTACAAAGATCAATCTATATTTTAAATAATAATCTCAAAAGATTTATTTATAATTTATCAATATCCGATCACTTAAATCATATTTTAAATATTGAAAATGCTATCCACAACCATGTGACATTTCATAAAATACTTAATAAAAATTTTAATATTCTTAATATTACGCTATAAATATTCGCTCACTTTAAAATTAATCTCATAGTGGATTAAAGAGAATCATAATAATGAGTAATTTCAATATTCTTAATATTACGCTTTAAATATTCACCCACTTTAAATTTAGGGTTAGTTTGGGATGTTTTAAAAAAGTGTACTTTTTGACTTATTGACTTATATGGATTGAGTTTGATATGATGTATGAAAAAAGTGATGTAATTTAAATAAGATGATGTGACTTAAATAGAATAATAACTTTTTAATTTTTTATATTATTTAATAGATGCGAAACTTGACCTTAGGCCCCGTTTGTTTTAGGAGATAGAATGGAGGGGATTGATAGTGAGGGGATTAATAGTGAGGGGGTTGTTAGTGAGGGGATTAATAGTGAGGGGATTAATAATGAGGAATTGTTAAATTATTTTTATATAAAATAATAAAACAAATAAAAAAATATAAAAAATTAAACATTATATTTAAAAAAAAAATTCTCAATATATAAAAAATAAAAAAATTTCTAATCCCCTTACTATTTTCTAATACCATCTCTACCTCCTCCTTACCAATCCCCCTTCCAAGAGTATTAGTAATACTAAGGGACTAATAGTCCTAAGGCTATCTTTCTAAACAAACAAGGACTTAGTAATACTTTGATATTATTAGGCCTCGTTTGGGAACAGGCTAATTTAGTAACTTTTTAGCTATTTGGCTAAAAAGGTAGGTAAAAAAAACTTGTATGTTTGGGATGACTTTTTGGCTAATTACGAAAAGATATGTAAAAAGTAAAGAGAAAAGAGAATCTTTGACTTTTTGATATGAGTTGTTGGCTTTTTAACTAATTTAATAACTTTTTGACTAATTAACTAAAAAAGTAAGTCTCCAAACGAGGCCTTAGTCCCAATACTCTCCCTACAGCCTAAAACAAACGGGGCCTAATAGCATAGTGAATTAAAGAGAATCAAAATAATGAGTACTTACATCAGCAGTGGAGAGGCCCAGGTCCGCCATTATGCCAGACTCCGCAGGTGAAGAATATCCACTCTGCCCACGAAAATCATTTTAAAATTTACTAAAAATTGTCAAGTTGGTGTCAAATGTCAGTATCATCATCACGTGATTACACGGCCACTATCCCGCAAACAGAAACTGCAATTACACGTTTCTTCGCTGATTATTCATCGGATTTAGCCTTTATTTTAATCATAAAAAATAAAATAATTTTTTTAATTTAATAAGACAAAATATCACATCTAATTTAAAATTATTATTATTTTTTCTCTCATAAAAAAATTAAAAAAATCAAAAAATCTTTTCCAAATTAAATTTTTTAATTCCAAATTAAAATAATCAAAAAAATTAAAAAAGTAAAAAATCAACCACTTCTCAAACAAAGGCAATGGTCTAAATTTATGCACGCTGGTAATTTGGCAAATAGCAGTTGATATGGCAATTGATAAAGATGACAAATATCAGTTAATATGTTAATTGATAAGGGTAAGGTTAATCATCTAATCAATTATTTGATTGACCCATCGCTCAACTTACATAATTTAAATGATTTGAACAAGTTAAAAATTTAGTATATTAATAATTTTTCTTAATAAATAAAGAATTAAGGGTCCGCTTGGCAAGGGCTCATTGGGCTCATGAGCCACAAAAGACAAAATAAGCTCATGAGCCACAAAAGACAAAACATTTCATCCAACCCCATAATCATTACACTTTTCTCTCACAAAAAAAGTCAAAAAAGCCAAAAAGCCAAGAGTCCTTCCCAAACCAAGCTTTTGAGCCCAGGCTCATATAGCCAAAAAGCCAAAGAGCCAGCCCACTTCCCAAACGGAGGCTAAATCACAAAACAAAAAAATTTAAGGTAATTAACTGCTAATCAGTAATTTTTTCTTTTTAACGAAAGTATGGAATGATCAAAATGCGCCAAGCTTTCTCTTTATGTGTCTCTGTCATTCTCTTTTTTTTTTTTTTTATTATATATATATATATATATATATTTTTTTAATATATTATTTCCATTGCCTTTTTCAATTTCAATCTCCAAACAAACATTGACCACGACTCCCTTGCCTTCCATAGTTAGGACGAAATTATCAAAAGATTATAGGGCATAACTCCCTTATTTCTGCGAATATTGTTATTTGTCATAAAATTATATATATATATATATATTATTTTATATATAAAATAGTCTCCAGTATAAAAAATATATATCATTCTTTTTTTATCTTGAATTCTCTTTTTATTTTACATCTAAAAAAACTTATTCATCTTATTAGAAATTACTTTTATGGTATTTAAATTTTTTTTTATGTATATATAATATATATATATCATATATATACGTGTGTTTTGTATATATGGTGAAAAAAAATTATTTTTCTTTTGACACATCTAATAATGAAATCCTGATTTCGTCCCTGTCCATAGCCATCGGCAACCTCTCCCTACACAACCACAATCAACTCCCCGCTTGCCCAACTCAACCCCAGCCCCGCCTTTCCCATCTCCTCCTATTTTTGTTTTTATAACAAAATCATTTTGTTCGTATAGGACTTGCACTTTACCCACACAACTTAGTGGGAAATTATTTAATATTCTCGGAGTATCAAGTATCTGTACTCTCTAACAAATCGTCATTTATTATGCCTCTTCATGTTCCTTAATCACCCAATACAATACCCCACATTTTCCATTGTACATGAGAGAAATATTCGTCTCGCTCCGTACCTCCTTGCTACCAAGCTTGTCTCACTCCGTTGGAACTCCTTCGTACTATGAACAAAACACTGGTGAGCTATCCGACGGGTGGATTGTCGAAAAATCCCTCCGACGATCAAGTTAGCTTTCTAAGAGAAAAGAGAAAGCAAAGCACTATAGAGAGAGAGAGAGAGAGAGAGAGAGAGAGAGAGAGAGAGAGAGAGATTGCTTACCTCTAACGTCTGCATGCTCCTCCTTTTCAAGGTTGGCCATGCAGTCTCAGAGATTGTGGGCATACTACCTCTATGATCCTTTATTGGACAGGCCACTGTGCACTCCTATACCTTTCTTACATGTGTAGAGACCCAAACCACCAAGCAGTGTTTGTCGCACCGCCAAACGGTATTGACGCATACTAGAGTGGATTCCTCTCTTCTCATTATTGGTCCACGTGGAATACCTGACCGAACTATTACTTGGCGATAAACAGCACCAACTCCAACTTCCCAAATACCGGGTCAAGTTTGATCAACTATTCCCTCGGTGTCAAGGTCGAATTACATTAATCTTGATCTCTCATACACCGAGTTGAATACGGGCGACCGAATCGCATCTCTTCAGGTCGGTCGAACGAGGGTGTACTGTCCGCCCTTCCCGTTAAGATGATCCCTTCGATCATGGTGATGAATCTAGCTCAGTCGCACGAAGTGTCAATCTTGTTTGGTGCGGCCTAGAGCGTATGTCGTGCGGCCCTTGCTCGGCCCAACACCATTCTCATGTTGATCCAGGCCTAACGAACGACACAACTGTGCTGTACCTAGATCGGGCCAATGCTTGGCATAAATTCCCCTCTCAATTGCCCTTTAATCCTATCCATGTTGAGCGTAATTGGGATTACCTTTCATTACTAAGCTATCAATTATGTACGGTCTTCGAGACTTGTACCGATTGTCTTATCATCGATCAGTCAGTCGCACTGATATCCCGTCGGCTGTACTGACAACCAGTCATCTCCTTGCCGCGTAGCGTTCCCCTATTCGCTCCGTGTGACCTCATAGTTGTCATCATTCTGCCAAAAATTCAAAAGGTTGTCGCCCTTTTGTTTTTCCCCAATATATACGCGCAAGAAGCCAAAAAATCCCTATCACTGTTCATATTCTTTCTTGTTCAAAACGCTAAACCCCTGAGCTCCTGCCACCATTGCCGTCGTTGTCATTGCTCATGTTAATGCTATTTCCAGTGTTTTCCCTCGTCCAGGACATTGCAGTAGAGGACGAGGTTGATTGAACCTCTATTTGGCTCCTGAATCCATAAGTTTTCCTTGCCCTTTTCTTCTTTGCACCACTATTCTTCGTGTTCTTCAAGTTTTTTCTCGTCTGGGGTTGCTGATACCTTGTCAATGCCCCATCTTTAGAGTAAAACTAGTAGGTGTTTATAGAAATTAGGCAAAATTGAAACAAAGAGCATGTATAAGGCCTCCGTGCCCCTTATTCCCCTGAGTTTCCATATATAACTTTGCGTTTAGGATGAACAACACAAATTCTAGATAAAACCAAGCAAAATCCCTATTTTAGATCTAAAAATAGGATTGAGCTGGGTTAAAACTAGTTTGTGGTCTTGCCAAGAGGTGGTGACTGCGCTAGGAGCTTGTAGGGACACCGAACCGATATAAGAACCCAAATATTAGAGACTAAGGCCCAAGACCGGCCCAACATCCCTAGGTCCTGAACTGAGCTATTAGGCTTCACTCTGATAGCCGAGCTAAAATGCTCTTTAATCTTTAAGCCATGCAGAATATGCCACGCTAACACTTGCACTTGATTTCTATTATACAGACCGAACTAGGGCCAACCAGGCACACATCAACATCATAATCGGTGAAACTCAAAGACCGAGCAAATAATCACCAAGGCCTATTGCCGAGCTATTATCACATAAAAAATAAGACCGGGGTAAATAGGAAAATATCGATTTATGGTTAGTTCACCAGGCGCCATTATCGAGTTCCATGGGGAGTTCAACATTCCATATAACGTCCACTTAGAGCTGGCCAAAAAAGAAGACACTCTCTGGGGCAAATTGGATGCCTGCCCCTTCACCGTGGTGTCTATAGTCAAAGGTGGCCTTCACTTCCCGATCCAGCCCCTAGTTTGCGAGTTTTTAAAGCAGACTAGGTTGTGTCTAACCCAGGTCTCCAACAACACATACAACATAATAAATGGCGTGGTCGCGATAAACCGCATCCACGGTTTGAACCTCGGTCTTGCCGAAATATTCCACCAGTATACACTTAGCAAAAATAAAAGAAGCTTTTGTTGGTACCTCAAGGGTAGGAAAAGCCGAGCAAAACTTATAGAGGATAACTTGGACAAAGAATTAAACAGCGATGATTTTCTATGGGCATCCGGCAATTATGAGGACACTAAAGCGCCCATACCGGGCTAGTACATATTCAAAAATTTCAAGAGCCTTGGTGAGCAGCCTAGCACGGTTTATATTTTTGCATTTGATCCATTTTGCAGATCTAACACTTGGAATTTTTGTGTAGATTACACAATTTTGGTGGAGGATTATTCTTACGCCAATCAGAATGCCATTAAAGTTGTTTTGCGGTATCCGGCCGAGGAATAAGAGCGCAAAAAGTTGCTCGGATACGAACCGAGCTACCAACATATTGCACCATGCAAAAGTCGGGTTACTGATTTTCTTCGTGCCCCCTCTTCGAAGCCAGATCCAACCCTTCCGCTGATCAAACTTGTCTCCCTAATAGCCGAGCAAGAGATGGCAAAAATCCGCGCCATCAAGTCGATGATCACTGGCGAGCTGAACGATTCTCAACTAGCGAAAACAGTAGGGGGCCAATCCTCTAAGCCAGCCGTGCAAGAAGGAGAACCAGTGCTAGCTCTTGCCAGCAAGCAAGTTTCTGGTCGGTTAAAGAAGAGGCCAAGGTGAGCTTCGACCGAGCAACGTTTGGTCAATGAAGATTCAACCGATCTACCATCTGCCAATCATGGAGAGGAGACTGAACAACCCTTGGCCAAGCAGTCCACTCGCTCTACTACCCCTCTAGTCTAAACAAGGGCTGAGTAGTAACCATGGCTGACTCGGTCTATGCTGACAAGGACTACTCCCTTGGCTTCAACATGACCAAGGGTCTACTCTTTCCAACAGACATGAAGAACTTTCTGACCTGAAGGTCCTTAGGTCGGCCACAAAGTCGATTGCTCTAGTAAGTATGCAAATCTTTTTGTTACAAGTCATTGCTCGGTTTCAGTGTGTTGACTTTTGCTTTCTGCGGCGTGCATGTTCCTCCAAGATGTCGCTCAGGTTTTCCAAACGGAGGAAGTAAGAGTATCTCAACGTCATCGACAGACGTGGGGGACGGTAACTACTATCACGCGTGCACGATCTCTCCATCAGTGGGTCAGAATCGCAAAGGTCGTAGCTCTTGGTGATGGAGAGAGAAGGTGTCCCCCGTTGGTACTGGCTACTTGAGCAATAGGGTTGGGTGCGCTCACTGTGGTTTCCCACTCCAACAACACCCTTTCCTTTGATTTGTCGCTTCAACGTCTCCATCTCAGCTGTCATCTTCCGAATGAAGGCGTTCTAGTCTCTAAGCTTGTGCTCCAAGTGTTGAACATGCGCCGCTGGCGCCCCTTAGGACCCTGCGAATGGTCAGTGCTCCTCGTGCGTTTGTCTTACGCGTCTCTGGGTAGCCCTCTAGAGGAGGTCTCCAGGCCCACCATAGTCGAAATGGCAAGAGAGCCATCTCTTCTTCGGACTGACTCCGGAGTGATACCGTTGACAACGAACAGCGGTATTTCATCGATGTTTGCCATGAAAAACAACCAAAAAAAGCTTGTAGAACAAGGTTTGTCAATCAAAAAACTTCCCATAGATGACGTCAATTGTACGAAAGAGAAATATTCGCCTCACTCCGTACCTCCTTGCTACCAAGCTCGTCTCACTTCGTTAGAACTCCGTCGTACTATAAACAAAACACTAGTGAGCTACCCGGCGAGTGGGTTGTCAGAAAACCCCTCCGACGGTGAAGTTAGCTTCTTAAAAGAAGAGAGAAAGCAGAGCACTAGAGAGAGAGAGAGAGAGAGTTCAAGATTACTTACCTCTAACGTCTGCATGCTTCTCCTTTTCAAGGCTAGCCATGCAGTCCCAGAGATTGTGGGCGCACTACCTCTGTTGTCCTTTACTGGACAGGCGACTGTGTTCCCCTCTACTTTTCTTACACGTGTAGAGACCCAAAGCACCAAACAGTGTTTGTCACACTGCCAAAAGGCATCATGAGTGAATTCCTCTCTTCTCGTTATTGGTCCGTGTGGAATACTTGACCAAACTATTACTTGGCGATAAACAGCACCAACTCCGACTTCCCAAATACTGAGTTAAGTCTAATCGGCTATTCCTTCGATGTCAAGGCCGAATTACGTCAATCCTGATCTTCCTTACATTGGGTTGAATACGGGCGACCGATAGCTCGATCGCCATGTAGGTCGCATCTCTTCAGGTCGGTCGAACGAGGGCGTACTGTCCATCCTTTCGGTTAAAACGATCCCTTCGGTCACGGTGATGAATCTAGCTCTGTTACACCAAGTGTCAATCTTGTTTGGTGCAGTCCAAAGGATATGCGTGCGGCTCTTGCTCGGTCCAACACCATTCCCGTGTTGATCCAAGCCCAATGGATGACATAACCGTGCTGTTCCTAGACTGGCCCAATGCTCGGCGTAAATCCCCCTCTCATCCACCAATCATAATGTTATGGAATATCACATGTCAATGTTCCAGAATTACTGAATAATTACTCCAACTTAGTTCTGACCACAATGAGGGCAAAAATATAAAAAAGATCATGAGGCCTCGTTTGGTATGCAACACTTTTAGCCTAAAGGTCAAAACGTTATTAAAAAAATCAAAAAACCTATAACCTATACTAAAAAGTCAAAAATTTCATTTTCTTTCTACTTTTTACATATCTTTTCGTAAAAAATTAAAAAGTCATCCCAAATATACTAGTTTTTTTTTATCTCATATTTTAATTAAAAAGTTAAAAAATTATTAAAATAACATGTTCCCAAACGAGAACTGAGTTAATAAATAATTTTTTACTTTCCACTGTTGTAAATTTGAGTTTCATTTCACTCATCCATAACAAAAAATCCCCTTTTTCGACTAAAGAGTAATATCCCCATAAATTAACAAGGGCAAATTGTAAATAAGTAAGATTAGTCACAAATTAACTGCACTATAGATGAAAATCTTTTCTGGTGCAACTTTAACAGCATAAAAATGCAATTATTTTTTTACTGTTACATTACAATACAATTTCCTCAATTAACACAGTCCTAGGTGCAATTGGCTAATACATTAATGAACCGAGACTAGTGCAATTATGGTAACTTCTAATTTTTCCAAATTAATTGACACATGAAATGGCAACTTGGCCAATGCACACCTAAATCAAACCAAAAAAAAAAAAAAAAACTTACAAGTGATGTTTTAAATAACACTATTTAGACTTGTATTATTGTATAAGTTGGAATGAATTTTCCATTGCCGAATGATGATGCTATCAACCACCTACCGCATTTGTATTATTGGTTCATCAATACAATTTCTTTCCTAATAAAAAAAGCAAAAACAGTGATAGTGTGGGCTCCAGTATGTCTTTGTACATTCGTAAAAATAATATCAAAACATATTTTTTTATATTTCTAAATATTTTTATATAGATCAAACTTTTCTCAAATTTAAAATAACTTGAGGGTCACGAGTTTAATTTTAATAATTTAAATTATTTATTTTATAAAATTCTTAACCTATATCATTTATGAAAAAAAATAAAATTCTCATTTTATCATGTTTGTTATCAAAAAAATCGACAACTATATTTTTTTAAATAGATCATTTTTTTTTTATAGAAATAATACAATAAAATGAAAATACTACTATTACAACTTAATTTTTGTTCATGAATGATATATACCAAAAATCTTATAAAATAAATAATTCAAATTATCAAAATTGGATTACCTCTCAACTTTAAATATCAAAGTTGAAAGAAACTCAACCTTTTTATTTATCTCATTTGAGGACTCGTTTGAGAATTAATTTATTTAATATTTTATAATTTTTTATGAAAAAATATATAAAAAATTAATAAAATCATTTGACAACTTGTAGTAATTTTTAATTTTTAATTTTTGTTTTGGGGCTAAAAACCAATCATCCCAAACAAGGCCAATAACCATATATTAGATCATCAATATTTTCCATAAAAAAACAAAAAACAAAAAAACAAAAAAAGAGCTCCATACAATGGCAGCAGTAGCATATGTGCGGCTCTTGAGGATGGGTTTGACATATGGTGGTGGTAGCCATTGAGGAGAGAGATGGCAGGAGTAGTCGGGAGAGGGAGAGGGTAGTGATCAGGTACAGGAGAGTCCATGTCCACACTAGTTTGTTTGTTTGTGTATTTGAAGTAATTTAGCTGATATGGCACTACATGATTTGCTACCCCTAAATCAAGGCCTTGTTTGGCAACTTGAATTTTGACTAAAATAATTAATTAAAAAAAAAAAAAAGAGCTTGTTTGGTATTCAATAAATAAATTTATTTATTTAAATAAATGCACTAATTACTTTTATTTTATATATATATATATATTTTAAACTATAAAGTGTATTTGTTTAAATCATTTCCAGCAATCACTAAAATAATTAATAAAATAACATATTACATTCTATACATCAATTAATTTTTTTTTTTTCTCACAATGATCTAGTATCTAAGTTAAAAAAAAAAATTTGCAAATTATTCCAAATACAATTTCTTTTCGTCTTATAAAATAGTCACAAATCAAAAAATTAACTAAATGGTCAAGTTCCAAACGAAACCAATATATATTTATGAATGATGGATCAACCGTAAATATAAGTTGCATTAATCTATTATCTTTTTTGTTTTACTAACGTACCAAATTAAGGAGATCAAGAGAGCTAAAAGAAAAGCTCCTGCAATTAATTAATGTTATCTATGTATGCAGATGAATATAGAGAGAGAGAGAGAGAGAGAGAGAGAGCTTACAGCAAAACCATAAGCAAAGGAACCACTGACAGCAACAAAGGTGCTGAGAACAACAACAGCCGTGACGGCGGCAGAGGAGGAGGAACCACCACTCTCTTCTTCATCGCCACCACTCTCTTCTTCACCACCACCACCACCACCATCCCCACCACCGGTTGCATCTATGTGCTGAGGCTTTTCTTCAGCAAGCAGGCACCTTGTTATCTGCCCATCCTCTATGCTTTCTCTCTCCATCTTCTTCTTTTTTTCTCTCTCTCTCCTCCACCAATGGAAAAAAATACCAATCCAATTATACTACTACTTATAAAGAGTTTCATTATATTACTATAAAAAAAATAAAGGAGATGCTACCTTATGTACTTAAAAAAGACATATATTAATATGTCCTTTCATAATATACTTTTACAAATTATCTCATAATACAATTAGAAATTGTCATTTTTTTTTTATCACAAAAGTTACAATATTTTTTCACTTTAAAATGTCATCAGAAAAATTATAAAGTTTCACGACAAAAATCACAAAATGTGATAGCATTACAATTCATAACCTTAAGGTAGGAGCCATAAAAGAACTAAACTATTTGAACTTGACTCATATTCGGATTGTGAATCGTTTTAGTTTGGTTGGTTAAATAAATAAATAAACCTTAAATATATTTTAAAAATCGTTAAAATTTTTAAATTAAACTTGAACAGTTAATTGTTCGTTCAATTCGGTTCAATAAACTTAAAATTATATAAAATATCAAAATACTCAAACCTGACTCGATAAAAACTTATTTGAGATTGACTCGAAAGTTTAATGAATCAAACTTAAATAAATTTTAAAACTTGTTAAAGTTATCAAACTAAACTTGAACAGTTAACTGTTCGGCTCCTTCAATTCATTTATCACCCTACTTTAAGGTACATACCATAAATTTACTATTCGATCAATAGTTTTATAGTTATGTTCTGATTTAAAACTAAACCAATTAGATATATATATATAAATATTTTAATTATTATTTATTGTAAATAATCGATTAGGAGTGCTCTAGACCCAGTTGATCCGTTAAAATCAATCGACCCTACCTAATCCATCTGTTTTTAAGTGATTTCGATAATATGGAGGGACATGCAGATGAAGATTTTTTAAATCCGCCTATATTTAGATGGATAGCGGATGGAAGACCACTTGACCCAATCTGATCCTCCAATCATTCTTAAGAAATGATGCTATGTCTTTATACTTTGTAGGTTAAAAAAAGACATTTTATTTAACTATTTATGAAATATGAAAGTTTGACCTTTATTGTAATTAAAAAAAATAAAGAATAAAAATTTTTAGACTCAAATAAGGTTCCAAATAGTAAAAAATTACTCTAAAATAGTTGGTAAAAAAAAAAAAACATAAAATAGTAAAGCCAAACCGCCAAATTGATCTATATCCACCGGTTAACTCACACGACTCGCTCAATCCGCATCCACTAACTAAGTGGATGAATACGGATTATTTTTTTCAATCCTCCTAATTTGGACGGATGACGAATGAGAAATTATCCGACCTAACGCGATCTGTGAATACCTCTACAATCGAGTATCTTATTAGCATCTCATATCTATTTGTAAATTGTTTACTCTCTGTTTGTAAGTTTGTTCTTATATAACAATAAACTTAAGGACGAATTACAATAACGGTCCCTATAGTTTGGGACTTATATCACTTTGATCCCTGACTTTTTAATTGTAACATATTTGATCCTAAAATTTGAATCTTGTTCCAAATAAAGATAATTGAAGATACCATTAGTTAATCATCAATTTGATAAAATATAAACAAATTTGACAAAAATAAATGTCAAAAAAATATTTTTGAATTTTTAAAAATTATTTCTACCCACTAAAGATAAAATTATGTAAAATCGATAAATCTTTAAGACGTTTATTTTTTTTATCAAATTAATTTTTATTATGTATTTGGATGATAATCATATAATGGGTGATTATTTTTATTTTTATTAAATTAGTTTCTATTTTTCCAAAAGTCAAATATGGTGACAATTTTGATATCATTATTAAACAAATTCATTAAATTAAAAAAATCTAAAACTAAAAACATTTCATATATTATTACACATTAAAATCTTAACAACTACCTTGTAAGATATGCTCAGAATGTGCGTGTTAGATTTCCAGGGAAATTAGGAGACTTGTTTGGCATTGGTTGAGTTTGTGTATAACAATAGCTACCATTCGAGCATTGGAATGGCTCCTTATGAAGCTTTGTATGGAAGGAGATGCCGATCTCCGATATATTGGGCCGAAGTAGGTAATAGACCTTTGTTGGGATCGGAACTTGTACAAGAAACAACTGAGAAAGTGAAACTAATCCAACAGCGTCTGAAAATTGCACAGAGCCGACAAAAGAGCTATGCTAATGTTCGAAACAGAGACAGAGAATATGAAGTTGGGGATCACGTGTTTATTAAAGTGACTCCAATGAAAGGGCAAACGCGGTTTGGCGTTAAGGGCAAATTAGCACTAAGATATGTTAGACCATATGAAGTTCTGAAGAAAATCAACCCAGTGACGTATCGAGTAGCCCTACCTCCGGTAGTGGAGCATATGCACAATGTATTTCACGTATCAATGCTTCGAGAGTATTTGAGAGATCCACTCCATGTCATTGAACCAACGCATTATGTGCTTTCGAAAGATGACTACACTTATGAGGAGAGGCCGATACAGATTGTCAATCGTCAAATCAAAAGACTAAGGAGCAAAGAAATCCCTTTGGTGAAGGTTGATTGGTAGAATCATGAAGGAACTTATGCAACTTGGGAGACAGAGGAAGATATGATGAGAAGATATCCCGAGTTGTTTCCTTTGAATTCGGTGTTTTTCCAAAATGAAGGTAATTCGAGTTTGGAGGACCAAACTCCTTTAAGGGGGGAAGACTGTAATAACCTCGACCCATAATTAACGTTAATCCATTCTTAATGATGCCTAATAATAAGTATAAGTGAAGTTTTGCATCATATGTTGCCTTATTTGTGTTTATATCTGTTTAGTGTAGACAGATCTGTTCATGTTTTCGTTTCGGTTTGCGAATTGAAGGCCTTATCGGCATTCGGTTTAGGAATTGACTCGATTTATGTGTTAATTAGAATTTTTAGGATTTTATGGTAGGTTCAATAGAAGTTTGGTTCGGAAAAATTAGATTAAATTAGTGCTCACTTAATTAGTCTTAATTAAGTTATCTTCAAGTGAAGCCTATATAAGGCTCCATACAAGCCTCCACTGAACTCCTCTCTTCAATTTCAAGCATACTTGAGCTATTACACACACAAACGTGTGACAGAAAGAGGGACCAAGAGAGAGAGAGTTGAGATCAATAAGAATTGTTGGAATTGGGAAGAATTAGCTTGGAATCTTAATGTGCTCATCATCTAGATTTTACTTGAGGGGTTGAGGTATGAATTCAACACCTAGATTATATACTTATGATGTTTAGAACATGAATTCATGAGGATTATGTTGAGTTAAGCAAGACTTGAGTTAAACAAGTTAGTAAAAGGACCATATTATGCATGCATGTTTATCTCTCCACATTATGGGTTGATTTTAAAGAATTCTTCCATACATGTTATCATTCTACCTTAGCTTTAGGATTTCATCTTGTTTTCCATCCATTGTCTTATTTAATCATGTATTGGAGGCTAAGAACTCAAGTGATTACATGCATGTCATATTAGAGCATGTTCTTACATTTTAAGATCGAATTTTTGCACAATTAGCAAGTTATTGGGCCATGATTTCTTGAAATGATCCTTAATTCATGATGTTTTATGAGTTTCTAAGTATTTCCCCAAGCTTTGGCTCAGAAAAATTGAGTTTGATGCTTTAAAGTTTGAGTTTTGAGCTTGAAGATCAATCTGGAAATTCCAGAATTTGCATCTATGCTCGAGCGTAGGAGTTCACGCTCGAGCGACCGCTTAGAGTGCGTACACTTCCGCTCGAGCGACTTGAAGCACGCTCGAGCGACAGAAGTCACGCTCGAGCGAGGGTCTGGGCCTTACGCTTGAGCAGAAATCGAGCGTCCGTCGAGCGTTAAAAGCAAGCAACCAGTACTTTTTCTGATTTTACAGTCCGCTCGAGCGAGGAAAGCCACGTTCGAGCGTGGACCCTGTTTTCAGCAAGTTTGAAAAATGATTTCAAGTGCATTTTTGCGTCCTCATTCTATCCTAGGCATTCCTAGGCCATGATTAAGACACCGTAATGAGAATAAAGGGGTAGAAACACACTAAGAACAAATGAAATAAGTTAAGTATAATTCAAATGTGTGTTTCAATGTATGTATCTGTCGTGCTGTTTAGGTCACGTGCCACAAGAAAGCTGAATTGGCTGCTTAGTTTGTTTACTTGCAGCATCTATTATCTGTGAGTAACAACTTAGTAAAGCTATGTTGAAGTAAATTATTTTCTGCTCACAGATTAAGAACTGTTCTATGAAATGTCATGTTTTATGCTATGAATGATTGTCCAAGTCTAACAAGCACTATGACATTATGCTATAATTCACGTAATGCCATGATTCAAGTATATGCAAGTTCCCGGTACCGGAGGTTCCTTATGGAACTGACAAGCTATCTATACCCGGCTGGAGGTTCCTAAGTGGAACTGACAAGTTTACAAGTTCCCAGTTAGGAGGTTCCTTTATGGGACTGACAAGTTATTCTTACCCGGTCGGAGGTTCTTATATAGAACTGACAAGCATGATTTAAGACATTCTGTGTGTGATCAGTCAGCGCTAATAGATGTACTATGTAAGACTAAGCATGAATTCTGAATTCTATATATGCTCAGAATGAGAATACGAATGTGAATTTCAGTTTCAGCCATAGTTATGAGACATCATTCATTTACCCCTTTACTTTGTTATTATTCATTGGGCCTCCGCTCACTAGTTATTTATTATGTATGTAGGTGAGCAGGCTCATAATCAGGCTTAAGATGATGCATGGGGTATTTTGTGTCGGTCAGCCACCTTTTGCGCCTCACGAGGAGGTTTCAGATCAAGTCATGTTTTGTGGCTGTGTCAATATGGATGTATAAGACCGTTTCTTTTGTTTTATGAACAAGTTCTCCTTTTGTATGTACTTGATAGCGATGTGTAAATACTGTACCTATGACGTCACTTGTATGTATATAAAATTTAAGATTTTCAATTCCATGTATGTCTTCACAGCTCAATGGACTTCGTATATTTTGTATATTTGCTTTCGCAACCCCTAACTATATGTTATTATGTCAAGAGGCCTTTGGTAATCCAAGGATTACTGGCCGGTTACGACGCTAAACCTATAGGGGTAGGTTTGGGTCGTGACACTTGGTGGAGTGTTTGAAATACAAAGAACTTGCTTCAAACTGGGTTGCGTTGGCGAATAGGCAATGGGCAGCAAGTTAATACTTGGGGTGCGAGGTGGGTTCCTTGGCCGACATCGTTTCAACTTCTCTCTTTTTCTCGAGTTTTGTTACCTGATGCAACTGTTAGTGGGTTAATAGATTATGATAGAATCTGTTGGGATTTGGATGTGCTTTGGGCTAATTTTGTTAATGGAGATGTTGAATGCATTTCAAGTATTCCCATTTGTCCTAGTTTTTAGAATGATTTGCAAGTTTGGCACTGTTAGGTTTTTGCAATTGGCAATCCCATTTGACAAAACTCTTTTCAATAATAATTTTATTCGCTTTTTTGTTTAAGTGAGGTTGTGAGTGCTTAGATACGAATCCAACCTGAATTGAGCCTATGTAGAGGAGTTTTTGATTTTGAGCCTTTCATGTTTGCCACTTCACTAACTATGTACGGGATCGAGTTGTTTGACCACTCGAGTGGTAAATAGGAGCATCCAATATCTTTGCCTGCAAATTGAACTTTTGGGAAATATGTTTTACTGCTCGAGTAGTGAAATGTGCGCTGGAGTGGTTGGCCTATATATTTTGCACCGCCTTTTCTCACATCGCTCGAGCGGTGAAATGTGCACTTGAGCGGTCTTTGCGATCCTATTTACTATAAAATGCGCTGTTTGTTGTTTTTAGGGTTTAACTTGTCTAGACTTTTAGAGAGAAAGGAAAACCAAAGTGTGGTATATTGAAGGGTGTTTTATAAGTGTTTTCTTGATGATTTGAGCATGAATAATAAATCTACGAGCTTCATATTGACTTCATCAAGGGGTTGATTTTACTGTTATGTTCACAAAAGAGAGGTGCTTTTCAGTGGATTCCGGGAAACTTGAGCCTAAAGTTTTGGTAGATTTCAGAGTGGCTCATCGTTGTGGATTCCACATTAGTGTTGTGGATTCAACATTGAGCAAGTGAAGATAGTAGTGGAGGAGGCACATCGGGGTCAGTTCAATTCAGACGTGAATTTGTTAGGTAATTGAGGGTACACATGTGTAATTCCTTTTTGTGTTTTTAGTGGATTGTTTTGTGGCTTTGGCTCGTGTTTTTTTTTTTCACAATTAGAGGCACTTCAATTGTGATTTTTTTTCATGTCAAATCGTTGTGTCGATTTGTTGTTGATTGTTTGATTGGGATTTGTATTCATTATTTATGTAGGAAAAATAAGAAATAATACACAACAGAAATAAACGGATTTGGGCATATCTTTTACACTCAAATCGAATCCATGAATCATGTGAGTGATTCACGTGCCTTTATTGATTTTTTCGAAATAATTCCTAGCAGTGGAGTAGAACTACTAGAGAACTACCCACACTCTTTATAGTATAAAGGCTATTCTGTGTTTCTATGGAGAGAGAAAAAAGAGACTGATTACCCATATAGTTAAATTCTTACTCTCCCAAATATAATATGTATATTAGGTAGGAGAGTTATAACCACCTAGAACTCTATCTCCTTAAGAGATGAGATAGTGGGTTATATGCACTTATTCCCAGGACAAGTTAATTCAAAATGAATCTCTCCTAACATGGTCTCTCAATAAGTTATGGGTTATGCTGCCATAGGCAACCCAATCGGGTATGGGTTCTAAACCTGACCCAATTTCCAACATGTCCCACTTAAACATGCGCTGCCATGACACCGCGATTTCTTTAACTCAATCTATCCATCAAACACAATCATACTAGCCAGTGGACCATGCCACCATTGAGAATACTTGCATATAGGAGCTCTACACTAGAAACTCGAAAGAACTAGCATAGAGACATCAACCTGAAGATATAGTGTCACATATACCCCAGACCCATCCAATTACACCAATCCAAAAACATCTCTAATGCCTCAAAAGAGCATGTTTGACCCTCTCAAATATTGCAATATATTCACACCCAATTCGCTTTTCATAGAGAGCGATGTGAGTTGCCAGTAGTGAATATACAACAGAGGTATCTTCCCTTTGCCCTCATGCCATTTAGTTTAAGATTGGTTGCTTTTCCAGTGATGTCCTTTAAGGCCAAATTATACATGACCATGGGTAACATATTAAAGTAGCCGAACATCAACCCCTTACCTTATGACATAGTCAAAGTTCACAAAATGGTACAAAAGTGAAAGTCATATCAATAATGACTTGTAAGACTCACAAGGTGAGGAAGCAGGGATCTATTTTCTTACCTCATTACTCAGTCGCCAAGCACATGTAGTATGAATACATGGTACGGTAGGGTAACTCTTTCAAAGAGTGATGCTATACTCAATACACCATACATATGTTAGTCTAGTCGCTTTCTAGCGTCTAACCTGAATTCTCTATTTGTTCGCCTTTCAGGTGCCAAATGAGATCTCGCATTTGGCTAATCATAATAGGCACAACCTGGAAAGTGGGTACTAACATCTATGTTTGGTCTTTAACAAGACCACATCTTGGTTGTTACCAAGGTGACATACATAGTGGATAATTTAATCTTCTTTTGGCTCTAAATAAAATAAACCACTAGTCCCATCCTTGCTCGCTTCCAAGCACCAAGGGCGATTGCTCATGTAAGTGAGCCAATCTTGCCTGCTAACATCATCATCTACTAATCATTATGACACAAACCATAATAGCATCAATATCTCATAATCTTACAAAAATAAGTGATCGATTAAAAAAACACAATCACAATTTGCGCAATTCTAGATTCCAAACATAAGCCTTATCAGCACCTCTTGCGATAAGCATATACTATGGAATCCACCATGTGTGCCTCACATGAAGTGGTTCAAGATCACTACCTCTTGCACAATTACCTCTCTAAAGATATTTTGGTGATTGATTTGCATTCATTCAAGATGTGCCCAACTAGCGCGTTGAATCTTGCAAGGGGAAAAATGTACACTACCAGTAGAGCATTATATCCACTGGCTAATGAGTAAAGTCAAGGTCTAAACTACTCAGTTGCCATTTACAAAAAATACCACTCATCATGTCGACTATGCCCATAGATAAGTCAACGGGTTTGTAATTCGCATCTAGAATAATTCTAGGATATTCCTTATATAAGTCATCAAAGACAAACAGAGAATACTCCCAAAACAATCTCTAAGGATCATACATCCGAGCATATAAATTGTATCACCCATGTCCATCATGTCTAAACAGAGGACTGCCAACCCTAGGTGGCGACAACCTTATAAATTCCTGGCTCATAATGACTACATAAGGAAAAAAAAAACTTATTTTTGGACCATTGATCATGCATCAGTGGTCTTCATCGATCATTGTTGGCCCATCATGGCTCGATAAAATTTAAGAACCACTATTTGGATAACTACTTTAGGCTGTAAAAGATTTATTAGAACTAGCAATTGCGCTCCTAACTTTTTCCCATAAAAGTAGAAGGTAAAATCCCTAAGGATCTATTTATCCAATTCTCCAATGAGAAGTTAGGTCACAATGTCCACCAAGTAAAGTTCCAAACTCATGTCAATCATAGCCTAAGTCGAAGTAAGCCTCACTCCCAAGAGGAAGTTTTCTCATGGTTTACACCTTCCTCAATGGTGTAACTTTTTGGTATCTAGCGAGCCCCATGTCTCAAAAAATGACTATCCAAATTGTGCGTAACTTTAGAACAATTTCACGTCGTAGCGGAAAGTCAACCAAATCCTAAAAATCGTTAATCCTAAAAAATTTCATCTTAAAATGCACAACATTGATCCACTTTCTAAAAACAGGGGACTAGAGAGCCTTTGACACTGTCCTAGGCTTTTTATCATTTTGCAGAGTAATCATGAATGTTTCCCTTTCAATCACCTAGTGATATGTGAAAAATTTTCACATTCGCTACCACGCAACTAAGAATGTAGAGTATAATTCTCTAATGGAGAAATCCACTAGTAGGCACGTCGCTCCCACTGTCCCTAGGATATTGGAAATTTATTTCCATTATTAACTAGGCTACATAAAGCGTCATACTTAGAATTCTCTATCTTATAGAGTCCCAAAAGTCTATTCACATCACCTCTGCTAAGAAAACTTTATGTGACCAAATGCACCAATACAGATGTCCTTTTGCGGCTTTCTAACTTCTGCATAGCCATTGCGAACAAAGTTGTACATTCACATGAGAGCAAGATGCTGTAAGCGAGTGGGCTCAAAAAGGCCTTCTCAAACCATCCATGTCATCTTCTCTTCAATGTGATTAAATAAATAAGCCATCGGTTCATGACCAATGTCATAAACTAATTCCAATCATCCTAATGTGTGAGTTCTCGAAGACAAGTGTAAAGGTTTAAGCCCAATTAGGTAATGACTCATCACTAACTAATGTTCACTAGATCATAAAAAGATGTTACGGAGATATCAAGTGTGCTTAAGTCACAAATTTAACTAGTAAGTGCTAATCTTTTGCACCTTCAAATCAATTTTATTCTCTATACACTTTATTGTATCTAGTTGAAACATGACAGTACTCCTTTTGTCATATCCATTTCTCACTTTATGGTTAGTTGCAATTAATTCTACTATCCACAAGAAGGAGAGAATAAGCTAATAACCTATGATTGTTCATCGCACGTTAGTCCAAGCGTGTTGATGATGTCAGTGTGCGTTAGTCACCAGTGTTAGGACGTCAGTGAGTCAAATTAGTGTTAATCCCCTGCACCTTCAAATCAATTTTATTCTCCATACACTTGACTATATCTAGTTGAAATATGACGATACTTCTCTTGCCATCTCCATTTCTCACTTCGTGGTTGCAATTAATTCTACTATCCACAAGAAGGAAAGAATAAGCTAATAACCTATGACTGCTCATTGCAGGTCAGTCCGTGAGTGTTGATGATGTCAGCGCGCGTCAGTCACCCGCGTCAGGACGTCAGCAAGTCAAATTAGTGCTTTGAGGGGCATGAAGTCAACTATCTACATGTGGGTCCAACGCGCCACCTTCCAGACTCAATTACGGCTCAATTTTGGTACTATCTGACCCAATTTTTCGAGAGGAATCCAATGGTTGTCTCGATTTTTTTATTTTGACAATTCTAAAATTGGGAGTGTAATCCACTCTCTCTCTAGTGAGAGTGGGAGTGCAGATTTTCTACACTTCATTTTCTACCATGAACCACCAAAATTACAAAACTAATCCAAATTAGGGTTTATAATTTCTCTCAATCCGTAAGTCAAAATCAGACCTGTAATATATCGTTTCGAAGGTCTCGAAACAAGGATTCCAAATATATAATTTTCATAATATAGAAACAAAGCTTGTAAAAATAGTATGCAGTCAAAGTTATGAAAATCAAATATAAATCTATATTTTTCTCAAAATCTGACCGTCCAATTTTTGCAAAACTTTGTAGATATGATCTAAATAATACAGACTACAACATATATGAAATTCAGGATGATTAAATATGGTTCGAAAAAAATTAATTTTTATGCACAAATCATATCTATTCATAAATTTATGCACAAATAATACGAAAACACCCAACAATGGCTTTGATACCAATGTAGGAAAAATAAGAAATAATACACAACGAAAAAAAATAGATTCGGGCATACCTTTTACACTCAAACTAAATCCATGGATCATGTGGATGAATTACGTGCCTCCATTAATATCTTCGGATAATTTCCAACAATGGAGTAGAACTATTAGAGAACTACCCACACTTTTCACAGTACAAAGGTTATTCTGTGTGTTCCATGGAGAGAGAAAAAAAGAGACTGATTACCTATACAATTAAATTCTTACTCTCCCAAATATAATACGTATATTATGTAGGAAAGTTATAACCACCCACAACTCTATCTCCTTAAGAGATGAGATAGTGGGTTATATGCACTTATCCCCAAGGCAAGTGGATGCAAAATGAATCTCTCCGAACATGGCCTCTCAATGGGTCACGGGTCATGCCATCATGGGTGACCTAATCGGGTATGGGTTCTAAACTTGACCCAATTTCTAACAATTTAAAATTGAAATATAATCACAAATCAATATCTCGTAAATTTAAGATTTTTCAGGCACTACACTAAAAATAGGGTCTTTTCAGTGGCTTCGGCATACTAATTGGAGTTGTCTCGCTGTAATAGAGAAATGCAAGCAAGTTCATCTGCAGGGGGCATGGGCGATGGTGGTGTTTGGCGGCTCTTCGAGTTTGGTGTCTTGTATATCTTCCATCTTCGAGTAAGTTTACAGTGGCGTAAGATTCCATTGGAGGCGATTTGCGAGTTTTATTGGGCTGCCTCTAAAACCATTCGTCATTGTTTTTTTGAATGTGAATTTGCTGAACAAGTTTGGATTGTAGTGGGTTTTGAGTAGGTGTGGAGATGTGGTTTAGCTCTGTGCTTTAAGAGTTGGGCATGACGGGTGTTTGAGGTGTTTGGTCGAGATATGTTGGGTATGTCTTTCACCATTTGTTGGGGCTCTGGCTTCATCGCAATCAATTGGTATTCTCTAGTAAGCATCATGTGGCAGACGAAGTTACAGCTCAGGCCGCGGACTCTCTCTGTGAATTTACGGTTGCCCAGACGCGAGTTCAAGTTATAGAGGGTAGCGAGCTGTTACACACTTGGAAGCCTTCGCAGGTTGGATCTTTCAAGCTAGATTTTGATAGGACAACATTTAAAGACCATCGCGTGGTGGCTGTTAGTGTTATTGTTCGGGATGCTTTTAGTAATGTACTTGCGTCAATGTCAACTCACATTCCTTTTGCTACAGATATTGATTTTGTGGAATTGATGGCGGCATTGTTGGGTATACCTCCTTATTGGAGTGTGGGACCCAATTGGTTTATTAAAAGAGTTTTAATTTGGCTTGGTTTAGTATAACATATTTTTATATATTATATTTATGGAGACCCAATCCAATTTAGTAACAATTAGGGTTTGATTACAAAATCCTAGATTCACAATATATATATATTGTTTATTTTTTTTTGCTTGGTGGGATTACAAGGACAAAATGGCAGCAGCTATTCGTTTTCAGCCTCGGTAACAGTGCCGGTTTATTTGCTTAGTTCATTAGGAGCTTTGGAATTTTCTTTCAGTGCATGTTTGTTTGGGTGCTTTGATGAAGCTGATTTGGGTTGTTATTTTGGGTCTTCTTCAACTCTGGTTCTGAAGATTTTGGTTCATCTATTTGGTGAGGTCTTTCCTCTTGTTTATTTGTGATTATTTAGAATTCACCTAAGGGTGGTTTTGTGAGACCATTAGTGTCTCGTTTGTAATCGTTTGGAACTTATTTGGTTGATAGTGGAATCGGATTTCGATCCCGTAGACGTACCTCACATTGAGGGAATCACGTAAAATTCTTGTGTTGCCTTTGATTTAATTGTTCCGCATTAGTTTTTATTCCCATTGATTGATTTACTTGTGGGGAATCACATATTTTTTCCCTAACAACTGGTATCAGAGCTTACGGTTTATTTAGATCTATTTATTTGTGTAAATCAATGGAGGGGAATGTGGGTCGTATGTCTAGCTTCAATGGAAGCAATTGGGTAACTTGGAAAACTAAAATGGAGGACATATTATTTTGTAAAGATTTGTATGGACCCATTGAGGGTGATAGTGACAAATCAAAAGATGGTTCTTTTTCAAAGAAAGACATTGAGTGTTATTATTGCCATGAGAAAGGGCACATGAAACGAGAATGCCGAAAGCTCAAGAACAAGGAGAAAAGGCGTGACAAAAGTGTGGATAAGAAGTAAGAAGACACAACGGCAGTTACTACCGATGATCTCATGGTCGTTTGTGAAGATGACTGTATCAATTTTGTAGGCCAAGAGAGCAATTGGGTGATTGATTCCGGTGCTTCTTTTCATGTGACTTCTCGAGTTGATTTCTTCACTACCTACATCGAAGGAGATTATGGTTCTGTTCAAATGGGTAATGAAGGTTTGTCTAAGATTATTGGCATGGGTGATGTTTGCTTGAAAACAAATTTGGGCTGCAAATTTTTGCTTAAGATGTGAGGCATGTTCCCGACATTCGCCTCAATTTGATCTCTACTGAGAAGCTAGATGATGAAGGCTTCAACAACAAATTTAGTGATGGAATATGGAAGCTCACAAAGGGTTCTTTGGTGGTGGCTAAGTGCAAGAAGACTCATAAACTTTATTCGATGCAAGGAAAAATTTGTAAAGGTGTTGTCAATGCACTTGAAGATGATACTTCTACCGAATTATGGCACAAGCGGCTTGGCCATATGAGTGAAAAGGGGCTACAAGTTTTGTTCAAGAAAGAGCTTCTACCCGGTTTGAAAGGTACACATCTTAAAACTTGTGTTCATTGTTTGGCGGGTAAACAACATAGAGTTTCTCTTCATAAAAATGTTGCTTCTAGAAAAGAAAATGTTTTGGAGTTGATTCATTCGGATGTTTGTGGACCTTTAAAAGTTAGAACACATAGTGGTGCACTTTATTTTGTTACTTTTATTGATGATTATTCAAGGAAAGTTTGGGCTTTTCTACTAAAAACTAAAGATCAAGTTCTAGAAGTATTTAAGCTTTTTCAGGCCATGGTTGAAAGAGAAACAGGGCAGAAATTGAAGTGCATCCGATCAGACAATGGTGGTGAATACATTGGACCATTTGATGAGTATTGTCGCAGCCAAGGTATTCGGCATCAAAAGACAGTTAAGAAGACTCCTCAACAAAATGGAGTTGCCGAGAGGATGAACCGCACCATTGTGGAAAGAACAAGGTGTTTGCTTTCACAAGCTAAATTGCCAAGATCCTTTTGGGGTGAGGCATTGAAGACAGCGGTTGACGTAATCAATTTGTCTCCTTCCTATCCTTTGAATGGTGATGTTTCTAAAAGAGTTTGGACTGGCAAATATGTGTCTTATGAGCACTTGAGAGTGTTTGGTTGCCGAGCTTTTGTTCACATTCCAAAGGATGAGAGGTCCAAGCTTGATAGTAAGTCAAGACAATGTATTTTTCTTGGCTATGGGCGTGATGAATTTGGATATAGATTATGGGATCTGGTCAACAAGAAAGTCATTCGAAGTTGTGATGTTGTGTTTCTTGAAGGCCAAACAATTGAAGACTTTGGCAAAGGTGATCAACCGGAGCCAAAAACTAGTGATCTCATTGACATAGATCCATCTCCTTCATCTTCAGTTGATGATGAAAATGGGGGAGATGTGCAGCCACCTATTGAAGATGTGGAGGATGATGCTAATCCTAATGAAGTTGAACCAGAAATTGAGGAAGAGCGTCCAACTCAAGAACCGCCACCACAACTTGAGTTGAGGAAATCTACAAGGGATCGACAACCTTCAAAAAAGTATCCTCCCAATGAATTTGTGTTGATTTCCGATCAAGGGGAGCCTGAAAGCTACCAAGAAGCAATTGAGTATGCAAAGAAAGGTGATTGGAAAAAGGCCATGGACGAGGAGATGCATTCCTTGCTTGAAAACCAGACTTATGATTTAGTGAAGTTGCCTAAATGGAGGAAAATTCTGAAAGACAAGTGGGTTTTCAAATTGAAGAATGATAGTAAGAATCTGAGGTACAAAGCATGTCTTGTTGTGAAAGGCTTTGGGCAAAAGAAATGTATTGATTTTGATGAAATCTTCTCGCCAATTGTGAAGATGTCTTCTATTCGGGTTGTACTTGGCATAGCTGCAAGTATGAACCTTGAAGTTGAGCAACTTGATGTGAAGACCGCATTTCTTCACGGTGATCTTGAAAAAGAAATTTACATGGAGCAACCAGAAGGTTTTGTAGAGAAAGGGAAAGAGAAATTTGTTTGCAAATTGAAGAAAAGTTTGTATGGTCTCAAGCAAGCTCCGCGGCAATGGTACAAAAAATTTGACTCTTTCATGATGAATAATGGTTTTTCTAAAACCACTTCGGACCATAGTGTGTTTGTGAAAAATTTCCCGGATGGTAAATTTATTATTCTTTTGCTTTATGTTGATGACATGTTAATTATGGGTCAAGATTCTACCATGATTAACAGGTTGAAATTGGAGTTGAGTAAGTCTTTTGCTATGAAAGATTTGGGACCAGCAAAACAAATTCTTGGTATGAAAATTGTTCGTGATCGCAAAGAGGGACTGATTTGGTTGTCTCAAGAAAGTTACATTGAGAAAGTTCTTGAGAGGTTCAACATGAATAAAGGAAAGCCGGTTGGTTGTCCACTTGCGGGTCACTTCAAGCTTAGTTCGAATCAATGTCCTACAAGTGAGAAAGACAAGGAAGAGATGCTGAAAGTTCCTTATGCTTCAGCAATTGGTTCTTTGATGTACGCTATGGTTTGTATAAGGCCGGATATTGCTCACGCCGTTGGTGTGGTGAGTCGTTTTCTCTCTAATCTGGGTAAAGAACATTGGGCAGCAGGAAAATGGATTCTAAGGTATCTTCGAGGGACTTCGAAGGTGTGCTTGTGTTTTGGGGATGGTAAGCCGATGCTTGATGGGTTCACAGATTCTGACATGGCTGGTGATGTTGATTCTAGGAAATCTACTTCAGGGTATTTGATGACTTTTGTAGGGGGAGCTGTGGCATGGCAATCTTAATTACAAAAATGTGTTGCTCTCTCAACTACCGAAACTGAATTTATTGCTATTACAGAAGCTTGCAAAGAAGAGTTATGGTTGAAGAAATTTTTGCAAGAGTTGGGTTTGAAGCAAGAAAAGTATGTGCTTTATTGTGATAGTCAAAGTGCTATTCATTTGAGTAAAAATTCTACTTTTCATTCGAGATCGAAACACATTGATGTGAGATACCATTGGATTCGTAATGTGTTAGATTCGAAATTGTTGCAACTCGAAAAGGTTCACACAAATGATAATATTTCGGATATGTTGACTAAGACTTTGTCGAGGGACAAACATTTAAAGTGTCGAACTTTGGCGGGTATGGTTGATCTCTCCACCTAAGTCGGTAGGGGGAGAATTGTTGGGTATACCTCCTTATTAGAGTATGAGACCCAATTGGTTTATTAAAAGAGTTTTAATTTGGCTTGGTTTAGTATAATATATTTTTATATATTATATTTATGGAGATCTAATCCAATTTAGTAACAATTAGGGTTTGATTACAAAATCCTAGATTCACAATATATATATATTGTTTATGTTTTTTTGCTTGGTGGGATTACAAGGACAAAACGGCAGCAGCTATTCGTTTTCAGCCTCGGTAACAGTGCCGGTTTATTTGCTTAGTTCATTAGGAGCTTTGGAATTTTCTTTCAGTGCATGTTTGTTTGGGTGCTTTGGTGAAGCTGATTTGGGTTGTTATTTTGGGTCTTCTTCGACTCTGGTTCTGAAGATTTTGGTTCATCTATTTGGTGAGGTCTTTTCTCTTGTTTATTTGTGATTATTTAGAATTCACCTAAGGGTGGTTTTGTGAGACCATTAGTGTCTCGTTTGTAATCGTTTGGAACTTATTTGGTTGATAGTGGAATCGGATTTCGATCCCGTGGACGTACCTCACATTGAGGGAACCACGTAAAATTCTTGTGTTGCCTTTGATTTAATTGTTCCGCATTAGTTTTTATTCCCATTGATTGATTTACTTGTGGGGAATCACATATTTTTTCTCTAACAACCATGTGGTTTAGTTTGGAATTGATTTGTGTTTGCATGATGTCCAATTGAACGGGACTTTCTTACAGTAGTGCGTGCCTTGTCAGATTCTTCTCTTGACTATGCTCTATTTGGTCATGTTGTTGAACAAGTTCGAATGGACATTATGTGCTTTCGATCTTCGCGTGTGGCTCATGTTCAACGTAAGGGAAACAGTGCTGCACACTTTCTAGCTAGGATGGTCATGCCTCATGTGACTCCATGAGTTTGGATGGAGGATGTGTCTGATTTCCTTTCCTCGATCATTCTGATGGAAGCTTCATCTATGTAATATTTCGGGCTTTGGCCCTCATCTATCTAAAAAAAAAAATCGGTTTCTTTTTCGGTTTCGAGTGATAGCATAAATCTTGAAAATCAATCAGAGGATATCGATTGTCTGACCACTAGGGTTCAATCTTTTTAAAGAATTTCTCACATGAATTCAATCTAAACTCGAGCACTCAATTGGGTTCATTCTTTCGTGATGAAATCAATCGAATCATGAGAGCATTTTCTATTGGAAGCAATCTCAGTGATGTTTTGAGTGTATATTGGATGCAATGTTTGCGCCTCCACTCATATGGTTGTTTTTGCAACCTACAAGATTAATTGGAACATAAGAAATTAGTTTGAACTAAATGGAAGATTAGTAAAAGTAGGATTTATGAAAAAATACTCTCTGTTTTTATTCTTAAAAATTTATTAACAATTTATAAAATTTACCAAAATTTTATGATCATTAAAAAAAAATGGTTTCCCTTGTTTGGGAATTTTTTTACTCTCTTTCTTTTTTTCATACCGCCTTTCGGCCACCACCCGCTGCTCATCACCACCATCGGTCACCATTACAATAACCTTTTATGACAACCTCCTCCAGCCATTACCTTTGGTGGCGACTCTAATTTTTTTTTTTCCTGGGTAGATAATAACAAAGTTAAACTTTATAAATCTACTAATTCAGACTTTGCAAATCTCACACACACAATATATATATATAATAGAATGATAAAATGAGACTTTTTTCTCGTTGAGTCTGGTTTCTCTATAATTAATTTGTCCAGTAAGTTATAGAATAATTTTTTGAAGCATAAGATTTTAGACAAGAAATAAAATACATGGATATATACTTTATACTAGATTATTGTCTAAAAAATTATACATACTAAAGAGAATAAACAAAAATAAAGAAGAATCTATATATATAAATTTTAATTACACACACACACATATATATATTATAAGAACATTAATAATCACATTTCTTACCAAATTTTGTTTATCATTTCATACATTGACACTATATTAGTAACAAGCATAAGTGCTGACATTCATTAAACTAATACAATATTGACATATAAAGTAATAAACAAATTGTGATAAGAGAAGTTGGTAATCTTAGCATTATTGTTTTAAGAGTTCATAAGTGATGAATTGGGTGTTCAATGGAGTGAAGTGGGCGTTCAACCAAGTGAGTTGGGTTGATTGGGTGTTCAATGAAGTTTGATAGGGTATTCAAACTTAGAGAACGAACAATTTTAACACACGTATATTACTAATTTATTAAACAAATTTTTTTAGGGTGTTTAATTGCATACCCTACCTATAAGGTAGAGTCGCCCATGACTACCTCCCACCAACGACAACAAACTTTGGACATCACCTCTTGCCAAAATCTACCTCAGATCACTATATCCAACATTTGACTACTATTTTCAGTTGTTGATAATTGCCTTTAACCACAATCTCTGGCGGCCAAACACAACCTCCGATCATTATATTTGCATCCACCAGGGACAGAGCCAGTGTGGGACTAGGGGGAACATGTGCCCTCCTGAAGTTTTGATAATTAGATTAGTACCCCTATATATATATTATAACATATATATCCTTTATAAAATTACAATAGTATCCTTTCTTAAAATTGTAGTAGTGTCTCTATTATAAAATTTCCTTCTAATTACAAGGAACTTACCAAAAGGAATCCTTTTACTATACATCTCCAAAAGGGGTATACCATATACAAGTTAGGGAGCTGTTAAGAAGTGCACCTTATAAAATAGTGCATATCATGTACACATTTATTTAAATCATTAGATATTTATAAATTAATCTCAACCATCAAATAATTTGATTGAAAATATTGAATACCCTCTTAACCGGTTACAATTTTGTTCACTGATTGTTGTATGTTACACAAACCCTCTTCACTTTGTTTTCCCAAAACCCTTATTCTTCAGACCAATCCGAAGCTCCTATTCGCCCTCTTCAGACACGACTCCGGAGCTCTCTTCAGAGACGACTCCGAAGCTCCTCTTCGCCTTTTTTAGACACGACTCCGGAGCTTTCTTCGGACACGACTTCGAAGCTCTTCTTCGCTCTCGAAGACTATCCCGCGAACATAATGTGCCCTCAATTTCGCCTCAAGGTCTCTCTCTCTCTCTCTCTCGCTGCAACTTGTTTCTCTCCCTTTCTCCATCTTCATTCTATGAAACCCTAAACTGAAATCCCCTTCTTCGAAACTGCCCCTTTCACCATTGTGAACTCACTAGGTTGGTTTAAAAAATTAGGAAAATATGATTTGAATCGGTTTAGGTTTTTGATGTTTGTTTGCTTTGGTATTTGTTTTGATTTCATATGTATATATATATACTTGAAATTTGGCTTGAGTGTGTAAAATCTGATGTGTGGGTAATTGAATTTTGTACTCATGTAACTGATATAAGACTGTAATTTTTTATTTGTTTATTGAAATTTGTTTATGTTTGTAACAATTACTCTTGTGGTGGCTTGTTTTTCCTATTAGAAAGAAAATTACAGTGGTTTGAGATGTATTACCTTTAGCAATTGTTTGGGAATTGTGGAAAGTGAGAAATTAATGGATATTTTGATGTTACTGTGACTTAGTTGAATACCCATTTAGTTATTTTTGTTTTTTTTCTTCAAAAGTGTTAAAAAATTATCTCTAATTATTTCATCAAATCTCGTGAAGGGAGAGTTATTTTTTTTTTATCAAATTGAGAACCAATAAAGTAAATTTGAATTTGATGAGAAAAAAAAAATGAAGCATTGGAGGTGGGTTTTCTTGATCAATTTGATGAAAAGGGGAATTTTGGATAAGAGGAAGGTTTTTAAAAAGATTTTAATGAAAGGATTTGAGTAGTTCATATAAAGTCAAGTTTTTTTTACTCAAATTTGAAATCAAATCAGTTGAAAAAATTGGTGAAAGGTTGGAGATGCTCTAAAATGGTTTATGAGTTACCTTGGAGACGATGAAATGTCAAAATTTGATAGGACTAAGGCCTAAATTAGAAAATCTACAAGGTATTAACAATAGAATAAAAGTTATGAAATGATGAGATTTTTAAAACTATATGAGGACACCAATGTCTTACAACTATTTTTGGGATTCTATGTTTGAGGAGCAAATTATTTGTGCAAAGTTCATAGAAATTTAATTTAGCTACCAAGTCGTTATGATTTAAACTTCTAACTGACCGTGCAAAGAAGTAAAAATAGTGATATCTATAACTAGTGGTGTGATTTGTAGAATGTGTGTATCTTAATGTGTTGAAATAAACTAGCAAGACTGACAATTAAAAAGTAAGTTTGTGATGATCGGTATAGGTTGCTTGCATTGGGCTAGGTTGAGAAGCATGCATTGCAAGCATAAGATCAGTTTAAGTGTGATGCTTGTCTTTTATAAGAGCCTTGCTTCTTGGGCTCGAGCCTTTGGTTTTTTAAGCCACAAGGTTTTGTTGTAAGCTGCTTTCCTTGATCTTCGAAGTGAGTCTTAATCCATAAGCCTCAACAGCCTTTTAAATTGATTGTGACATTGTTTGAAAATACAAAAATATGTATTAACAGTGAACATGGAGGTAATGCATCTTTTGCTGATATAGCTAGCAAGGTAGGCAATAGAAAGCGTGCTTGCCTAGTAACATCATAATCATATGAACATTTTTTTTATGGGATCATCTACTTCTTTGTTCCACCATTTAGTGTTGTCAAAAAATGGCATGAATTAAAAATTGTCTAATTTGGTCTACTTTCGTTTCTATTCACAATTCGTATTCGAATTCAAGATTCAAGCATAACCTATCAATACTTATTGTTTAATTGACTAGCATAACATGGTGTACTAAACTATTAAATTTTTGTCATTTTCCCCTTGTTTTTCCTTTTTGTCCACAAATTCAAGATTCAAATACAATCTAAAGGTATTTTTGTTTAATTGACTCACATGGCATGGGGTACCAAAATCCGTTCTTTTTTCCTTTCTATCTAAATGATGTAAAATTCTGCAAGTTACTTGACAATAATAATTTATCAGGGCATCTTCCGCGAGAGCTCGCCAATCTGCCTAGTCTACTGATACTGTACGTTTTCTGCTTCTGTAGTTATTAGAATACAAAATCACTCTATTAGTTTCCTCATAAATGAATGCAAGGTTGAGTACATTATATTTTGTATATGTGTTATACATCAAGAGCAGAGACCCCAATTAGGTGGGATATGTGGGATCTGAGGCTTTGTTGAGTTGGTGTGCACAATGCATCTGTAAAGAAGAATATATATATATACATGTGAATGTGTATGGGTGTAAAAATAACATGTCACCCTCCATGAAGATTATCTCTGTAATATTGCTTTTGATTTTTTCTTCATTATGTTAATGAGGAAACCATGTTTAGCCTATTGAAGGAGCACAAAGTATCTTGTGTTTAATGTCTCATAAATTTTCTTCTTTTTTCATTTGGCAGTCAACTGGACAACAACCACTTTGATGGGGCTATAATACCAGATTCTTATGGCAACATGTCTCGATTGTTGAAGTTATAAGTGCATATGCTTTTTATATGATTTTGTAAGTAAATAGAAAATGTTTAAGCTTTTGCATGAGATGTAAGCCAAGAGGCACGATGCTTTAGCTTTATAATGCCTCTTCTTCTTTTTTTTCTTCTTTGATTTAAATAAAAAATTAAGCTACATTTAGAGGAGATAGAGTGTTCATGACACGTCAACTATCTATTGACTACCTTTCTTTTCCTTGAAAGCTTTATGCTCTTTTCTTATGAGATTGAGGAACATGCATATGCATATGTTTCAGTGCTTCTTAAGATTGCTTATGAATCAGTATTATTGGCTATATCAGGAGTCTTAGGAACTGTAGCTTGCAAGGACCAATCCCTGACCTGAGCAGGATACCACACCTTGCTTATATGTAAGTTCATGAGTAGCTATCAGATATTATGGCACTAATTACTTGCCAATTGGCTCCTCCAGACATTTTACGCATCTTTACAAAATCATTTTGTGTCTTATATAGTTAAAAGCCTCCATGTTGGAGATGCTAGATAAACCATGCTAAAAAATTTTTTTGGTGTCAACATTTGGAGACGCTTTTGCTAGTCACTAATTTCTTTGTTATATATGCTTTATATATCTGATTTATTAGCCATAACGACGACGTTCACATTTCAGCGACCTCAGTTCAAACCAGCTTAATGGATCCATACCGCCATATAAGCTTTCCGAGAATATGACAACTATGTAAGATACTCCATCTTTAACATTTAAGTCCTAAAGTAATTCTATTTCTATATTCTATATAGGATATAATCAGAGAAGTATACTGTATCCTTGAAAATTTTAGTTGTCCATGATACCAACAATTTTCTAGACTTTTGAACCAATCATTGATAAAAAAATGTGCAGTGATTTATCAGGCAACAATCTTACTGGACCTATTCCTGCCAACTTTTCGAGCTTTCCTCTACTTCAGAGATTGTGAGCATTTTCGGGCTTTCCTGCCAACTTAGTCCATAACAGATAATCCTAGAACAGAATCATGTCATTATACTTGAAAATGGCCCGTTTTGTTTTGTCTCCCCAGTAGCCTCATTTTAGATTTTTGAATTTTAACTTCAAATGCTTTAGTTAATGCAAAAGGGCCATTAAAAATCCTGGGGCCTTTTCTAGTTAATGCTTTTGTGGGTAGTATTGTTTTCTTCATTTTGCTTTTTTCTTGTTATCCTAATGGTTGCCTCCTGTTAGTTTATTTGTACACTTTTGAATTTCCTTCACCTACATTTTTTTGTAGAATTTTCTAGTACATTAATATATCTAAATCATTAATTTTATAATTGTTATAAATTGAAACGTCAATTTTATTGAATAAGTGCTTATGGTTAATTTTTTTTTTCTTTTTTTATAGATTGCTTTTGCATGGGCTATTGTGGATGTGTACGAAGAGCATTTGTCTTGTATATGGAAGACATTTATTTTGAAACAATTCTCTGTTTTGAAAATCCAATGTTTTTGTATGTAATATTTAATTTAGATGGATTATACTTGGTTTGTATGGATTTATATGATATTTGGAATATGATGTTACAAGTTAAAGTTTTTAAATAGTTGATAATGAAATGAGTATTATTGATAATGGATTTAGATTATAATTAATAGATGTATTATTCTGTATACGTACAGGTTGCAGGTTGCATTGATAATGAAATGTATATAATTTAAAAATTAATGAAAAATATTCAATTTGTGCATTTTAAAAAAATTAATAAATAGAGCTTGAGCTTTTGGCTATTAAACATTTAGTAGCCAAAAAATAAAAAGGAACTTATTAGCGACTAAACAGTTAGTAGCCAAAAAAATGGAAGTTTTTAGCGACTAAAAAATTGGTAGCCAAAAAGGAGTGTCACGTTTTTAGCGACTAAAAAATTGGTAGCCAAAAAACTGAAGATGGAAAATATTTTTTTTTGGCGACTAAATATTTTCTTTTGGACGACTAAATTTTTAGTGGTCAATTTGTGACTTTCGGCGACTAAAAAAAATTTAGTCGCCAATACCTTTCCCGACAATCATCTTGCGACAAAGCTGGCGACCAAAAAATTTGGTCGGCAAAAATCTTCAACGACTAAAAAAATGACTTTTGGCGACTAAAAATTTAGTCGCCAAAAGTGTAATTTGTTGTAGTGTATCTATTTTGAAGTGGGAAAACAAAGTTTTCTAAGTGATCAAAGTAGGAAAGTTATTTTTTTAAATTCTACAGTTATCTTCAGAAGTTAGCAAATCGAACCAAAAAATAAGAAAAGACAAATAATATAGGGACTACGGTGGGTACAATGACAAACAATATATATCTAAGAATAAAATGAGTGATGGCAGAAAGGTAGTGACCGACTACGAAATAATAGGCAAGGACTAATACTGGTATTTGCTATAGTTATAAATGTGTTAGTCATTTATACCCGACGTCATCATTTGGACATAATGACAACATGACACTAGTAGTGGCAACAATGCTATTATAATGGCCTAAGTCGATGATGATGGTTGTGTTTCAGTGGATCAAAGGGCATGATTAATTGAAGTTGGTAGCAATTACATTGTTGTCTAATTCACTAATAATGACAAGGAAAGAAAGAGTGAGAGTCGATGAGATAGTCATAGCAACAACATTTCAGGTAACATTAACATTGACGATAATGACTGTGTGTGTGTGAGTGAGAGAGAGAGAGAGAGAGAGAGAGAGAGAGAGAGAGAGAATTGTAAAACAAGAAATGTAGTTAGAGTGTCATGCATTTTTGTCAATGATAATGTTTGAGGTAATGAAAACACAACAACAAAATTATATATAAATGGCGACCGATCAACCGATCAATTACTGTTCGAATATTGACTAAATTGATATTAATGATTAGGCTTTTACTAATTGATTGGGAACTATGAATAAGTTGGGAATTAATTGGTTTAGTGTGGCTTATGAAAACTAATTGATTATTGAATCAATTAGGTTTATTATATAAAGGATCCCTACAATCAATTGTGATATTTGAATATCCCTTATATTCCAATGGATTGTACAATCAATTGTGATAGTTCAAAACTCTGGCCACTAATCGATTGTATAATCAATTGTGGTCTTTCAATCCAATCGATTTTGCAATCAATTATGATTTTCCATTCACTCCAATATGCTATACCAATTGATTACACAATCAATTGTGTTTGAAATTTTAAAAGTTATGATGTTTTGTTAATGTTGTTATGATTTTCTGGACAAAATTACAATCAACATGATATGTTATGATTCATTGATAAAAGTTATGATAGTTTGTTAATGTTGTTATGAATTGTGGGAAAAAAAGTTATACTCAATGTGTTATGGTTATGATTCATCAGTAAATATGACTTGTACCACCAAAAGTTATGATTTGTCATGGTGAATCATAATAAAAAATGTTACGATTCAAATGTTATGATAATTAATTAGAAATAACTATATTTGTTATGAGTTGTTATTATATTGTTATGATTTATAGTGTTTTTGTTATGATACTTTGGTGAATATTATGACATTGTTATGATTCATTGTAGTATTGTAATGATATTTGAAAAACGTTATGATTCTTTCATGTATCCTGTTAAATGACCTGTTTAGCAAGTTATTTTTTATGATGTGGCACAATATGAACCATACAATAAGTGCATATCATATGCCCTTTTAGAAGGTGCACATTGTAGACTTTTCCTACAAATTATGACTTTATGATATTGATATTATAAAGTGTCATAACTAAATTATTTTCATTCATAACTAAAATGACCATTATATAAATTATAACCAAGCAACCATTTTCAATCATTAAAAAAAAAAAAATCACAATAGGTTATAACTAACATCAGAATGAGTCATAACTAACCATTACTCAGGGGGGAGGGAAGGTGGGCCCAGGGGAGTCACGTGCCCCCCCTAAGTTTTGGATTTTTTTTTTTTACAAATATAAAGAAAATATTTTATATAAAAAAATTTATAAAAATATTATTTAGAGTGAAATGTTAATGATATATTTAAAATTATAAGAACAATAATGATTGTTTTGATTGAAAGTAAAGAGACTACGATATTATTATCTATGAAAATTTCAATATAATAGTGATCTCTATCATTATTGATATGCAAATATAATTAATCTCAATGAAAATATAAAATTTATTGAATTGTTAATTACATTTAATATGCAAGGTTCATCCTCCATGTATTTCTTTATTATTGGTTGGTAATATCGCATGTCAATAATTGCGTGGTATGACTATTATATTGAATTTTTATGCATATTTTGTATAAAAAATTACTTTATCATTATATAATTTATTTTAAAACTTTATATCCATGACTTTTTTAATGTTGTCCATGATACACTAATTCCAAATAACATATTCACTTTGTTTGGTTTGAGTTTTCTAAAAACACTTTTCAAAAACTTCTATGTTTTTGTTTTTCATATTTTTTTTGTTTTTATTGAATTTTTTAATATTTTAAGCAATTTTTTTAATTTTTAGACACACCTAACATAAATATATTTAAAAAGTATATTTTTTTGCGAAAAAAATCTTTAAAAATTCAGTAAATACCAAAAATTTAAAAAAAATACAAAAAAATCAGTACATTTTTCGTATTTTTATGTATTTATTAATTTTTTTAAATTTTTTTTCACAAATAATTTATATTTTTTAGATACATCATGCATCTAAAAAGGTAAAAAAAAAATACTTAAAATTTAAAAAATATTCACTAAAAGCAAATAAAATAAAATATAATAAAAATAAAAAACTTAATTCAAAAAATTCAAACCAAACACACTGATTATTATTTTATTTTATTTTTATCTTTCTCGAAGTCAATCGTAAAAATTTATGTGAAATATTTTTGTAAATATTTTCAATATTGTAATTAAAAAGTGCCCCCTCTGATTTATTTTCTTGGCTCCGCCACTGCCATTACTTGATACATAACCAAAGACCTATTCAGTCATAACCAAATTAACAATTACAATATAGCGATCCCGGGTTTTACCCCTTGGTGTACAGTGATCCGGACTTGGTTCCGTAGATGTTAGCAGTTGTCTAAATCTTGTTTACATCCTTTCATACTTTGTATTTGAGTTTTAGGATGTGTTGGACAGGTTTGTTACAGGTTGGTTGAACTTAGAACCAAAAGTAGTTGCCCAGATTTTGGCCTGTCCGCTCGAGCGGAGCTTTTGACGCTCGAGCGGGGCCTTTGTTGTCGCTTCTCCGCTCGAGCAGGGGATTTGGCGCTCGAGCGGGAAAATCACCCTTCCAGTATTTCCTCTGCAGTGTTATCCGCTCGAGCGGGGGTTTGGACGCTCGAGCGGGAGTTTGTGTCTGACGCTCGAGCGGGGAGTTGGGCGCTCGAGCGGGGGACCTGTCTGCAAAAGTTCTGAGAGTGTGCATCCGCCGCTCGAGCGGGGGATTGGCCGCTCGAGCGGGAGTCTGTGAGTGCCGCTCGAGCGGGGGTTTGGCCGCTCGAGCGGAGCGACTGGATTAAAGCTCCGTGTTTTGACTTTTTGAAATCACTTTTTCACATCTCTTCTCTCTCTTACTTTTCCAAAAACACCATTGTTGAGCTTCTCACTCTAGAGCTCTACCTTCTCTCTAGGTATTGATCTAGTAGGAGTGATTTCCTCACCTTTGGCCTTTACAAAAAAGTTGTTGATCGTCGAGGGCTCGAAAAATTTGTGATTTGGAGCATTTTCGTTTTCTTCATCTTCTTTGTTGGAGCTCAAGCTTTGAGGTAGGGATACCCTACTCCTTCTTATGGATTTTGTCTTTAAATTTTAGCATTTTGATATGTTGGGTGTTGTTGGGTAGTTTTGAGGAAGTTTGGGCCTTTTGTGTAATTTTACAAAAGTTGGGGTTTTGTTTATAATAAACCTAAATGCAAATTTGGCATAGAAAAATGAGATAGATAAAGGAATGTGGATGAAAATGGAACCTTAGGGTTGTTTTGTTAATTATGGGAATTTGCCCTAATTGTTTTAATTAATTAATATATATAATTAATTAAAGGAAATGAGGAGTTGAATTGGAAACGTTGAAATTTGGAATGTATGGGATTAAAGGGTGTAGTTGAATTATTTATCGCTCACCAAATTGAAATGTTGATATATTATCCATTTTGTGCATTTATTTCCTGTTTAGAAATAACTGCTTTGGGCTATCGGTGGAGGATAGTTTTGATTGTTGTAGACAATGCATGATGATTAGGCAAACGAAAACTAATCAATGGAATGTGTCATGGAACTTGACGGCTGTTAGAATACATTAACTTTATGTATTGATTGATTGTGTATAGAACCCTTGTGTTTATATGCATTGTGTGTAGAGGAGGAGATGGGGGATGTACTCCGCAGTTTAGGGGAAGATAGGGGATGTACCTCTAAACCGGATAGTGTTGGGAGGAGATAGAGGATGAACTCCGTAGATATAGCTCATATGCTTATCTTTAAGAAGTGTAGACACAACTCATATGCTTGTCTAGAGAAGAGTAGATATAGCTCATATGCTTATTTTTGGTTGCATGATATAGTTCTTATACTTATCTGTTGAGATGTTGATATAGCTAATATGCTTATCTATTGATGTATTGATTTAGCTAGTATGCTTATCTACCGAAAATGGGAAAATGAAAAGTAACATGGACTTGTATGTCATGTAATTGTAAGGTGATATAAGTGGATGTATCTGTGTTGGCCATCTATCAACTGCTAATCTTTTAGTCATTGTTTATAGCTGGTTTAGTGTATTTCTATTGAGCTGTGGCTCACCCTATATGGGAACATCATTTTCAGGTACAGGTAGCATGCCACCTCCAAGGACATAGCTTGGGAGGCTAGAGGCAGACAGACTTTTTGGATGTTATTTTCCTTTCATGTATTACATGCAAATTCAAGCTTAGGGCTTAATGTGTATATGAGTTAGTACTCATTTCTTGTAACCAAGTGTTGGCTTGGAAAGTTGTAAGCCCATGGGGCGTTTACTTTTGTTGTCAACATGTAATACTCTTGTAAAGAAACACTCTGATGAATAGAAGGATGTTGATTGTTTATATATCAATGCATGTCTATATTGATGGGTTTTATGTTATATTTTAAGGGCGTTACAACTTGGTATCAGAGCGTACCGGGTTTGAATACTTTGAGTACGTGGGAAGTGATTAGGATCACAATGGGTTTGTCTCGCTTGATAGAGACTTAGGTGTAGAATCTTATGCTATGTGTTTAAATTGATAACATGCTTATGTGACTATGTGGGTATGGGATTTAATTTCTAGGATATTGATTGGATCCTTGGGTTTCTGTGAGTCTTGTTGAAAAAGCACTTGATCAATGCTGTTTCTAACCAGAACTCTAGTAACGCCTCGGGACTATTATTATCCTGAAATGAAATTCGTAAGTGCTTATGTGTTTATGTGCTTACGTGGAGTGAATTACAGTTGTCCATGCACTAGGACGCGAGTGTTTAGTTTCGGCACATTTATGAATGTGCTAATGTTCTTCGTTTCCTTTATTAGGATGTCAGGACGAGGAAGAGGTGGTAGGCGTGGTAGGCCTAGGAGACAGGAAGTGCCCATACCGGATGAGATTCCGGCAGTGCAGGAGGGAGTTGGTCAGGCCAATGTGGCCGAGCCAGCGGGTCAGCAAGCTATGAGTGCTTTGGCCCGAGAGATAGCAGGAGCTTTGGGTATTCTCAGAGCAGGGAATCAGGTTGCTGAGGCAGGGCCTTCTTTCTTGAAGAGGGAGTTCTTCCGGTCTAACCCAGACGAATTTATTGGGGATCCAAAGGAGCCACTTAAGGCAGATGAGTGGTTGGAGCAAATGAGTAAGACGTTCGAGATGCTTGGCATCGAGGACGGAACACTGAAAGTGACCTTGGCATCCTTCCAGCTGAAGGGAGATACGGGTCAATGGTGGAAGTACGAGAAGGGTCGTGTTGGTGGTGCATGGGAGGCTTTTGTGGAGGCTTTCCAGGAGAGGTTTTTATCTTCAGCTGCTAGGGAGAAGCTGAGGGATCAGTTTTGCCAGCTTAATCAGCAGGGTTTGTCTGTGGCCGAGTTTGAGGCTACATTCACTAGCTTGTCCAGGTTTGCACCTGAACTTGTGGCGTCCGAGGAACGCCGTTGCTATGAGTTTGAGCGAAAGTTGAGGCGTGGCCTCAAGTTGAGGGTTGGTGGTTCTTTCATCCGAGAGTATAGACATCTGGTGGATGCTGCAGCTCATATGGAGCTCTTGATGTAGGAGGAGGATGAGGAGAAGAATAGAGGTTCCAAAAGGAGCCAAGATGGCCAGGGTGATGGCAGGAGACAGAGGGGTTATAACCCTCAGCAGTCTCAGGGTGGTGTGGCTAGATCGACCTTTCCAGTGCCGAGTGCAGGCTCGGGGAGAGGCAATCAGGGAGAGTTCACCTGTTACAAGTGTGGTCAGTTGGGCCACAAGGCTTCGGTTTGCCCACAGAAGGGTGGAGGTCAGCGAGCTGCTTCTTCTTCAGCTAGACCTCAGGGTCAGAGTTTAGGCAGGGGCCAGCCCTTGTCCTGTTATCAGTGTGAACAGCCTGGGCACCTGAAGAGGTTTTGCCCACAGTTGAGTGCCACTTCAGGAGCGTCTAGTTCTAGGCAGACGCAGAGTTATCAGCCAGTTCAGTCTGTGCAGGCCTCAAGGGCCAATCCGGAAGCTTCGTCATCCCAGACTGTGCAACAGTCGTATGCTCCTAGAGGTGAGCAGGTGGATCAGGGGCCTACAGGGCGCGTGTATGCTGTTACCGCGCAGGACCTCGTACCGGCTCCATCAGTATTGAGAGGTACCTTTCTGTTTTGCAACTCGGTTGCTAGTGTGTTGATTGATACGGGTGCGTCTCATTCTTTTGTATCTGCTACATTTGCATCTGTGTTGGAGTTGGAGTTGGCACTATTAGCATCTCCTATTTGTGTTGTGTCACCTGTTGGGGGTGAGTTGATTTTGAAGCACGGATGTAGAGGTTGTGATATAGAGGTCGCCGATCATAGGCTTCCGTTTCCTTTTGTAGTTATGCCCATGAAGGGCTTTGATGTTATATTGGGTATGGACTGGTTATCGTCATACCGGGCAGTTATTGATTGCTACCGCCAGAGGGTCACTTGTTGTACCATGAGCGGGGAGTGTTTCCATTTCTTGGGGGACCGGGTTGGTAATGTTTTGCCACCGGGGTATGATCCGCGAGGGTGGAGTGAGCTTAGTGGTCTACTTGCTAGCTTTATGAGTAGTGAGTGTGACGAGACCTAGATTGTGTTGCCGAGGGTGGTTTGTGAGTATTCAGATGTTTTTCCCGAAGATCTTGTTGATTTGCCACCTCACCGAGAGATAGAGTTCTCTATTGATTTAGTGCCCGGCACGGCGCCGATTTCTATGGCACCTTATCGTTTTGCCCCAGCAGAGTTGGTTGAGTTGAAAGTTCAGCTCCAGGAATTGTTAGATAAGGGCTTCATTCGCCCTAGTGTTTCGCCGTGGGGAGCACCGGCCCTCTTACTAAAAAGAAAGATGGTGCCTTGAGATTGTGTATCGACTACCGGAAGTTGAATCGGGCTACGGTTAAGAATAAGTATCCTATCCCGTTGTTTCTCTAAGATAGACTTGAGATCGGGTTACCACCAGTTGAGGGTCAAGGAAGAGGACATTCCGAAGACGGCATTCCGTACGCGGTATGACCATTATGAGTTTCTGGTAATGCCATTTGGGCTTACCAATGCGCCGGCCGTCTTTATGGACTTGATGAACCGGATCTTCCGGGAATTCTTGGATCGTTTTGTAGTCGTTTTCGTGGACGACATTCTGATTTATTCACCTTCAGAGGAGGAGCATGAGGCACACTTGAGAGTGGTGCTTGAGTTGCTTAGAGCCCATAGGCTGTATGCCAAGTTTGGGAAGTGTGAGTTCTGGCTAGGAGAAGTCAAGTTCTTAGGCCATGTGGTTCCCGGGGAAGGGGTGTTTGTTGATACATCCAAGACTGAGGCAGTGCAAGATTAGGCACAGCCTACGAGTGTGTTTGAGATCCGCAGTTTTCTGGGATTAGCTGGTTATTACCGTCGGTTTGTGAAGGATTTCTCCAGGTTAGCTTCACCGTTGACTAGACTCACTCGGAAGGGAGTCAAGTTTGTATGGAGTGAGACTTGTGAAAAGTCGTTCCAAGAGCTGAAAGTTAGATTGACCACCGCTCCAATTTTGATTATTCCGGAGAGGGGGTTGGGTTACGCAGTTTATTGTGATGCCTCACGAGAGGGTTTGGGTTGTGTGTTGATGCAAGAGGGGAAAGTGGTAGCTTATGGCTCATGTCAGTTGAAAATTCACGAGAAGAATTACCCTACACATGACCCAGAGTTAGCAGCAGTGATCTTTGCCTTGAAAATCTGGAGGCACTACCTTTATGGTGAGAGATTCGAGGTGTTCTCGGATCATAAGAGTCTGAAATATCTGTTTACACAGAAAGACTTGAACTTGAGGCAGAGGAGGTGGATGGAGTTTATTGAGGATTACGACTTCGAGTTGCATTATCATCCGGGAAAGGCCAATGTTGTGGCCGATGCCCTTAGCAGAAAATCCATTAGTGATGTAGCTTGTGTAGCCATCCGAGAGTGGGAGATGTTGGGGACACTTGGCGAGTTCGATTTGCTTCTGGGCGAATCTGTTGAGACTGCGGCCTTGTTTTCTGTTGTTGCGCAGCCTACACTTGTGACTCGAGTGTTAGAGGCACAGGGAGGTGACCTTGAGGTAGAATCCCTCCGAGAGAGGATCACCAGTGGGAAGGTTGAGAAGGGTTTGGCGGTGTATCCCGACCTGAGTGTGAGATACCGAGACCGTTTGTTTGTGCCGGAGTCTTGCCGAGAGGAAGTACTCCGAGAGTTTCATCATTCGCGCCTTGCGGTGCATCCGGGAGGTACTAAGATGTATCAGGACTTAGGTCGCCAGTTTTGGTGGCGGGATATGAAGAGAGATGTGGCAGTTTTCGTGTCTAAGTGCCTTACTTGTCAGCAAGTGAAGGCCGAACATCAGAGGCCAGCGGGTTTGTTGCAACCCTTACCTATTGCTAAGTGGAAGTGGGAGCATGTCACTATGGACTTCGTTGTAGGTCTTCCGAGGACTCAGCGGGGTAGTGATGCTATTTGGGTGGTTGTAGACCGGTTGACTAAGTCGGCGCACTTCATTCCTATGCGTGTGAGAGATTCGGTAGATCATCTTGTCGACTTGTATATTCGGGACATAGTGAGATTGCATGGGGTCCCAGTGACGATCGTCTCAGATAGAGACCCTCGTTTTACTGCCAGGTTGTGGCAGAGTTTGCAGAGTGCCTTGGGCACTAAGTTGACCTTTAGTACAGCTTATCATCCTCAGACTGACGGGCAGTCTGAGTGTACTATTCAGATCCTTGAGGATATGCTTCGGAGTTGTGTCCTGGACTTTAGTGGGACGTGGGAGAGGCACTTGCCCTTGGTGGAGTTTGCCTACAATAACAGTTTTCAGTCTAGTATCGGTATGGCACCGTTTGAGGCCTTGTATGGCCGACCGTGTAGGTCTCCAGTTTGTTGGGCCGAGGTGGGTGATGCACCTTTGTTGGGTCCGGAATTGGTGAGGGAAACGACGGAGAAAGTTGAGCTTATCCGTAGGAGGCTTGTTATAGCCCAGAGTCGTCAGAAATCTTATGTCGACCGTAGGAGGAGGCCTTTGGTGTTTGAGGTAGGTGATCATGTTTTCCTGAAGATATCACCTAGGCGAGGCTTGATGAGGTTTAGGAAGAGAGGGCAGTTATCCCCTCGGTTTATCGGTCCCTTTGAGATCCTTGAGAGGATTGGGGAGGTTGCTTATCGCTTGGCTTTGCCGCCGCAGTTGTCCGGAGTGCATGACGTGTTTCATGTGAGTATGCTTCGGAAATATGAGCTGGATCCATCCCACGTGTTAGATTGGACCGACTTAGAGGTAGATGAGGATGCCTCGTATGAGGAGAGACCGGTTCGGGTCTTGGATAGACGGGATCAAGTCCTGCATAGCAAGACCATCCCTTTAGTGAAGGTTTTGTGGAAACATCACGAAGTGGAGGAGGCCACTTGGGAACGTGAGTTGGAAGTCCGCGAGAAATATCCGGACTTGTTTGTTGATATGTAATCATGTATTGAAAAATTTTGTTGTAAAATTGAACCTAAAGAGTATTGAATATACCTTAGGTTGTAAGACATGGTATATGTTTTGGTTTGTGGAGGTGTATTTTGAAACTTTCCTTATTATGGAAGTTTAATGTAACATTGTATATGTTGAAGGTATTGTAGAACTGGAAATGTATCATGAACATTAGTTATGATATGGAATTGTGAACCATATATGTTGGAAATGGTTGGAAATGGAAGAGAAATGCATGTTAATGATGCACTTGTAATATATGTTGCTTTTACATATTGTGAGATGCCTCTTGATAAGAGATGGGATGACCGGTAATGGGTCGAGTTGTTGAATACTGTAATATGACATTGTTTAAAATGGAGAAAAACTTATTTTTTTGAAAACATGCACTTAATTTCGGGGACGAAATTCTTTAAGTGGGGGAGGTTATAGCGATCCCGGGTTTTACCCCTTGGTGTACAGTGATCCGGACTTGGTTCCGTAGATGTTAGCAGTTGTCTAAATCTTGTTTACATCCTTTCATACTTTGTATTTGAGTTTTAGGATGTGTTGGACAGGTTTGTTACAGGTTGGTTGAACTTAGAACCAAAAGTAGTTGCCCAGATTTTGGCCTGTCCGCTCGAGCGGAGCTTTTGACGCTCGAGCGGGGCCTTTGTTGTCGCTTCTCCGCTCGAGCGGGGGATTTGGCGCTCGAGCGGGAAAATCACCCTTCCAGTATTTCCTCTGCAGTGTTATCCGCTCGAGCGGGGGTTTGGACGCTCGAGCGGGAGTTTGTGTCTGACGCTCGAGCGGGGAGTTGGGCGCTCGAGCGGGGGACCTGTCTGCAAAAGTTCTGAGAGTGTGCATCCGCCGCTCGAGCGGGGGATTGGCCGCTTGAGCGGGAGTCTGTGAGTGCCGCTCGAGCGGGGGTTTGGCCGCTCGAGCGGGGCGACTGGGTTAAAGCTCCGTGTTTTGACTTTTTGAAATCACTTTTTCACATCTCTTCTCTCTCTTACTTTTCCAAAAACACCATTGTTTAGCTTCTCACTCTAGAGCTCTACCTTCTCTCTAGGTATTGATCTAGTAGGAGTGATTTCCTTACCTTTTGCCTTTACAAAAAAGTTGTTGATCGTCGAGGGCTACCTTTTGATCCGAAAAATTTGTGATTTGGAGCATTTTCGTTTTCTTCATCTTCTTTGTTGGAGCTCAAGCTTTGAGGTAGGGATACCCTACTCCTTCTTATGGATTTTGTCTTTAAATTTTAGCATTTTGATATGTTGGGTGTTGTTGGGTAGTTTTGAGGAAGTTTGGGCCTTTTGTGTAATTTTACAAAAGTTGGAGTTTTGTTTATAATAAACCTAAATGCAAATTTGGCATAGAAAAATGAGATAGATAAAGGAATGTGGATGAAAATGGAACCTTAGGGTTGTTTTGTTAATTATGGGAATTTGCCCTAATTGTTTTAATTAATTAATATATATAATTAATTAAAGGAAATGAGGAGTTGAATTGGAAACGTTGAAATTTGGAATGTATGGGATTAAAGGGTGTAGTTGAATTATTTATCGCTCACCAAATTGAAATGTTGATATATTATCCATTTTGTGCATTTATTTCCTGTTTAGAAATAACTGCTTTGGGCTATCGGTGGAGGATAATTTTGATTGTTGTAGACAATGCATGATGATTAGGCAAACGAAAACTAATCAATGGAATGTGTCATGGAACTTGACGGCTGTTAGAATACATTAACTTTATGTATTGATTGATTGTGTATAGAACCCTTGTGTTTATATGCATTATGTGTAGAGGAGGAGATGAGGGATGTACTCCGCGGTTTAGGGGAAGATAGGGGATGTACCTCTAAACCGGATAGTGTTGGGAGGAGATAGAGGATGAACTCCGTAGATATAGCTCATATGCTTATCTTTAAGAAGTGTAGACACAGCTCATATGCTTGTCTAGAGAAGAGTAGATATTTCTTATATGCTTATCTTTGGTTGCATGATATAGTTCTTATACTTATCTGTTGAGATGTTGATATAGCTAATATGCTTATCTATTGATGTATTGATTTAGCTAGTATGCTTATCTACCGAAAATGGGAAAATGAAAAGTAACATGGACTTGTATGTCATGTAATTGTAAGGTGATATAAGTGGATGTATCTGTGTTGGCCATCTATCAACTGCTAATCTTTTAGTCATTGTTTATAGCTGGTTTAGTGTATTTCTACTGGGCTGTGGCTCACCCTATATGGGAACATCATTTTCAGGTACATGTAGCATGCCATCTCCAAGGACATAGCTTGGGAGGCTAGAGGCAGACAGACTTTTTGGATGTTATTTTCCTTTTATGTATTACATGCAAATTCAAGCCTAGGGCTTAATGTGTATATGAGTTAGTACTCATTTCTTGTAACCAAGTGTTGGCTTGGAAAGTTGTAAGCCCATGGGGCGTTTACTTTTGTTGTCAACATGTAATACTCTTGTAAAGAAACACTCTGATAAATAGAAGGATGTTGATCGTTTATATATCAATGCATGTCTATATTGATGGGTTTTATGTTATATTTTGAGGGCGTTACAACAATTACAAGAAATTATAACTAAGTTATTATATCTAACAGTACATGTGTTGTAATTAAAAATCACAAAGATTATAACTGCGGCATATGATAGCCACTGTTTTTGTTTTTGTTTTTAGTGGTGTGTTTTATAGTATTTCTCTACTAAAATATATCATTTCTATCTCAACTTATCTTCTTTTTTAATTTTCCAATCCACCTAAAATAGTTACTCTCCAATATTTGTATAAAATTTAACCTCAAATCCTTTAATTTAAAATTCACATTTATCCAAATAGACTCTTCATATTTAAGTTTAATAATATCTCATTGTTGTTTATTATGAGAAAAAACATCAATGTTGTCATTAATTTATGCCCCTTTTATTGAGTTCCTGACTTCGACACTACCACCAACTTTCGCTAGCCACCCCTCTTGTTTTTTAAACAAATTTTTAAAACACACATGTATGAAATATATTTTTATTTTTGTTTTTATCTAAATTAAACATACACTTGTTTATATTTTCTGTAAATAAAAAATAATAAAATGTAAACATTACCAAATGACACCTCAATATTTATATTACCAAAATTTTACATTATTTATTTTTATTATTTGTAATAATTATTTCTAAATGAAAAATCATAAATATTCACACAATTAAACAATTATATAAGCGGAAAAAACTAAGTGCCATATAATGTATACAAAATAAACATGTGCCATATAATGTATACAAAATAGGGTTAATTACCGACCGATCCCACTTGTTAGACTTAATCACGCGTAGGTCCTCTTCATATTTGCAAGTATCAATTAGTCCAGTCTTATCTATTATTTTTTCTTTTTTACCCTTGCTTTTTATATTTTTTATTTGATTTTTGTATTTGTTTATGTTGCCCTAAAAAAAATGTTTTATGCTCTCTCTCTCTCTCTCCCACTATTTCTTCCATTGGCAAACCAATGTCCCCCTTCAACACTGTCAATACCGTTCAACCTACACCATCGTCTCTCTCTCTCTCTCTCTCACACTATTTCTTCCATTGGCAAACCATTGTCCCCCTTCAACACCATCAGTACCATTCAACCTACACCATTGTCCTCCTCCTCTTTTGCTATCACCGTCACAATCACCTGCCCACACTGTTGTCATCATCGAGTTGCTATCACCGGATCTACCATCTTCAACATCACTGTCTCACTGTCGCAATTTTTCACTAATTTACTATCTTTGACATCATCGTCGTTGCCACAATCCTCTATTATCTATCATTGATGTATCATCTTAGACATCACCGCTGCCACCATCCTTCTCCATCATCAATCTATTGTCTTCGACGCCGAACTTCAATATGGCTTCAGATCTAGGTGTTTTCAATGCCGGTCTACTGTCTTTGACGCCAATTTGGTATTGTACATGGTCACCGGTGAAATCTAAACTCTCTACATAGTGTGTTGGTGAAGATGTGCGTTTGTAGAACCTGTGTAACTGATCTGATAAATTTATTATTTAATTCAACGATGAATTTATTACTCAATAATTTATGAATAATAAATATAAGATTATAGGTTTGTAAGTGTAAGTGTGGGTACTTTATCAAACAATGGGATGGCACAACATATAGCTTCCGTTTGGCAAGAGAAGTTTGGGCTATTTTAGCCACTACGGACAAAAGAGGCTAAATTAATGGAGACAAAAGCTTGTCACGTGCTTGGCAACAACCCATGCCACGATAAATTTACCAAACTACCCCCACACGAACTTGATTGAAAGGGGCATCGCCTCACCACAAACAAAGTAAAAAAAAAAAACCTTTTCCCAAAAAAAACAAAGAAAGTAAAAAAAAAAAAAAAAAAAAAATAGAAATTAGCAGTTGCCACGTAATTTAAAAATAAATAAAACACATGAAAAGCCATTTTTGAAAAATAAAAAAAAATTAATGTATACAAATAAAAATAAAAATGACAAAAACGTAAATTTAAAAAAAAGAACCACAAAAATACACCTCATCCGAAAAAAAAATAAAAAAAATTAATTAAGAACAGAAATTAGCATTTGCCACGTAATTTAAAAATAAATAAAACACATGAAAAACCATTTTTGAAAAATAAAAACAAATTAATGTATACAAATAAAAATAAAAATGACGAAAATGTAAATTTAAAAAAAGAACCACAAAAATACGCATCGTCCAAAAAAAAAAAAAAAATTAAAAACAGAAATTGGCATTTGCCACGTAATTTAAAAATAAATAAAACACATGAAAAACCATTTTTGAAAAATAAAAACAAATTAATGTATACAAATAAAAATAAAAATAAAAATAAAAATGACAAAAACATAAATTAAAAAAAAAAAGAACCACAAAAATACGGCTCATCCAAAAAAAAAATAAAATTAAGAATAGAAATTAGCATTTGCCACGTAATTGAAAAATAAATAAAACACATGAAAAACCAATTTTGAAAAATAAAAACAAATTAATGTATACAAATAAAAATAAAAATAAAAATAAAAATGACAAAAACGTAAATTAAAAAAAAAAGAACCACAAAAATATGCCTCATCAAAAAAATAAAATAAAAATAAGAAGTGAAATTAGCATTTGCAACGCAATTTAAAAATAAATAAAACAAATGAAAAATCATTTTTGAAAAATAAAAACAAATTAATGTATACAAATAAAAATAAAAATGACAAAAACATAAATTAAAAAAAAGAACCACAAAAATACGCCTCATCCAAAAAAAAAATAAAAATAAAATAAAAACAGAAATTGACATTTGCCACGTAATTTAAAAATAAATAAAACACATGAAAAACCATTTTTGAAAAATAAAAACAAATTGATGTATACAAATAAAAATAAAAATGACAAAAACGTAAATTAAAAAAAAAAGAACCACAAAAATACGCCTCATCCAAAAAAAAAAAAAATTAAATTAAAAACAGAAATTAACATTTGCAATGTAATTTAAAAATAAATAAAACACATGAAAAACTATTTTTGAAAAATAAAAACAAATTAATGTATACAAATAAAAATAAAAATGACAAAAACATAAATTAAAAAAAAAAAGAACCACAAAGATACGCCTCATCACAAAAAAATAAAATAAAAATAAAAATAAAATAAAAACAGAAATTGGAATTTGCCACGTAATTTAAAAATAAATAAGACACATGAAAAACCATTTTTGAAAAATAAAAACAAATTAGTGTATAGAAATAAAAATAAAAATAAAAATAAAAATGACAAAAAATAAATTAAAAAAAAAGAACCACAAAAATACGCCTCATCCAAAAAAAAATAAAAATAAAATTAGAACAGAAATTACCATTTGCCACGTAATTTAAAAATAAATAAAACACATGAAAAACTATTTTTGAAAAATAAAAACAAATTAATGTATAAAAATAAAAATAAAAATAAAAATAAAAATAAAAATGACAAAAAGGTAAATTAAAAAAAAAGAACCACAAAAATACGCCTCATCCAAAAAAAAAATAAAAAAAAATTAAGAAGTGAAATTAGCATTTGCAACGTAATTTAAAAATAAATAAAACAAATGAAAAATCATTTTTGAAAAATAAAAACAAATTAATGTATACAAATAAAAATAAAAATGACAAAAACGTAAAGTAAAAAAAAAGAACCACAAAAATACGCCTCATCCCAAAAAAAAAAAAAAAAAAAAAAAATTAAAAACAGAAATTGGCATTTGCCACGTAATTTAAAAATAAATAAAACACATGAAAAACTATTTTTGAAAAATAAAAACAAATTAATGTATACAAATAAAAATAAAAATGACAAAAACGTAAATTAAAAAAAAAAGAACCACAAAAATACGCCTCATCCAAAAAAAAAAAATTAAATTAAAAACAGAAATTAACATTTGTCACGTAATTTAAAAATAAATAAAACACATGAAAAACTATTTTTGAAAAATAAAAACAAATTAATGTATACAAATAAAAATAAAAATGACAAAAACATAAATTAAAAAAAAAGAACCACAAAGATACGCCTCATCGCAAAAAAAAAAATAAAAATAAAAACAAAACAGAAATTGGCATTTGCCACGTAATTTAAAAATAAATAAAACACATGAAAAATCATTTTTGAAAATAAAAACAAATTAATGTATGCAAATAAAAATAAAAATAAAAATGACAAAAACCTAAATTTAAAAAAAGAAAGAACCACAAAAATACACCTCATCCCCCCAAAAAATAAAAACAGAAATTAATATTTGCCACGTAATTTAAAAATAAATAAAACACATGAAAAACCATTTTTGAAAAATAAAAACAAATTAATGTATACAAAAAAAAAAGACAAAAATATAAATTAAAAAAAAAAGAATTCCAATTTAATACGCCTTATCCAAAAAAAAATAAAAAAAAGTACAATGACGCTGACGTGGAAGGAGCCGGCTACGAGTGGAAAAGGTATTACCAAGGGCAGTTCAGTCATTTAACATGTGGACACCTCACCAAAAAGCTAAAAAGTCAAAAAAGCCAAAAAGTCCTTAAAAAGTCATTCTCAAACTAGGTTTTTTAGTCTCAGGCTAAAATAACCAAAAAAGTGAAAAAGTCAAAAAACCAACCCATTTCCCAAACGACACCACAAAATGATAAATTTATTACTCATTTTGTATGTAAGTGTGTGGGTTTGTTTTTGTGTATTAATAAGTGAAAATTATAATTTGCCCTATATCTAATTTAAAAATATTTCAATTTCATTTAGCCTCTCATATTAATGAGACTATTTATGTACTTTTTCTCATGTACCGTTTTCTAGTTGATCCAGTTTGCAACTACAATTTTCTAGTATGTTTGATTGCAAAAAACTAAAGCAAAAGCAAGTACTGATTTAAGTGAAAAATAAAATAAATAAATAAAAAGAGAAAACTAAACTAAATTCTAGTTATGATTGTTGGGCTCGGTGTATTGTTGGATTATTAAAAAAAAAAAAATTCAATTATTATAAAGATGGACTTATGTTATGCTAGAAAAAAAGGGCTAGAGAATTGTCAAAAAACTTGGCCGAAAAATTATTGCCAAAGGTCAGAGGTGATCTCCGGTGATCGGGGGTGGCAGATGTAAGTGGCCACCGGATGTTGGAGATAGACTGAAAGTGGTCATTGGTGGAGGAATGGGAGTCATAACAGTGCTAAAAATAAGGATAAAGAAGATAATAGGAGGACATTTTAAAAACAAAGAAATAATGAAAAAAGAAAGATGACTTTTATTGATAAATAAATCTAGTCAATTACACCGATCTGTAAGTGCTCCTACAAAATAAACATGGGACGAGGCTGCCCAGTCAAACCACAGGCTTAACTTATAGGCCCAACTCAGCTCGTCTTGAACAAGTTAGCCCATGGATTCATCAACCATGCGGTCTACAGGTCTGCCTGTGGATTCGCGAACCATGAGATCAGGCAGACCTATTTTCATCACCATCTTCTACATAAGATAACTCAAGTGTGTTTGACATATTGGTTTTTTAGCTAAAATAACTAAAAAGGAAAAATGTCTAATCATATTATTTACTTTTTTATATGTCATTTTGTAAAAAATTAAAAAATCAATTAAAATAGTCAATTCCCAAACTAATTCTCAATGGTTTACTGATCATTAAATCGGATACAGACTTAGAACATCTCCATTGGAAAATGCTATAATAGCATTACCAAAACTATAATTTGGCAATGAACAATAGCAAATTGCCAAATTATAGTAATAGTACTCCAATAGTCACAAATCATTTTGGCAAATCTTAACCAACTTTCCCTTTAATTTTGTAGGTATTGTTTGGATATTGGTCTTTTAGTGATTTTTTTATTGTTTATTTTTTTAAAAATCTTTTATGACTTTTTAAAAACTTTTTCTAAAAAACATTAAATATTTATATTCTATCCTACTAGACAAATATAAAAGAATAAAAAAATAAAAAATATATAAATTTCTCTAACACTCCCGAATCTTCTTATTAAATTTTCTAACTGTTAGATATTGTCATGACCCGAACCCGCCCCTATAGATTAAGGTCATAACCGGCCAGTAATCATGAAATTACCTACGGCCTCAAACCAATTATAACATGTTTTATCAGAGTTAAGGGGCCAAAACGGAAGCAACTAAAAAAATTTGTCCAATGAGCTATGCTTATATGGCATACCAAATATTTCGCATATACTTAATAATAACTCATACCACATATCAGTAGTTAACATCATTTATACTCGTAAACGGTCTATCATGACGAATAGAAATAGTAAAAGAAATACCAAAGATCATAAACAAGCCTCTTACGTGAGACACCTGGGCTGACTTCACAAAACTCGGGTTCCTTTCTTAAATTCCACTAAGGCTGGGGTTGAACGTCCCTTTGCTCACATACATACATATAAATAAGAGTGAGCTAACACCCAGTGAATAATATCAAAATAAAGAGGTTAATGAATGAGATTTGCTCATAAATGAGTCATACTCATAATGTAAACATTTGAACCACTATTCTCATTCACATTAGATTTACCAATCTTAACAAAGCAGGATGACCTTAGATCCAACACATCATATCCCTATGCAAAACGACCTCAGGTCCAAATCTTATACAAAACGAGATGACCTTGGGTCCATCTATACAAAATGACCTTTGGTCCAACCAACTCTTTATTCAAAACGACCTTTGGTCCAATTCAAACGGCCTCGGGCCCAATTCAAACGTGTCAGGCGTATCAAACGGCCTCGGGCCCATTCTCTTTATATTCATATCCATGCGTATTTCATATTCATGATTGTGATCCCTTTCATTTAAACAGCCTTTGGCCCATCACGGTATTCAAACATATCAAATGACACATTCAAATGGCCTTTGGCCTATCTTTGCATTTATGTCTAACGGCCTTTGGCCCAATCGTTCATATCCGGCAGCCTTTGGCCCAATCATTCATGTTCGATGGCCCTTGGCCCAATCATTCATGTCCGACAACCTTTGGTCCAATCATTCATATCCGACGGCCTTTGGCGCAATCATTCATGTCTGACGGCCTTTGGCCCAATCATTCATGTCCGACAGCCTTTGGCCTAATCATTCATGTCAAACGGCCTTAGGCCCAATTCAGATATATCAAACGTTTCAACGGCAAACGGCAAACGGCAAACGGCCTTATACAAAATTAGGCATATAGAATACTTATTCATATTCCAAATAGACAAATCCTTGAAGCTTATATAGAAGTAGCATTTGGAAAGTAATATACTTGAAAATATCTTTACTAAGATATTACTTACAGTGATCGGCCGGTGGATTTGCTCTCATGCTCGACCCTACACATTTCATGAACATAATGGGTCACAAACGATTCAATTCGTTCTTAACTTATGCATCCTCTTAGGCCTCTTTATTATCTTCTTACTCCATTTACAATGTTCAATGCATGCCTAAGAGTGCTCAGAAATGGAAGAGAATGGAAAATGAAACACAAAACATCTTTACAAACTTTCTTGAAACAGGGCTCCCCGCTCGAGCGTGGACTTTCCCGCTCGAGCGGACCCATTAGGTCTGCAAAAGTGCTGGTTGCCTCATTTTTACGCTCGAGCGTGAAGTCGGACACTCGAGCTGAAGGTCACTCTACATAGCTCCCAGCTTGAGCGTGAACTTCCCCGTTCGAGCGGACATCCATGTCTGCAAAAAGTTTTGGGAGCTCGTATTTCACCTCGAGCGGCACTTTCCCCGCTCGAGCGGACATGCCAAATTCTAAAAAATACAGAATTGTTCTTGAGGCTCAAACTTGATATTCAAAGGATCTAAAGCTCGAATTTAGGTACCAAAAACATGAGAAATGCATACATAGCATGAGAGCATAGGAGACTTGGGACCAATTATTCAAAACCATGATCAAATTCTCAAATTAACCAACATTTCTCTTCATAGTTTCAAAACATGTGTATTCAACTTCACATTAACTCCATGTCTTCATTAATCAAACATGCATGTAGTCTTTTAACTCCAAATCCATTTCAAATGGCTCAAATGATGCTTACACACATAAAACTCATTCAAATCATGCTTGTATGTATAATCCAACAACTTAATTTTTCATAATTAACAAGCTACATGATAGATTATACAATTCTTGCCAATTCATGATAATTCTATGCATGCATGCACATTCTAACTTCATATTCAACTCAATCTTTGCCATGAGCTACCAAGCTACTTGAATTCACAAAATCACAAGCTCAAACTCATGAATTTACTCACCTAGGAGCTTTAACCTTCCAAATTATGGTTAATTCTTGAGTTGGTCTTCAATTTATTCAAGTTTCTTGCACAATCTTCACTTGCCTTCACCCTCTCTCTCTCTAGCTGACCCTCTCTCTCTCTCTCTCTAAAGTGTAAAATCTGATTTTGAGCTCAAGCAAAGTGAATGAGGGTGTAAATTGGCCCTTTATAAGCTCCTTCTCAAACACATTTCTTTAATATTAAATAATTGAGCACCATTTCATTAATCTAATTTATTTAATTTGATCTGAATCAATTTTCAATTAAATTTCACCGTAGGCTCTAAAAATTACGCTAATCACAATGGCGTAGTCAATTTTGATTTCTGTGGCCAATAAGGCCTTCAATTTAAATTCTAAAGCAGATAATTAAACAGATTTTTCTACGGTGAACAGATAGAAATTCAAAACCACATATATTCATATAAATGGCACTCTAAATCATATCAAATACATAATCACAATCATAATCAAGATTAATTAGCATAACACGGACCAGGGTTATCACAGATATTTTATCCAACAGCTCATATTGAACCCTCTTTTTATCTCTCTCTCTCTTTCTCTCCATCTATATTTTTTCCTCCATCACTCTCTAGTCTCTTCTCCGGTCCAAAGAAACCCCCATTTTTTTTCTCTACATATCTGTTTCTCACTCACTCAGCTCCTTGTTTCTCTTCAAATCAGTTCTCTCTCTCTCTCTCTCTCTCTCTCTCATGGAAAAATCAGTCATCTCCCGTCCTTCTTCATCGTCTCTTATAGTCTCACCTATCCCCCTCTTACTCTCCATCTCATTCGTCTCTGTCTCCATCTATCTACCAGATTGTCTTTTCCGCAGAACCACGTCTGGTAAAGATCAGTTGTAGATCATCTTTAGCAAGTGAAGATCAATCGCAAATCATCTCCATCTTTCCATCTTCAGATCATCTCCATCTCCATATGACCCACCATTGTGATTCACTTTGCTTTATCAGTTTTTTTTTTTAATATAATATCTGCATATTTATTTTTATGGTAATTTTTCTACTTTAATAGCAATTTTTGTTGATTATTGTGTTGTTGTTGGTATGTTCTTGGATTTTCCCCACTGTGTTTGTTTCTTTCATGGAAATTTTGGAACCAAAGCTAATTTGGATGATGTGAATTTGGTAGAGGAAATAGCAATTGCCAAATTTGGCAGGTGTTATAGCAGTCCACTGGAGTATTGTTTTTGAACACTCTTGTCAAATTTTGGCTATGGTAACTCTAATAGCTAGCCACTGGAGATGCTTTTACTCGACCATTGCTCTAGCTTTACGAATTGACACCCCAAATTAACTTGAGGACTCTTGTGGCCAGCACATGGTAGGAAGAGGACATGTAGAGTGTTGGAACAATTTTCTATGTCAAATAAATAACTTGAAACTAAATCAAACAAATAAAAATAAATTACTTATAGAATTTATTTATCGAAATGAATAAGTACGAAAATAGATTAAGTCGAGTGTGAGACACTCTATCCTTAAGACATATTCACCTCGCTTCAGTACTTACGGATAAATGTCGTCTATCTCCCAAGATACAATGATCTTTTCACAGATTGTAGTAACACTCCAAATAATCTATACGGCGAACTAGAACCTATGTTCTATATTCTCTGAAATTTTTCTCAAAAACTAGTATGTAGAATAATGCAAAGAGAGCACAAAAGAAAGCAAGAAAAAGGATTTTCAAAATGAAACAATTGCTGGAAACAAGTCTGCTTTTATAGGCAAAGTGGTATCCCTTAGGAAGGGCCGAACAAGTAGGTTTCTGAATTGAACAGGTGTAGACACCCTATTTTTGACAGCCCTTACAACTTGGACGTCCTTGTAGGTACACCCGATGATGAGTCTGTTTGCTCGCCAAGCACTCGAAGTCCTTAGCGGAACGCTATAACTTTGAGCCTTTCAAACCCTGCATCATTTTTGTCTAATTTTTGGACCATGCCTTAGTCTTTCCAGCCTGCAACCTCTGGTGGCCTGCCAACCATCCTTGGAGGCTGCCAGTCATCATTTTTGGTTTACCGGCCATTGATGTGGCTTGCCGGCCACCAGTGTTTTCTGCAGATATTTTATGCCAGTTGTTTGCACAGATGTATGCATCTGTCCACACGTGGAGGGCTGGATCTCCTTGTAGAAATTTCATGTTTTCTATATATAGGGACCCCCTTTCTCTTGTAGAAGGGTTAGAAAATTTTAGACTAAAAAATTTTCCTCTCTTTCTACAATTCTCTCTCTCTCTACAAATTCTTTACACTTTAGCGTCCAATTCCTACACCTTTACCTATACACCCTTAACCAAATCCTGTCATCTTTGAGCTGAGGTGATCTTTGGCTTGGTTTTGAGCTCTAGAGGGTGTACTTGCTTGGTTTTATTGCTTGGAGTTGCTCTTCTCTTCAAGAGGTATAACACTTGCTTTATTAGCTTACTTTGCATACTTGCTTTTCTATCTTTTTCCTACTGTTTTTGGCTGTTTTTGGGCTATAAAAAAACTCTGTTTTTGTGGGCTGAAATTGGTGTTTTTGGCCATTTAAGGTTAGGGGGTGGTTCACCCTTCTTTATTCCTTATTGGTAAGGCCTTTTCACCTTTGTTTCCCATTTTCAAACCATCTTTTTTTGGGCCTTTAAACACTGAATTTCAGAGTATTTTCAGTAGTGAAAATCATGTTTTGAAGTTCAAATTTGATGGGGTTAGCCTCCCCTCCTTCTGTCTTGTTTGCTAGCCTAGTTAGCTCTATGTGTTAGCTTATTTTTCTAGCTTGTTTTTGCTAAATTCTAGCATGTTTTAGGCTCTGAATTAGACTCTTTTGCCTCTGTTTTTGGCTGTTTGTTGCATTTGGGCTTTGTTTTGCATAATTGTAGTGTAATAGTCCTCACAAGCTTGGTGTTTTAAGCCTTTAGACACCACTTGTTTGAGTTGATTGCATTGTTTTAGTGCTTTTCACACTTCATTTTAGCACTAATAATCTCTGTAACCTCCCTCTTTTCTTGGCTTTTAATTTTGCTTTGAAAGTGGTTTTCAAGTCACTTGCTTGCCTAAGTATGAAATTGAGGTTTCATACTTAATGGTTTAATCCTTTAGGGGGTTTATTACTAACGGTATGATATTTCTTTCATACCTAAAGCAACTTGTGTTTTGAGCCCTCTTTCCATTAGAGGACTTTAATTCACCATTGGACTTAATTGAATTAAAGAATGGTTGGTAAATTAAAATGAGCAACTAAAACTTGAAACTAAATGTGAGCAAGATAATAACTTGGTGTGTTCAATCGGACGTTAATTGAATACATGGAACTTGGACCATTTCATACTTGCTAGTGATGAAATGATCCAAGTCTCCAAGGTCAACTTCTTCCCTTGATCTTTCATGAAAGGGAGGAGGTTTGTGTCTCATTTTGCATTTATTGAACTTGCACATCTTGAGTCACAAGCCATCATGCAATGAAATTGCTTGAATTGGTGGTTTGTAATTTAAGATTCACCATGAGAGGTGAGTTGTGCAAAAAATTCTTGAAAATACCTTGTATATGCTTTGTTTATCCTCTGTTGCAGCAAGATGAACTAGTGCATCAGTGGCCGGCATGCCACTTTCCATGGCCGGTAGGTGGCCGACAGAACACCATCCATGGCCGGCAGGTGGCCGGCAATATTCACCAGTGGCCGGTTAGCCACTGATGGAAATCTCAGTAGAGTGTTGGTAAGGTGGAGCAAAGTTGTTCTGGAAGTGTTCAATTGTGCAAACAGAGGCTTTCGACAGCAAAACAGAGGTCTTTTCGGGTGGAAACCGAGCATGCGCATGCACATTTTTCATTTCCCGAGGCGGAATAGTTAATTACTTAGTTCAATTATTAGTTGCAATTGTCTTATAATCATTTAATTAATTAGTTTATCAGCTAGTTAATTTAAGTGTTGTAATAATTAGTTAATTAGTTTAGCTATTTATTCGGTTTGTAATAATTAGCTTAATTAGCCTAGCTTAGTTTTATTCATTTGGACTCTCCTTTGTGAGAGCGTGATGTAATAATCACATCTTTCTCCCTTTTATTTATTCGCTTTTGATGGTTAGATTAGGGACACGCTTCAATTAGCATACCTTATGCTTGCATCCATTCATCTTGTATTGCATGCACCGAGGCTCGGCGCATCATTCAAACTATATTGTCATTTCAATACTTCAATGAATACGTGCTTTGACCGCATGTCTTAAATTAATTCATATGCCACATTAGTAGCCGAGCCTATTAGTTGCATAACGCATATGTTGCATTAGACATTTGGCATAATTAGGAATCATGCATTTTTTCTAACTCTTTTGTTTATCTTGGCTTGGAGTACTAAGTGAGTTTTTAGTGCTTTAACATACTTGCATGAGTGTGAGTGATTTCCATGTCTAGCATACTTACCATGAGGCTAAGTGCTTAATTGCTATAACTGTTTGAATGCTTGTGGATGAAAGCTTGTTGCTTGAATTGGAATAATTCAATGAATGTACATTTTAAGCCCACTTTGTTGAGTGGCAAATTTGCAAACTTTAAGCCCACTTGAGGTGGAAAAATCAAACCCTTTTAAAAAAAAACAAACATGAAATTGAGTTGTTCCAATTTGAGCAAACTAGTCTATACTTGCTTGTGCGCATCACATAATAATGCTAGCCTAATAACCGGAACAAGAGCATATAATGTTGATAAAAATCATATTATGATTAATAGAGGCTGATCTTTGATCGGGCGAGCGGGGTGCTCAAATGTATTCATGACGTTCCCTTCTCGTTCCTAAGTTCCCGAGCCGAGACAATCTCGGTGATGACGGAAACATGGCCTTTGGCATGAGTCATGGGTTTCCTAAATTTTCCCAAAATAAAATATTTAGGTGGAGACTCTGTATTTGGCAAAGTAGTCCATTTTTGGCAATTTGATTCAAAATCGATTTTCCAAAAGATTTCCCGGATTTAGACTCTTTGGTGTTTATCAATTTCACATTGCACTTGTGAGATTAGATTCAGAATCGCAGGAGTCCGAACTATAGGGCTTTCTTTCAAACCTCCGAAAGGGGGCGCGAAAAAGTCAAGCTATAGTTTCTGGCGACTCTGCTGGGGATTTAGAGAACTTGACTCGAACTCATGGTATGAATTTTTTTTTACACTTATATGTTTCTTTGCATTTGTATTTGCATTGGTGCGACTAAGTCACTGTGTTTGCCATCTGCTATTCCTAGACGGTTTGCCGAAGGCTTGCTTGGAAAATCTTGCCAAAAGGCTGATCGGTCACGGGCTCTGCCACGATGGGAACACAACCCTTAGATCTAGACTACCGCTGTACCGTTTGATGCTCATTTCACTTCTTAGTGTTAGGTGTGAGAGGTATATTAGGTAGTCTTGCTGAGGTACTCTTTTTGACCAATCGACCTAGTTGCATATCGAAAGCTATAGAGATTGTTCCAAACTAGGATAGGTTGCTCACCCGAATCCAGGATTGTGTGAAACACTTTTGTTTGAATAGTGAACCCTAGTTCCTAACGAAACTAGGATAGGGTAACCCTATCCCCTCATAGGGGTGTTTTGGTTCTCACTTAACTGGTATGTGCTTTTAGAGTGAAACTCTACAGGAATGTGCGTATCAGTTGCAAGTTTGGGTATTAGATTTGGGGGCAGAAGTTAGTGTTGAGTGCAGTTTTACAGCTTTTTGTTACAACCGTATGTTGTTCACACCTGAGCTGAGGTGCTGTGCAGTTTTTTAATTTTGTTTTCCTTTTGCTTTATTTCTTTTTGTAAGGTAGTTTATCACAATTGCTCTGGACAGTTCGGTTACCCCTCAAGCACTCTGGACCCGTGTAAGGAGACTTTATAGATTCGAGGATCTTGTTAGAGGACAACCTGTGTTTGCTTCGCTCCCACCGGTTACGAGACGGAGAAGAGTTAGGCACAATTCACTAGTTCAACAATCACCTGTATCCAGCCAGGCTTAAACTTCCACATCTAGGCCAGCAAGAGATCACTCACCTATTCAGATGACTCAGTACCTTGCAGCTAGTATAGAGGACTTGATCTGTCATCTTCAACAAACAGTTAAAACCATGCAGCAAGATACTGCCCGCCAAGCTGAAGTTACAGCCCACCAAGCGGAAGTGATAAACAGGCTGCAGCAATAGCAACCACAGCCGGCAGTGACTTCTGCTTCCCATGCATCCCCAGTAGGTATCTTGGCACTCGGAATTATTGCTAATGCCCAGGCTGAGAATCAGGGCAACCCGGTAGACCTCATCCCACCACAAGCCTCCAAGGCACCAGTGTACCAAACGGAGGCCCCATATGAATTCAAAGTTGACCCCACTGTACTAAAGGTCAACAAGCTAGAGAAGCTTCTCAAGCGGGCACAAGATGTGAACTCAATCCCCGACATCGAAGATGGATACACCGACTCCGCGGTAACTTTGCTGGACCAGTTCAAAATGCCGCATATTGACCGGTTCGATGGCTTTAGGGATCCCATGGTCTATTTGCGGTTGTTTTCTGATATCTTGCGGCCAATGGGCCTCACCAGACTTCAAAAGCTATCGCTTTTCGGTCGGACCTTGTTAGGAATAACGGTTATCTGGTATGCAAAGCTGGAGGACTTTGTGAAACGAAGTTAGGAGGAAATGGCTCAGGCCTTCATCGCATAATACTCATACAACACACCGATCGAGGTCACAACGCGTGATCTTGAGGCAACCCGTCAAGAGCCAAATGAGGGCTTCTCGGACTTTGTAACAAGATGGAGGGCCAAGGCTTGGATGATGACTACTAGGCCATCCGAGAAGGATCAAATCAGGATGGTGGTCCGCAATCTGCAAGGGAAATTACTGCAGAAGATGATTGTCTTGCCGTTGTTCACATTTACTGAGCTCCATGAGATAGGGGTTTAGCGAAAAGAAGCAGCCCAAGAGGCCTTTTACACACAGTTCCAATGCAACCACGAGTGGGAGCACAACAGTGCGGCCATCTGATGTGAATGTTGTCACCACTACCACCAAGACCGCCAACCCTTTCGCCAACATAACTCCATAAACCTCAAACAACCAAGCCCGATCTCAAAGGGTCTTTACCCCACTATACATGCCTTTATCCCAAGCCCTAAGGGTGCTGATCAAAAAGCGGCATCTCAAGCCGTTAGAACAACGCCCACTACTCGATCCTCTCCCACCTAAAAACAACCCAACCAAATACTGCGCTTTTCACCAGCAGCATGGTCACAACACCGACCAATACTATAGGCTACGTCATGAGATTCAAGGCCTCATCGACAACAAGATGATAGCACCGCCCCAAAAGCCAAATGTAACCACCAACCCTCTCCTGGCCCACAACCAAGTTTTTCCACTTCGGAACTTAAACCTAATACATACACTGGCTATCCCATATGACCCCAGCGTATATATTACCCCTTCCCACCTACCCAAACCGGCCGTGTTCATCCATGAAAGCACAGATTTGTGCATGATGGACACTTCCACACTTCAATCTGAACTCGTGGTGGTGACAGTGGCAAGAGAAGAGAGGTTAGCCTTGGAGGAAAATGTCAGTCTGCTGCCTGAGTGCTCTGAGGATTAGGCTGAGGGGGAATATGATTCGTGTTGTTATATTGTGCCAGTTGATCAAGCGAAGCCCAAAATGGTATTGCAAACAACAATGAGGTCAATGTGGTTAGAGAGGATGGCCCAAGCCAAGGACTGGATGATGTAGCGGATCTAGAGGAAGACTTAGAGAATTTGCAGTTCTACGACGAACAGGATCAGGGGACGTGCAGATTGGCTAGTTTGATCTGAATGGGTCGACAAACAACTTCTGGTGGCTTAGTGACGAGCCTGACCGAGATAAAGAAACTCAACCAAAACTTACAGAAAAGGAAGCAAGAATAGTTGTAGTGGCCAGAATGGCTGAGGACAAGGGGAAATTACCGGAGAGCACTGATATCAAGAATTTAGCTCAGGAATTGGGCATTGTGAGTATTGCTGATACAGAGTAGGAAGCCACGTTGAAGCGGTTTATGCCAGAAAGGGATAAAGACAAACAGGAAGTTAGAAAAGCCTAACACCTTGCAAGGGATACTTCTGATAAAAGAATGATTAGAATAGAGCTGGACAACTGTTTGTCAGCTACCGGAGGTGCATGGTGGGAGAATGATGATATGCTTTTGGCTCACACCGATGAAGATTAGGGTGAAGACCTGCTAGATAACACTCGGTACTCTGAAGAGGTTGACTATATGACGAGGAGTGGACGATATTTCAAGCCCCCACATTTGGACCAAGCTGAAGCCTCCGAGAAAGATAAAGAGGTTGAGAAGCAGAAGGAAAAACAATTGGAAGAAGAGGCAGTGCTGAAACAACTGAAGAAAATTCAGGCCGATATTTCAATATGGGGTCTACTTATGGCTTCTCGGGTGCATCGACAGGTTGTATTATTAGCAATAGATAAAGCCAAATTGTCCATTGACATGACTCCTAAATAGTTTGTGGGGTTAGTCTTCCCAGGAGGCGTTGCACCAACTCTAACCTTCTCAAACAAGGAACTGCCGCCAGAAGGCTCAACATATAATAAGCCTCTATACATATCAGTGGAGTATAGAGAAAAGTGGGTGTCAGTGGTACTGGTTGATACTGGGTCAGCAATCAACGTCTGTCCATCTCGCATAGCTTATGCCATCGGTTTGAAACCAGCAGATTTCGTGCTGTGGACTCGCTTTTTTCTACGCCCGCCTTTCGAAAAGGGTTTGAAAAGAAGGCCTCACAGTTTGGACTCTCGCGGTTTTGAATCTAGTCTCACAAAGTGCAATGTAAAGCTGATAGTCACCAAATAATCCAAATCTGCCAAACCTTTTTGGAAAATCGATTTTACATGCCTAAATTGGACTGCTTTCCCAGATACAGAGTCGCTACCTAAATATTTTATTTTTGGAGAAATTTAGGAAACCCTGACTCGTGCCAAAGGCCACGTGTCTGTTATCACCAAAGTTGCCTCAGCTCGGGAACTTGGGTACGAGAGGGGAAGGTCTTGAAATAAGCACTTCCATTGGCCCGATCAAAGATCGGCTTTTACTAATCATGATATGTTTTTTTATAAACATTATGTGTTCTTATTCCGGTTATTAATCTAACCTTACTATGTGACGCACACAAGCAAATATAGACTAGTCGCAAGAATTGGAACATTTCAAGTCATGTTTGTTTTGCGAAAATGGTTTGAATTTGCCACCCTCAAGTGGGCTTAAAGATGCGGTTTTGCCACCAAACACAGTGGGCTTAAAACATGATTTGCCACTCAACAAAGTGGGCTTAAAACACACATTTGTTGAATCGTTCCAATTCAAACAACAAGTCTTCATCCACAGGCATTCATGCAGTTTAGCGAGTAAGCACATAGCCTCATTGTAAGCATGCTATCATGGCAATATGGCAATCACACTCATGCAAGTATGCTAAAGCGTAAAAACTTACCGAGTACTCCAAGCCAAAATAGAAACTAGTTAGAAAAATGCATGATCTTAACTATACAAGATGCCTAATGCAACACATGTGATAATGCAATTAATAGGCTCGGCTACTAATATGGCATATGGATTGATTTGAAGAACATGTGATTAAACACGTATTCAAAGAAGATATTGAAATTGCAATGCAGTTTGAATGATGTGCCGAGCCTCGGTGCATACAAGACAAATGAATGGATGCAAACATGCAAGCATAAGGTATGCTAATTGAAAATGTCCCTAATTTAACCATCAAAAGTGATTAAATAAAAGGGAGAAAGACGTGGGGTTGGAAGACATACACATACGCATGCACACTTATTACAATATTATGCCCTCGCAAAGGAGGGTCTGAATGAATGAGCTAACTAACTAGTTACGCTAATTAAGCTAACTATTTACAAAACGAAACTAATTAACTAACTTATTCTAAGCTAATTA
>CM069908.1:86578667-86815667 GCA_036172215.1 Camellia granthamiana | reverse complement strand
CAATACGAGTAGAGAGGTTATGGGCACGGTACATATCAGAGTTCAAGTGGGCCCAGCTCAATAGGACATTGAGTTCCATGTCCTAGATGTGCCCGCCACTTTCAATCTATTGATAGGGAGGCTTTGGTTGCACCAAGTAAAAGCTGTTTCCTCTACCCTTCACCAAATGCTGAAATACGCTCATGGAAAGGGAGTGGCTATTTATTCGGGTATTCATCTATACATCCTCCGCCAGAGGTAACTACACCTGTGTTGGAAATTGTTCATGGTGAGGAGGATGTTTTCCTTTTAGGGTTCACTCTAGCTGAGGCCAGAGCAGTGCAGAACATCTTGGCAGTTGATGAGGGCTTGTATGTCAATGCCCAATCAATCTTCTTCATGAATAAGCTCCAACATGTGCCAGGAATGGGGTTGGACAGAAGTGGTCGGAAAGGCATCACTGCATTGGCCGATGTGCCACATAATCCATATGCCTTTGGTCTTGGCCATACGCCCACCAAAGAAGATTGGGTTAGAAAAGGAAAAGAAATGGCAAGCAGAGCCAAAGCTAAGTAGATTGAGAAACGATATGAGCTTGTGCACAGACCAATCCTGGGAACCCTGAATGGTCATTTTGTTCGGAGGGGTGAAGACTTCCAATTTTGTGGTTTTCCCGAACCTTGGTTCAATTTTAAGAAGCAGCGGGTTCCTGGCTTTGAAATTTTCTTTGACTTGCAGCTACAAGACAGTAATACAGAAGAAAAAGTTAAGCCAATTACTGTTGAAGCTGAGAAGAGCATAGAAAATGATTCGGACAACAGTGAGCTTGAAGTAGGAGTAGCACCCACATGTCTCCTCTCAGATCTTTCGGCCGACTCAGAGAGCTTGGGGGATAACCTGACCATTTCCATGATCGGCGACCAGCCAGGTGTGAAACCTTCTAGCAACATTTTGGATACATCTGACGCACCATCCCTCGTTTGGCAGCTGGATGAGGGCTACCTGTCTAGTAGTTCTGAGTCGGGTAGTGAGCCAGTATCTGATTCTACAGAGTCTGTGGAGTTGGAATCAGATTCCGGTGCTTCTGAGTCTGAGTTTGGTATTCCCGGGGGTGATAACCCAGATGCCAAGGTTTTGTTCAGGTCATCATTTTCTTTTTCTTTTGAGTCGATCGTAACCGAAGAGCTGGATGAGCTGGATTTTGTGAATGAGAATGCCATTGCAGATTCTGAGTATTTCTCTGTGCCGCTTGTTTATTGCATTGATCAGGACTTTCAAAATTTTAATGAAAATGAAGAGGAAGGAATTCCTTTAGTTTTGAAAATTTTGATTAATCAAGAGGAGGAGAGGTTTGCAAAACCCTTTACTGATGAAATTATTGCTTTTAATGTGGGTACTGAGAATGATCCATGTCTGGTCCAGATCGGGTCCATGTTGTCTTCGGAGGAGCGTGAGCGCTTAGTCGCTTTATTAAAAGATTTCAAAGATGTTTTCACGTGGTCCTACGAGGACATGCCTGGAATCGATCCTGAGATTGTACGGCATCAGATCCTTCTTGATCCCGAGGCCCGACCCATCAAACAGAAGTTGTGGAGAATATGCCCGGATTGGGCTTTGAAGATCCAAGCAGATAGATGCAGGGTTCTTGCTAGTATATGAGTATCCAACTTGGTTGGCCAACATCATCTCAGTGCCGAAGAAAGATGACAGAATTCGGGTATGTGTGGACTTTAGAGATTTGAATGGAGCCAGTTCAAAGGATGACTTTCCCCTGGCGCATATTGATGAATTGGTAGACTTTACTGCGGGCCATGCATTGCTCTCCTTCATGGATGGATTTTTTAGGTATGACCAGATTTTGATGGCGCCCGAAGATAGAGAGAAAATCGCCTTCACTATGCTGTGAGGAACCTACTGCTACAGGGTGATGCCGTTTTGGCTGAAGAATGTCGGGGCTACCTATCAAAGGGCTACAACCACTATTCTGCATGATATGATCCATAAAGAGGTCAAGGTGTATGTGGACAACATGATTGTCAAGTCTAAGGAAAGAGAGGGCCACTACATCGCCTTGAAGAAATTCTTCCAACGGATCAGAGAATACAGACTGAGATTAAACCCACAGAAGTGTACTTTCGATGTAACAGCAGGGGAAATGCTGGGTTTCTTGATCACACAGAGGGGCATCGAGGTAGATCCTTCCAAAATCAAGGCCATCCTAGAAATGCCACCATCGAGGACTAAAAAGGAGGTGCGAGGCTTTCTAGGTAAAATGCAATTCATAAGATGGTTTATTTCCAAATTAACCTTAACTTGTGTTTATTCACCCAAAAAAACCTTAACTTGTGAACCACTTTTTGGTCTCTTGAAGAAAGGAAAGAACTTCCGATGGGATGATCGATGTCAATTCACTTTTGAGTAGATCAAGCAGTGCCTTCAGAATCCGCCTGTGTTGTCGCTGCCAGAGCTACGGAAGCCCTTGATTTTGTATCTGTCAGTAACGAACACAACAATGGGATGTATGCTTGCTTAGGAATCTGAGGATAGGGTGGAGAAAGCTATCTACTACTTGAGCAAGAAAATGCTGGATTATGAGACCCGTTACACTCCGTTGGAGAAAGCTTGCTTAGCCTTGGTATGGGCTACCAGGAAGTTAAGGCACTACTTGTTAGCTCACTCCGTAACTCTGGTTTCAAGATTAGATTCCACCAAATATCTTTTTGAGAAAACAGTGCTTACGGGTAGGCTAGCCTGTCGGTTGCTTCTCCTTTCCGAATTTGATCTGAAGTATGTCACTCGCAAGTCGGTCAAGGGGAGAGTTGTAGCGGAGTTCCTGGCAAATCACCGGTAGAAGGGAATGAAGCAGTAGAATACTTATTCCCAGATGAAGCCATTCTGCAAGTCGAGGAAAAGATTTGGACAATGTACTTTGCCAGAGCGTCTAATCAATATAGTTATGGGATAGGTGTGTTGCTGATAGCACCTGACAATTCCCATATACCTTTAGCCTTCAAACTCTGGTTCAAGATATCCAATAACGAAGCTAAATACGAAACGTGTATCGCTGGTTTGGAAGCTGCCCTGGAACTAGGGGCAAAAAGGTTGGACGTAATTGGGGACTCGAACCTAGTTGTGTCTCAAGCCAATGGAGACTGGAAAGTCAAAGAGGAAAAGGTGAAGATCTATCATTGGACCTTGGATGTTCTGATTTCTAGGTTTGAGAAGCTGACTTTCATGCATTTACTAAGAGAAAACAACAGGTTCGCTGACGCCTTATCAACTCTATCTTCTATGATAGACATCCCGTTGGGAGTCCAGATGCGTCCAATCATCATTGAGCAGAGATACACGCCGGCCTATGAGACTATCACCGCAATAGATGAAGCACAAGATCAAAACCCTTGGTTCTATGATATCTGGAACTTCTTGAAAAATGAGGTTTATCCACTAGGGGCAAATGCCAAAGACAAAAGGGCAATACGGCGGATGGCTGTTCAATTTATCATCTGCGGAGGTAAACTGTACAAGAGAGGTCATCTGGGAATGCACAAGTTGTATGTCGAAGTAGAAGAATCAAAGCGCCTGATGGAGGCCATCCATGGAGGAGAGTGCGGAGCGCATATGAATGAAGTGATATTAGCCTAGAAGATTCTTAGGCAAGGTTACTACTGGTCTACTATAGAGGAGGATTGTATTGGTTTTGTTCAGTGATGCCAAAAATGCCAAATTCATGCCAATTGTATCAACATCCCGCCGTCGAAGCTGTGCAACATGACTTCATTATAGCCTTTCTCAGTCTGGGGAATTGATGTTATTGGGGCAGTCACATCGAAAAGGGTCGAATGGGCATGAATACATTCTGGTAGCAATTGATTACTTCACGAAGTGGGTGGAAGCTCAGTCTTACGCAGTGTTAAAAGCAGCGCACATGGCTAAGTTCATTCGAAACAATATCATTTGCCGTTATGGAGTCCCAAATGAGATCATTTCAAATAATGGCTCCCATTTCAAGAAAGAAGTGATAGACTTGTTGGAGAAATACAACATGGCTTTCCATAAGTCATTTACATATCGGCTGCAAACCAACGGAGTTGTTGAGGCCACTAACAAGAACATCAAGCATATTCTGCAGAAGATGGTTGATACCTACAGGGACTGGCCAGACAAATTGCCATTTGCACTCTAGGGCTATAGAACTTCAATCCGGATGTCTACAGGGGCCACTCCTTACTCTATTGTCTATGGAATGGAAGTTGCTTTGCCAATCGAAATAGAAGTCCCATCGCTGCGAGTTATCGCTGAGTGTCAAATAGTAGAGGCGGACTGGCAATAGAGTAGGTTCGAAGAACTGGTATTGTTTGATGAGAGAAGACTGAAAGCATTATACCATGTTCAAGGTTATCAACGAAGGATTGCCAGGGTTTTTAACAAGAAAGTTAAGTCCAGGAATCTCAAAGAAGGGGATCTGGTGCTGAAAAACAACCGAGCTCCTATCTATGACCTTAGGGGCAAGTTCAGACCCAATTGGACTGGTCCTTACATCATCAAAACTATCTGGTCTGGTGGAGCTATTATTCTCATGGACCTGGATGGCCTAGAATTTTCCCAACCGATCAACATAGACAAGTTGAAGAAATATTATCCCCGAGAGGCTCGCTAGGCCGAAAACCTGGAAGGGCGACCTAGGTGAAAGTTAGAGCACAAAAAATTAGAAATAAAGAAAAACTGAGCTCGCAAGGTTGAAAAACCTAAAGGGCAGCCTTGGCAAAAGTTAGAGCACAAAAAGAGAGTGTTAATACTTGAGTGAACCTGAACCGAACTACGTAAGGTCTGATTCCCATCTTCGGGATACGTAGGCAACTTCATTCTGAAGTCCAACTGTAAACACCTCCAAATCAACTGTCCTGTTCATGTGTTGATGAGGTCATCTTTGTCCATTCTTTACCTGAGGGTTCGGTTGTGATCCTCACTCTGAAAGAAGAATTGGTTACAGTGTTGAGCAGTGTTATTCAGTCAAGGGGCAATTTGTGATCTTTGGATTCAGGGTTGTACATCTCGAAGATAGATTCTGTGCATGTCAAGCGGTGATCCTTATCAAAAATGGTTTTGAAAAGTTTTGATAAAAGTTGATTTTGTTCAAATTTTACCTTTTACAACATGGACCATTTTTGGACCAGAAGGAAAATTTTCAGTGCTCACAACTTTAATTTCATTGATTTCAATACAAAGTTCTCCAACTCTCGATACAAATCAATGTTGCTTTTATTACATCATAAAAACTTGAAAAGTAAAGATCAAAGCAATAAACTAGGGACATAGATGAGTCAGGTGCCCCTGCGTCCCCCGCTTGTGCTTGTGGAAACTTCTGATGCCAAAGTGGGCCCGGTTTGTGCCTCATCTTTGAGCCAAGTCAGGCACTCGCCAGAAAGGGTACAGCTGAAACTAGGGGTAGGAGCCAGAAGCTCTCTCATTCTCCAAGCAGTGAGGTACCTAGCCAAACATGAACCTTAGACGGGGAATGAAACCGGGTACTCTACCTTCTCTTCTGGGTAGGTTTGGTCATGTCCAAACTGACGTCTGAACCAAAACAGAAAGTAGAATACATAGTGTGTAAGGCCGATCAACTGAATGCCACGTCGCCAAGTTATGATGTAGCTCATTTCAGTTAAATTAAGCCAGGGGCAACGCCAAGCAATGTCAGCAACAGACTTGTTGCACATCCAGTGGCACCACCACCCTTTATTCGGGAAATCCACAAGCTGTTGGCGGAAAAAATAGCCTTGAGCTGAGTACTCAGGGAAAGAATCCACTACCTTCAGCTTGTCTATAAGCCACACCTGGGGAGGGATGAAAGAAAATAGAGATTAAAGAATAGAGAGATGTATGTTGAGAGAAAGGTAAGAAAAAGGCTTTGAGAGAAAAACAGAGCATGAATGTCGAGAAATGTGAGAAACACATATGAGAGGGTAGGAAACATTACCTGAAGAAGTAGTGGACTCCTTGTGAATTTGCTAGTCTCTCGCCGATGGAAGGTGTCTAAGCCTATCAACGTCTTGGCCAGTACTAAGCCAATGTAACTCTTACCCTCTTTCAAACCTTGGGCCACTTTAATCAACCGAATGCTAGACCCTCTGAAACTAGGGGCAAGGAGGAAATGAGCTAGCATACTCAAGCAAAAGGCGTGTTGCTGAAAACCCCGCTAAAGAAGGTCGCCGCGGTCACTGACGTAAGAAAATCGATGAATCAAACTGGGAATATCTAACTCTCCATTATGGACCAAGGATCGAGCCTCGTGTAGAGTGAGCCCACACATCCGTCCCAAAGCTTGGATGTGGCCGAAATGGGGCTGGGGTGTGATTTCCTCACCGCGCCGGGATTCCATTAGCACTTGAAATTCTTTAATTGTTGGGTATGTCTCTTGTCCCCCGAAGCTAAAGACATGTGTAATCGGGTTCCAACATCTAGCCGCGGTATGAAGGAATAGAAAACGAAGCAGAGAACGACTTAATGGGAAAAGTGCATTTATGCCGAAACCCCAAAAATTCACTTTTTTCAAGCTGTCTAAATCGCGATCCAATTCGAGAGTTTTTCAGCAAAAAATGGCTCCATTTGTGAAGAATTTGCAGCTGAAATGAAGAAACCACGAAGCTTAAACCTTTTATAGAAGATAGGGCAGTGAGTGAAGGCTAGGTGTCAACAATTTGGAGGTCCTGAACACTTATGGTCGGCAGGTGGCTGGCAGGTAGTTGGCAAGCTGCATTGATGGCCGACAAGAGGCATTTATGGTCGGCAAGCCACCTCTCATGGCTGGCATATGACCGGCAACCCCTATTTTTGCCCGACAGTTTCTTACTCTGACCTGCTATCCTCTTTTGTACTGTAGAATGCTGAAAGCATGTGTTTTGTTTTGATCTTCGAGTGTCTTAAGGTCTTGTTTTGAGTCCTTTTTGGTTTTAGCAAGTTTGTTGAGTTTGTATCTATGTTGCGTTGTTTTGCTTATCGAGTTGTGCGTTATTTCGTTTATCGAGTTGTATGTTGTTTTTTATGTCAGTTGTTGGTCGGTTCATTACCCAATTAAGATTTTGTTTCAATCAAGAGTACTCTTGGCCATTTCGATTCCATGTTCATTTCATGCTATATGGTGCTCATGATGGAAAATACAACACTTTTTTTATTTATTTATAAAAACTGCTTTTATTCCGATCAGGGTTATTTTTACAAAAGAGGGGTACAAGTTTTAAAGCAACTAAAACCTACTTGAAGCTATACAATATGCTAATGCTACCCAAAAAAAAAAAAAAACTAACTAAGCAAAAGTACAAAAAATTAGCGCTAGTAGTCTCAGGCTTGAGAGGCCCTTTTCGTCCTCTTCCTCGGATGAGAGGACTCTGGGGCACTGTCTTTGTCAGCGCTGCTGTCTGAATCTAAACCAGAGCCCAAGACGGTGTCACCTCTGCTCTCTGCTCCAGAGTCTTCCTCGGCATTGCCACCTCCACTCTCAAAACCCAAGCTGGCATCATCTCCACTCTCAGATGACTCTGAATGCTGACTCGTTACCTCTTCAGAGTCGCCCGTCTCACCATCATCATCACTCAGAATGGGCTCTGAAAGACCGCTCTCGACTCGAATGCACCTAGCTCTACCTCGGCCATGTGCCGGAGCCTGTCTCTCTCTCCTCCCTACTGCTGGAGGAGGTACTACTGGTGCAGGTGCTGCAGCTGCCATTGGTGCCATCGGTATGGGTGGGATCTGAAAAGACAATTGTCACATGTTAGTTACAGTATGCGTATTAGATGCAAGCATGATGTGCAGAATGAGTGTATGCAGAAGTCAGATACAATGTATGAATACAGTATGTGAATGCAGTATGTTAGATGCAGTGTATCGATGTAGTGTATCAGTGCAGTTTGGGAAGTTTTCAGTTGAAATGTCAGTGTCAGTGTCTCGGTGGAAATTTGCTGCTTGGAATGTAAAACTGAAGAAATTTCCTTAATATCGTAGAGGCTGAGCAGCGCCTCTCTCCTTTGTACCATCCCTAACAACGAGGCTATCAGCTCGAGGCACCTCCTGTGCACTCGATGGAGGCCTGCAAATACATCTGGATGATTAGTATCTGCAATGAATATATCTAAAATGGAATGTGGGGTACAAACATAAAGAATTGTCTGTACCTGAGTCGGGCCTCGGACCCCGACAAGCTTGTGCCCTGTCGCCGTAGGCTCAATCGGGACCTGATAAGGCTCCCTAGTATGCCGCTAGCATGTCAACGCGGTCGAAAGCTCTGGCCAGCCGGTCCTCTGCCCCGTCCAGGAAGTCCTTCTACCACGGGCCTTGGTCGCCCAGGGCACTTTAGGTCTTTCTCTCGCGACAGGACCTCTCATCTCCTCACCTCCATGAACACTAGTCAGAGGTGGCATCAGATATATCTGAATGAAGGTTGTGTAGTTACCCTCTACTCGATAGTAGTCGGCGTTGAGGCCTACCATAAACTGAATGACCTCCTCAATGGATAGACCATCTGTGGATCACATGGACTCTGGCGAAGCCAGTGGGATGATCGGGTTAGGCAGATCCATAATCTGGTGCATGAAGCGCTCACCTAGGAACCAGGCCCGGCAGACTGGGCCCTCGAGTAGAATATAGTAGCGGGAGGTGGCCCAGGCTCCGGTGACCTGGTCTTGAATCCCCACTGGCCTTAGAGCCCATAGCTGTCACATGATCTACAAATAGAAGTTGTACAGGTCATTAGTTGTTGTCAGTTGCTAAATATGTGAATCAGAACAGTGTTAAAGTGAAAATGACTGTGTTTTAGGTTACCTCATGGGTAGCTACCGTGTTGAAGTACTGGCGGAAAAACGTGAATGGCTCGCGGGTCCTACGATGAAGCCTACTGTCATATCTCCGCGAGTAGGGGACTGCTAATGGAAGCTCCTCTACAGGCTTTGGGGCCTGGGAAAGTATGCATACACCCATAGCTGTGGGGAAAATGTGGTGATATGTGATCAATATAGCATGAGCAGATACAGAAAATGCAAAGCAAAAAGCATACAGCATGAGCAGATACAAAAAAAGCAAAACAGAAAGCATATGGCATGAGCAAATACAAAAGTGCAAGGCAGAAAGCACGTGTGTTGAACAATTGTAAAGCAGAAAACCTAAAGTGCTAAGAGGGAACTTAGATGTGTACCTCCCAGGCTCGCTAGTAGCCTCCGATCAAGTTTCCTCACAGATGGGAGGTCGAGCTCATGTATCCGTGTAAATTGGTGAGGCTAGCTCTGCCCTAATCGTAGAAGTGAACTCGAGGAAGGGTCACTAGGGTACTCAGCAAATGCAGGCCTACGGTATTCCACATGTTTGAAAACAAGGTGGTACCAAAAACGAACATCAGGAAGCCCCTGGCGTACTGCTTAATCTCCTCTATCATCTCAGGCTCGGTCCCTCTGAATTGCTCGGCAAACCAGGTGTATTTGACCATACCCGCATGATATATAGATGGATGCGCCCCCAATAGCTCGAACTAGGCCGCTTCTTACTCCTCCATATCTATATCGAGAGGGATCAGATTGCCCCCTACATCTAAGCTGGTGATTATGGCAAAGTCGTAGGGAGTCATGGTCATCTTCCCTGTGGTGGAAAAGTGAAAGGAGTTGGCAGTGTCCCACCACCTCTCCACAAGCGCTCCTAGGAGAGGACGGCTCACGATGACCCGAGTCAAGCCAGAGTAGAAGAGGCCGAAGCCAGCCTCGTCAATGATGTCGCGAACTCCAGCGAGGAGCTCGTTATACCAGTCTCGAGCGGTTGTAGCACCGTAGCCTCTAAAGGCGCGAGACTCACCCTGTGGCAGAGAATAGATGCAACAAATAAATGACAGATGAATTAATATAAACCAGTGATGATAGTATAGTCGAATGAAAGGCAATACAAGAAATGCAAGAAAAGAGAGGCATAAATGCATGAAAACAGTGTTCGTACCTCAACGACAATGACTGACAGGTGGGAAACCGGTTCCCTCAGCAAGAGGTCCTCTGGTGTGCCGCGAGCAAACTCACTGAAGCGTCTAATGCCTCTGAAAGTAGGTAATATATGTGTCTGGGGGTGATATCTCTCTGGATCAAAAGGTTGTACCCTCAGCGGTAGCGGCTCAAGCTTAGCCTCAGGCTCGAACTCCGCCTCTAGGTCGGCCTCAAGGTTAGCTACTGGCTTTACTACCTCGGGAACTGGCAGAAGTACTAGGGGAGTCTCAAGAATAGGCCCGTCATATGGTAGATCATCCGCCATCTGGAAAAGGGCACGAAGTAGGTGAAAAAGTGAAGAAAAAAGAAGAAAAAGGGCAAACTTGAAAAAAAGTCAACCCTAGGAGAGAGAAAATGGAAGAAAAAGTCAAAGCCGGGAAAAGTGTATAGAACTCGATAGAAACTTGAGGAAAACAAGCCTATAATGGTGAAAGTGATGGAAAAGGCGCTGAAATCGAATTTCAATTGGTTCAAAGTGAAGGAAACAAAGAGGGTTTAGTGAAGAAAATGTGCGTGGGGCGTTGAAAAACGCGTAGAAAGCGCAAATCTAGAGAGAAGGAGTGTCTAGAGAGAGAGGGAGAGGATTTTCGAATATGAGGGTGTGAGGAAATGAGCCCTAGTGGCTTATATTTAAAGACCCGAGCCGAAAAGTCCCTTTTGCCCCCGAACTGCCATCGTTGGCCGGCAGGTGGCCGGCAAGGTTCATCAGTGGCTGGCACCTGGCCGGCGGCCTCCTCTTGTTGCCGGCTAGTGGCCGGTGGCCTCTCTTGGGGTCTTAATGCTATTTTGTGTCCTTGGTTTTCGAGAAGAATAGGGATGGTTCATTGTTTGGTTCAAATTGTCTCTACGGAAGCTCAAAACTGTGTTTTCGGTGCACGATGTTTGTCACTTGTCAACATGAATGAGGTGTATCCTTTAAACATATTGTAACTCTTTCGAGAGGTAAATCGGAAGTTACTTTGTGTATGAATATGTATTTCCCCATTGGTGCATGAATATGCATTTCACGTTGTTGCATGTATATGTATTTCACGTTGTTGCATGAATATGCATTTTGCTTCTTTGCGTAGAACATGCGTTTTGTATATGTTGTTATATAAGATATGTATTTCACGCATACTGCATGCGCGTCTTGCATCCGTTATGAATCACGCATAGAATATGCTTCTGTTTTTGTCTCGCATAGAACATGCCATTAACATTGTATCTCAATTGTTTCTCGCATACAACATGCCATTAACATTGTATCTTGGTTATTTGTTTTGCATAGAACATGCATTTTTATTGTATCGCACTTATTAAGTTGCTTTCTTACATAGGCATGATATTGTATGTACGGTTCATTCAGAGGAGTTCCAGGTAAAATCATTCGTGCCTTATTCGGATCACATCCTTTTTCCAGTCAGTTAAAAACATTCAGGTGCACCCAATGTTCACACCACCCTTCCTCCTCTCGCGTGAGATGCGTTAGGATTGCAAATCTGTTAATAACATTCAGGTGGGCTCGGTGTTCACACCACCTTCCCTTCTCTTACGTGAGATGCGTTAGGATTGCAAATCGGTTAAAAACATTCAGGTGTGCCTCGTGTTCATACCACCCTTCCTTCTCTCGTGTGAGACACGTTAGGATTGTTTGCATCGGTTAAAAACATTCGGGTGTAGACTCGCCTTTTTCCGTGCCCCGCCTTTTGGAAAGGGTTTGAAAAGAAGGCCTCACAGTTCGGACTCCCGCAGTTCTGAATCTAGTCTTACAAGTGCAATGTGAAACTGATAATCACCAAAGAGTCCAAATCTGGAAAATCTTTTTGGAAAATCGATTTTAAATCAAATAACGCAAAAATTGGACTGCTTTGCCAGATATAGAGTCGTTGCCTAAATATTTTGTTTTTTTGGAAATTTAGGAAACCCTGACTCGTGCCAAAAGCCACGTGTCCGTCATCACCAAAGTCTCTATTAATCATGATATGAATTTTTATAAACATTATGAGCTCTTGTTCTGGTTATTAAGCTAACCTTACTATGTGACGCACATAAGCAAGTATAGACTAATCGCAAGACTTGGAATGAATTTAACTCATGTTTGCTTTCGAAAATGGTTTAAATTTGCCACCCTCAAGTGGGCTTAAAACATGATTTGCCACTCAACCAAGTGGGCTTAAAACTCACATTCGTTGAATCGCTCCAATTCAAACAACCAAGCCTTCATCCATAGGCATTCATGCAGTTTTAGCAAGTAAGCACATAGCCTCATGGCAAGCATGCAAAACATGACGATATGGCAATCACACTCATGCAAGTATGCTAAAGTGTAAAAGCTTACCGAGTACTCCAAGCCAAAACAAAAGCTAGTTAGAAAAATGCATGATCCTAACTATACAAGATGCCTAATGCAACATATGCAATAATGCAATTAATAGGCTCGGCTATTAATATGGCATACGAAGCAACTTGAACAACATGCTTTTAAACACGTATTCAAAGAAGTGTATTGAAATGGCAATTGTGATACCCCCGTTCCGTAGTATGCTAATTGGTCCTTAATTTGAGTATGATTATGTGTTTAGCATGATTTTATGTGCCATTTTGTGAATATATGTGATTTGGTAGTTCTATCTGTTCACCGTAGGAATATCTGTTTGAATAATCTACTTTGGAAATTAAATTGGAGGCCTTATCGGCCACAGAACCCGAAATCGATTACGCCATTGTGCTTGGCATAATTTTTAGAACCTACAGTGAAATTTAATTGGAAAATTGATTCGGGCCAGATTAAGTTGATTAAATTGTTAATTAGTGCCCAATTGTTTATTACTATTAAATTGAATTAGTGGGATTTGTTGAATAAAGGCACTACACTCTCTATTCTTTTCCTTTTGTTACATTTTGGCGTATCATAAACTCTAAGAAGAGAAGAGAGGGTCAGTTAGATGGAGAGAAAGTAGGAGATTGGAGGTTTGGTCAAGAAACTTGGAGATTTTGGGAGATTACTCAAGAAATTGCTATAGATTGTGAGAATTAAAGCTCCTTGGTGAGTAACCCATGAGTTCTTGTTATAATTTTGTAAATTTAAGGCTGATTATTGATCAAGAGTAAGAGTTGAGATATAATTGAATTGGTCTTGTTGAATTGAGGGCCAATATGTGCATGCATGAAAGGAATTGTTTTGAATTTGCATGAATCATGTAGAGTTTTGGTTAAAGCTCATGTTGTAATCACCATTTGTATCATCTAAGTTGAGAATGAGAGTGATACATCACATGCATGTACAATTTATGAGAATAGAAGCCTTAAATGCATGAATGTGTTATGATGGAAATGGGTTGGTGTCAATTTGGGACATGCATGTGTTTGATCCTTGGAATTGAGCTTCATTGTGTTGTTATTTGGTGTTTGTACCATGTTGGTACATAAATATATGAAGTTTGAGTCATAAATATGCATTTGGAACCTTTGAACATCGAATTGAAGCTCAAGAACTTGATCTGGAATTTCTAGAATTTTGATGTCCGCTCGAGCGGGGAAACCGCCGCTTGAGCGTGAATTTCGTGCTCCCAGCACTTTTTGCAGACATGGTGTACGCTCGAGCGGGGAAGTCCACGCTCGAGCGGGGAGCCATGTAGAGAGGCCTTTCGCTCGAGCGCCAGAATGCACGATCAAGTGTAATTTTCACCTATCCAGTACTTTTGCAGGCCTCAAGGGTCCGCTCGAGCGGGGACCCTGTTTTCTGAAATTTTGAAAATGCATTTTGTGTTCTGTTTTCCGTTCCCTTTCACTTCTAAACACTCTTAGGCATACATTGAGCATTGTAAATGAGTTAACGGGATAAGAATAAAGCCTAAAGAGGAATATGTGAATTAAAGAACGAATTGAACTGTTAGTGACCCTTTTGTGTTCATGAAATGTGTAGGGTCAAGCTCCAGGGCAAATCCACAAGCCGATCACTGTAAGTAATATCGATGTTTGAAAGCTTAGCAATGTCCAACTGTTTATTCCCTTATAAGCTTTATGAGTTGCTAATTGGGATTGTGGACAAAAGTCTAACATAGACGAATGAATGGACCGAAGGTCGTTTCGATATGAATAAATGGACCTAAGGTCGTTTTGACACGAGTGTATGGGCCGAAGGCCGTTTTGACGTAAACGAATGGACCAAAGGTCGTTTTGATGGAAATGAATGGACCAAAGGTCATTTTGATAGAAATGAGTGGACCGAAGGTCGTTTTGACATATAAGAATGGACCTAAGGTTGTTTTGACATGAATGAGTGGGCCGAAGGCCGTTTTGACACAAGTGTATGGGCCGAAGGCCGTTTGACGTAAACGAATAGGCCGAAGGCCATTTTAACAGAAATGAATGGGCCAAAGGTCGTTTGACATAAATGAATGGGCCGAAGGCCGTTTTGACATGAATGAAAATTTGAATGGGCCAAAGGCCAGAATGTTTGGAACTACAGTCACTTGATTTGAATTTCGTATAACTATATATCTGTTAAATAGAAATATGAATTGGGCCCAAGGCCGTTTGGAACATGTTGTCCTACATTGTTATGTAACTACTGTATCTGATTTGATATTATTCACTGGGTTATCGCTCACGCTCTTTCATGTGTTTGTAGGTGAGCCAAGAGAAGTCCAAACCCAGCCCCAGTGAAATTTGCCAGGAACAACATGAGTTTTGGAGAGTTAGCCTTGTGTCTCATGCACGAGACCCATCCTTACCATTTTGTTATGTATTTATATTTTGTCTTGTTGGTAAGGACCTTGTGTATATTTGTATATAGTTTTGTTATGGGTTGACTCAGTTTGGACGATCCTGTCTGTAAAGGATTTTACGGTACTGTATTTTGTTGTGGGTTATTAACGTATATGTGTATGGTTTGTTTGATGTGCATATAAACACGACTCTATGGACAAAGTTTTAAATTTTTGCTTCCATTTGGCCCCTTTGCTTTGATGAGTTATGTCTGCTTTGGTTTGAGGCCATAGGTAATCTCAGGATTACTGGCCGGTTATGTTCTTAACCCATAGGGGCGGGTTCGGGTCATGACAGCAATGCAGTTTGAATGATACGCCGAGCCTCGGTGCATGCAAGACAAATGAATGGATGCAAGCATGCAAGCATAAGGTATGCTAATTGAAAATGTCCCTAGTCTAACCATCAAAAGCGATTAAATAAATGGGAGAAAAACGCGGGGTTGGAAGACATGCACACACGCACGCACACTTATTACAATATTGTGCCCTCGCGAAGAAGGGTCCAAATGAATAAGCTAAGCTAATCTAAGCTAAGCTAATCAAACTAATCTAATTAAACTAATTAGACTAATTATTACAAATCAAACGAATAACTAGTAAACTAATTACTAATTATTACAACACTTCACTAATTAGTAAACTAGTTAATTAAAGCAAATGTACACTAACTAATCATGCAAAATATTAAACTATGCTACCACAGTTCTGCCTCGGGAAATGGAAGATGCATGCGCTCGATTTTCGCCTCGAAAAGCCACCATTTTGCTCTTGAGAGGCTCTGTTTGTAGGGTTGAGTACACTTCAGAATCTTTCTGCTCTACCTTACCAAAAACTTGCTGAGGATTGCACCAGTGGCCTGCCGGCCATGGTAGCTTGCTGCCGGCCCCCTGCCGGCCAAAAATGTGCCTTGCCGGCCAAGAGTGAGCCGCTGCCGGCCACTGGTGCTCTGAGTCACTACACTGCAACAAAGCACAAACAGAGAAAAAGGAAGGTTTTTCTGGGGGTTTATTTGTACTGTGCCTCTCCTTATCATCTCAAAACCTCAAAAGAGTGGCACTCTTGGATCTAAAACCACCAACCAAGCATCTTTGATGCATGATGGTCAAAAAACCAAGGAGTACAATTTCAATAAATGCACAAAACAAGACTCAAGGCCATCACCTTATCATGTGTGATCAAAGGCAATGGAGACAAAGGAGATTGGCTCATTTCATCACTTTGAGTATCAAATACTCCAATCTTCCTTGTGTTCAATATAATATCCGATTGAACACATGCAATGCAACACAATATGCTTATTTTGCTCAAGTTTTACTTATCACTTTTGTTTACTCATTCTAAGTTACCAACTTATTCTTTAGTTGATTTAGTCCAAGGTGAGTGTCCTCTAATGAAAGAGGTGTCAACCAAGGGATGATTTAAGGCATGAGAGAGATCATGACGTTGGTTAGTAGAAACCCTCAAAAGAGGATTAAAATCATTAAGCACAAATCTCAATCTCAAGCTTAAACACAACCCTAAGGTCAACCACCCCTCAAAGAAAATGAAAAAGTGATGAAATGAGGGAGGTTACAGATATTATATGTGCTGAATTTGCATGCAAAATGACACTACAACATGCAAGCAACTCATGCAAATCATGTTTAAAAGCTGGAAACACCAAGATCAATACACTATGGGCATGCAATACAAAGCTTATAAGGTACAAACACTTCAAAACAGCCCTAAAACAGTTTGGTGATAATTTTCTTACATCCTTTCTGCAACTCATGCAAATCATGTAAATCATGCAAATTATGATTTTCTGCAACTCATGCAAATCATGTAAATCATGCAAATTATGTAACTCATGCAAATTATGATTTTCATACAGGCTTTTAAACATAAATTATGATTTTCATACAGCTCATAATTTTCTTACATCCTTTCTGCATGAAATGTGGTTTGGCTTGTGTTTCTCACGCGGGGCGTGTTTGTTTACTTACTTCTTTTCATGATTGGAATTGCTGTGCCTTGTTTCAGTTTGTTTAACTGTAGCATTTTCTTTGCATTGCATTTGCATTGAAATGTTTCATTGCACAGCCACATTGCATGATCACAAGTTATGTTTATGTATATCGCTTTCATCTTGCTAGAACTATATTGGTTTGATTCATTGCAAAGGGAAATGTAGGCAGCCTGCGGGCGCAACCATTTTGTTTTCTATCTTGATTGTTTGTCCAAGTCTTATGGCCTTGTCGAAATGGGTTGTCTCTGGGCTTTAACATTCACTTACACCATTTCATGACTCTGAGTTCTGTCAAAGAGGGGCAACTGTAGACACCCTATTTTTGACAGCCCTTATGACTTGGACCTTCTTGCAGGTACACTCGATGATGAGTCTGTTTGCTCGCCAAGTGCTCGAATTCCTTAGCGGAACGCCATAACTTTGAGCCTTTCAAACTCTGCAACCTTTTTGTCTCATTTTTGGACCATGCCTTAGCCTTTCCAGCCTGCAACCAATGGTCACCTGCTGGCCATCCTTAGTGGCCGCTGGCCATCACTTTTGGTTTGCTGGCCACCAGTGATGGCCGGCCCACCACTAGTGTTTTCTGCAGATATTTTATGTCAGCTGTTTGCACAGATGCATACATCTGTCCACATGTGGAGGCTGGATCTCCTTGTAGAAATTTCATGTTTTCTTTATATAGGGACCCGCTCTCTCTTGTAGAAGGGTTAGAAAATTTTAGACTAAAAAATTTTCCTCTCTCTCTCTCTCTCTCTACAAATTCTCTACACTTTAGCCTCCAATTCCTACACCTTTGCCTATACACCCTTAACCAAATCCTTTCATCTTTGAGCTGAGGTGTTCTTGAGCTTGGTTTGAGCTCTAGAGGGTGTACTTGCTTGGTTTTATTGCTTGGAGCTACTCTTCTCTTCAAGAGGTATAACACTTGCTTTATTAGCTTGCTTTGCATACTTGCTTTTCTATCTTTTTCCTCCTGTTTTGGGGTGGGCTGAAATTGATGTTTTGGGCCATTTAAGGTTAGGGGGTAGTTCACCCTACTTTATTCTTTGTTGGTAAGGCCTTTTTACCTTTGTTTCCCATTTTCAAACCATCTTTTTTGGGCCTTTAAATACTGAATTTTAGAGTATTTTTAGTAGTGAAAATCATGTTTTGAAGTTCAAATTTGGTGGGGTTAGCTTCCCTCCTTCTGTCATGTTTGCTAGCCTAGTTAGCTTTATGTGTTAGCTTATTTTTCTAGCTTGTTTTTGCTTAATTCCAGCATGTTTTAGGCTCTGAATTAGACTTTTTTGCCTCTGTTTTTGGCTGTTTGTGGCATTTGGGTTTTTTTTTTGCATAGTTGTAGTGTAATAGTCCTCACAAGCTTGGTGTTTTAGGCCTTTAGACACCACTTGTTTGAGTTGATTGCATTGTTTTAGTGCTTTTCACACTTCATTTTAGCACTAATAATCTCTGCAACCTCCCTCCTTTCTTGGCTTTTAATTTTGGTTTGAAAGTGGTTTTCAAGTCACTTGCTTGCCTAAGTGTGAAATTGAGGTTTCATACTTAATGGTTTAATCCCTTAGGGGGTTCATTACCAACGGTATGATACTTCTTTCATACGTAAAGCAACTTGTGTTTTGAGCCCTCTTTCCATTAGAGGACTTTAATTCACCATTGGACTTAATTGGATTAAAGAATGGTTGGTAAATTAAAATGAGTAACTAAAACTTGGAATTAAAAGTGAGCAAGATAATAACTTGGTATGTTCAATCGGGCGTTAATTGAACACATGGAACGTGGACCATTTCATACTTGCTAGTGATGAAATGATCCAAGTCTCCAAGGTCAACTATTTCCCTTGATCTTTCATGAAAGGGAGGAGGTTTGTGTCTCATTTTACATTTATTGAACTTGCACATCTTGAGTCACAAGCCATCATGCAATGAAATTGCTTGAATTGGTGGTTTGTAATTTAAGATTCACCTTTCCTTGGATTTGCTCATGAAAAGGAGAGGTGAGTTGTACAAACAATCCTTGAAAATACCCTGTATATGCTCTGTTTGTCCTCTGTTACAGCAAGATGAACCAGTGCATCAGTGGCCAGCATGCCACTTTCCATGGCCAACAGGTGGCCGGCAATATTCACCAGTGGCCAGCTAGCCACTGATGCAAATCTCAGCAGAGTGTTGGTAAAGTCGAGCAAAGTTGTTCTGGAAGTGTTCAATTGTGCAAACAAAGGCTTTCGAGAGCAAAACAGAAGTCTTTTCGGGTGGAAACCGAGCATAAGCGTGCACATCTTTCATTTCCCGAGGTGGAATAGTTAATTACTTAGTTCAATTATTAGTTACAATTGTCTTATAATCATTTAATTAATTAGTTTATTAGCTAGTTAATTTAAGTGTTGTAATAGTTAGTTAATTAGCTTAGCTATTTATTCGGTTTGTAATAATTAGTTTAATTAGCCTAGCTTAATTAGCTTAGGTTAGTTTTATTTATTCGGACTCTCTTTCATGAGAGCGTGATGTAATAATCACGTCTTTCTCTCTTTTATTTATCCGCTTTTGATGGTTAGATTAGGGACATGCTTCAATTAGCATACCTTATGCTTGCATCCATTCATCTTGTATTGCATGCACTGAGGCTCGGCGCATCATTCAAAATGCATTGTCATTTCAATACTTCGATGAATACGTGCTTGGGCCGTATGTCTTCAATTAATTCATATGCCACATTAGTAGCCGAGCCTATTAGTTGCATAACGCATGTGTTGCATTAGACATTTGGCATAGTTAGGAATCATGCATTTTTTCTAACTCTTTTGTTTATCTTGGCGTGGAGTACTAAGTGAGTTTTTAGTGATTTAGCATACTTGCATGAGTGTGAGTGATTGCCATGTCTAGCATATTTACCATAAGGCTAAGTGCTTAATTGCTATAACTGTTTGAATGCATGTGGATGAAGGCTTGTTACTTGAATTGGAATAATTAAATGAATGTACGTTTTAAGCCCACTTTGTTGAGTGGCAAATTTGCAAACTTTAAGCCCATTTGAGGTGGCAAAATCAAACCCTTTTAAAAAAAAATAAAAAAAATAGACAAACATGAAATTGAGTTGTTCCAATTTGAGCAAACTAATCTATACTTGCTTGTGCGTATCACATAATAATGCTAGCCTAATAACCGAAACAAGAGCATATAATATTGATAAAAATCATATCATGATTAGTAGAGGCCGATCTTTGATCGGGCGAGTGGGGGTGCTCAAATGTATTCATGACCTTCCCCTTTCGTACCTAAGTTCCCAAGCTGAGACAATTTTGGTGATGACGGACACGTGGCCTTTGGCATGAGTCATGGGTTTCCTGAATTTTCCCAAAATAAAATATTTATGGGGCGACTCTGTATCTGGCAAAGTAGTTTATTTTTGGCAATTTGATTCAAAATCGATTTTCCAAAAGATTTGCCAGATTTGGAATCTTTAGTGTTTATCAATTTCACATTGCACTTGCGAGATTAGATTCAGAACCGCGGGAGTCCGAACTGTAGGGCTTTCTTTCAAATTTCCGAAAGGGGGCACGAAAAAGTCGAGCTACAACAAGTATGATACAAAATTGAACAGATCTACTAGAAAACAGTTTGAATCTGTCCATAACTTCTGGGCAGTTTTAAATATGTTAAAACAACAGTTTGACCCTGTTGGAAAATAAAACCGGAAGAGGCATTGTTTGGACATGAAATTTGAATTCAAATTTGCTGTAAAATTGAAATTAATTTCGTTCAGAAAAAATAATTTTCCTGCAAAGAATTTTTGGGAAAAATTCAAATAAATTTTGTCCAAAAAATTAATATTAGGACTGACTCGACCCATTACCCACACTTGTACCCGACACGGCTTGGCCAGCTGGACAGAAGCGACGGCACGCGTGCATGTGTGGTGGTTTGGGCCAAGGCTCACTTTGTCTATAACTCCTTATTTTTACAAACTTGGGGTGTCCATTGGGGCCCAACCCAAGTATTCCCACCTAAAACTTATATACACACATAAGTTCTCTTTAAGTTTCAATGTGGGACAACCTTTTTAAGGTAACCCACATTTTGACTCTTTAATTTCCCTTTCCACGAATCTGAAAACGATGTCAAGTTCCCATTCACTCATAAATGGTTTTGACGAATTGTATTCACCGTGTGACTTGCCATACGACAAGGAACACGTTACATCTTTGGACCCATCCCAAAAGATGTGTGGGACCCACTCAAATTTAGGCTCAAAGTTGGCCCAAAATAAGTCTATAAAAACCAAATTTTCCAACAATCCCCCACATGAATGGAATTTGACGAAGAGAAAATGCAACAACATTATCTAATTACAGAGAGTACAGAAATTGAAAATATACTGCAAATGATAGGTAGCTTTTGGCTTTGAACCTTCCCTTATGAGTCATTACTAGCTAACCAGTGAACATGATGTCTTGAACTGTTTAGTCATTTGTGCAAACCAAGACAATAGAACTCACACTGTATATTACCAGACACAGTTTAGTTCTTACTATTGTGTTCATTTTGGCCCTGAATAACCAGGTCTTTCATGAGTGCTCTAGAGAATTATAGCCCTTCACAAATCTCATAGAACCGGCCCAATTTACACTCATATAGGTAATTCTTATGAAGAGTATCCTGACATACTCCACTAGGTATTCCTAGATATAAGCATCATTAAAAGTATTACTTAACCTAAAATGCTGCAGACATCACTATTTCATCGTAGAAATGGGTAGGAGTTTGACTCCTCAGTGATCCTTATGAATCATACACAACTCAGTTGTCCCTTTGAACCTAGATCTTGGGATCTCCAATCAACTAGGTTGGGTTGCCATTGTGGTAACTCTTAAGTCCGATTCCCCTCGATGAGTTCTCAACTAACTCTCTTGCTAACCCTTTGGTTAGTGGATCCGTTATGCTGTCTTTAGACTTCACATATTCAATAGAAATAATTCCATTAGAGAGTAGTTGTCTCACGGTGTTATGTTGACGACGAATGTGTCGTGATTTACCGTTATACATATGATTCTATGCTCTACCTATTGCTGATTGGCTATCACAATGTATGCATATAGCAGGCACCGGTTTTGGTCACATTGGAATATCTTCAAGGAAGTGACGAAGCCATTCTGCTTCTTCCCCAACTTTATCTAAAGCTATAAACTCTGATTCCACAGTAGACCTAGCAACGCAGGTCTGTTTGGAAGATTTCCAAGATACAGCCGCACCCCCAAGAGTAAAGACATACCCACTAGTGGATTTTGAGTCTCTAGTATCCGATATCCAATTTGCATCACAGTATCCTTCAAGTACTACTGGATATCTAGTATAATTAAGTCCAATGTTACGAGTAAATTGGAGATATCTTAGAACCCTTATAATAGCTTTCCAGTGTTCTAGTCCTAGATTACTCGTATATCTACTTAATTTACTTACTGCATAGGCTATATCCGGGTGAGTGCAGTTCATCAAGTACATTAAGCTTCCAATAATTTGGGTATACTCTAATTGAGAAATGCTTTCCTGTACATTCTTAGAAAGAAGTAAAGTAACATCCACAGGTGTTCTAGCAACACGATTATCATCTTTGTTGAATTTGTCAAGTATTTTCTCAATGTAATGTGATTGTGACAAAGCATATCCTTATGATATTTTGGTAATTTTTATACCAAGTATTACATCAGCAATCCCCATGTCTTTCATGTCAAAATGTTTATTCAACATTTTTTTGGTAGTTTTAATCATGTCATTATTACTACCTATGATAAGCATATCATCCACATAAAGACATACTATTACATAACCTTTGTTTGTGTTTTTAATATAAACACATTTGTCACATTCATTAATTTTAAAACCATTTGACATCATTGCCTTGTCAAATTTCTCATGCCATTGCTTTAGCGTTTGTTTTAAACCATATAATGATTTAACCAATTTACACACTTTGTTTTCTTCATTTAACTCACCATTTAAGAAAGCTGTTTTCACATCCATTTGATGAATTTCTAGATTGTTCAAAATACAATGACAATTAGCATTTTAATAGATGTTATTCTAGTAGCTGGTTAGTATGTGTCAAAGTAATCAAGACATTCTTTTTGTCTATATCCTTTGATCACAAGTCTTGCCATGTATTTGTCAATTGATCCATCTGCTTTCATTTTTCTCTTGAAAATCCACTTGTATCCATGTTTTTGCAAGACAGATTCAACTTCACTATTTACAACCTCTTTCTATAAAGGAGCTTAAGGACTAGACATAGCTTTTTTGAAAGTTAACGGCTCATTTTCTAACAAAAATGTTAGAAAATCTAGACCAAAAGACTTTGAAGTTCTAGCACGTATACTACGCCTAGGTTCCTCTTCCTCATTTTGATCTATCTCTTGCTCTTGTTCTTGATCATGACTAGTAATAGTATCATAAGATATTTTATTAGAACTAGTTTCTTGTCCAGTCTTATTTGGAAATATATTTTCAAAGAATGATGCATTCCGAGATTCAATAATAGTATCTACATGTATTTCGGAATGTTCTGATTTATGAACAAAAAAACCGATATACACTAATATTCTTGGCATAACCAATGAATATGCAATCAACAGTTTTAGGACCTATCTTAGTCTTTTTAGGACTAGGAATAACCACTTCAGCCAAACACCCCCACACTTTTAAATATTTGTAGGATGATACTCTCCCATGCCACATTTCATAGAGTGTTTGATTTACTTTCTTTTGGGTACTTTATTAAGTATATAATTAGTAGAAAGAATTGCTTCCCTCCACAAGTTTTGAGGTAATCCAGAACTTATTAACATATCATTCATCATTTCTTTTAAAGTCCTATTTTTCCTTTTAGCAATTCCATTTTGCTGAGGTGAGTAAGGAGCAGTAGTTTGATGAATTATTCCATGTTCTTTACAAAACTCACCAAAATGTGACTCATATTCACCACCTCTATCACTTCTTAGTTTTTTTAATTTTCTTACGAAGTTGATTTTTAACTTCATTTTTATATTGAATGAAAGTTTCCAAAGTTTCATCCTTGATTCGAATTAAATAAACACAACTATATCTAGTATAGTCATCCATGAAAGTGATAAAATATTTTTTCCCACCTCTAGTTTGAATTGATTTAAAATTAAAAATGTCATTATGATTTAATTCAAGTGGCTCCGTACTTTGTTCAATTGAATAAAAAGGAGTTTTAGTTAATTTTGTCTCAACACAAATTTCATATTTATTATTTAAATTAATGTCAAATTTAGGTAAACATTCCATATTAATTAATCTACGCAACGATCCATAATTAACATGTTCTAGTCTACCATGACATAAATTTGAAGACTCAAGCAAGTAAGAAGAAGATATATTATTATTAATAACAGAGGGTACAACACTCATTATATTTATTTTGAAAACACCATTAGATATGTAACATTTTCCTATATACATCCAATTTTTGGTAAGTACAAATTTGCCACTTTCAAAAACTAGCCTAAACCCATTTTTACTCAACAGAGATCCGGAGACTAGATTCTTGCGAATGTCCAGTACATGCAGCACATTGTTGAGAGTGAGTTCCTTTCTAGATGTCATCTTCAGAATAATCTTTCCTTGTCCTTCAACTCTAGAAGTTGATCGTCGTTGTCCACCACAGAATAAGATGTGAACTTCTTTTTGTCAGCACAGATATAGCGAGTAGCACCAGTGTCCACCCACCATTATTTAGGATTTCCAACAAGATTTTCCTTGGAAACAACTGCGGAAAGATTTATGTCATCTATACCCATGGAAATTTTGTCTACTTCGGTTATATTGGCTTGAGCAGGCTTCTTGCTTGATCTTCCTTTGCCTTTAAAATACTTCCGTTTCTTTGCTTTTGGAGCATGTTCCACCACATTTGCCTTAGACTCCATTGGATACTTACCAGCCCGCTTCTCAGAATTGCGATTATCTTCCTCAATTCTCAAATGCACAATCAATTCCTCCAAAGTCATTTCTTTGTGCTTGTGTTTGAGGTAGTTCTTGAATTCCTTCCAGCCTTGTGGTAATTTTTCAATTAAGGTAGTAACTTGGAAGCATTCACTAAGAGACATGCCTTCTGCATGAATGTCATGTAGAATGAGTTAGAGATTTTGAATTTGGCTGATCACAGTCTTAGAATCAACCATCACAAAGTCCAGAAATTTGCCTACTACGAATTTTTTCAAGCCAACATCTTCTGTTTTATACTTTTTCTCCAAAGACTTCTAAAGTTCCTTTGCCCTCTTGATAGGGTTGTAAACGTTGTACAATATGTTATCAAGTCTATTCAAGATGTAGTTCTAACAAAGGAAATTAGCATATTTCCAAGCATCGACCACATCAACCACTTGCGGTTGGTTTCATCATCTTTCAAAGTAGGAGCATTTTCACGGGGGAAACGTGCCAGGTTGAGAGTAGTAAGATAGAATACCATTTTCTGCTGCCATCTTTTAAAATCAATTCCTAAGAACTTCTCTGGCTTTTCACCGCGATTGACTGGCACAGTCACAACAAGAAAATGGGTTGGAGCTATGGCAGTCACCATACTAATACTGGGTTGAGCATTAGTTTCAGTAGCCATGAATTCTAAATTATAAAACAAAATTATAATTAGAATTTTATACTACACAGAAAATTAAACCATAAATATAGAATTTAATTCTATAAAAATAAAAGAAACAAGAATTGTAACTTTTATTTCTAATTAATTTGAAAATAAAAATATTTATTTAAACAAATTAATTCCACACAAAAATATTTCTGTAACACTTCAAAAATTAAAATACTAAAAACAGAATTTTAATTAATGAAAACTCAGAAACTTTTTTTGAAAACTAAAATTAATTTCTGACCAACTTCACAAATAAATATTATGAATTATTAATGACTACCAGTATATTAAACAGTATATTACTACTATTTGTCAAACAGTATATTACTACTATTTGTATTTTCCAACCAGAATATTACTTTGTAAAACCACAGAAAATAATTTCTGCAAGAAGAAGAAAGGAAGAAAAGGAAACAAACGAAAAATTCTATATAAACAGAATAATTCGAATCTGTCTTAAGATTGTTGGAACAATCTTTTGTGTAAAATAAATAACTTGAAACCAAATCAAACAAATAAAAATAAATTACTTACATAATTTATTTACCGAAACGAATAAGTACAAAAATAGATCAAGTCAAGTGTGAGACACTCTGTCCTTAAGACAGATTCGCCCTGCTTTGATGCTTACGGATAAATGGCGTCTATCTCCCAGGATACAATAATCTTTTCACAGATTGTAGTAGTATTCCAAACAATCTGTACGGTGAACTAGAACCTGTGTTCTATACTCTCTAAATTTTTCCTAAAAAACTAATATATAGAATAATGCAAAGAGAGCACAAAGAAAAGGAAGAAAATGGATTTTCGGAATGAAACAATTGCTAGAAACCAGTCTGCTTTTATATGCAAAGTGGTGTCCCTTAGGAAGGGTCGAACATGTAGGTTTTTGAATTGAACAGGTATGATACAAAATTAAACAGATTTGCTAGAAAATAGTTTGAATCTGTCCATAACTGTTGGGCAGTTTTAAATCTATTAAAACAATAGTTTGAACCTGTTGGAAAATAAAACCGAAAGAGGCATTGCTTGGACACAATTTGAATTCAAATTTGGCACTGTGCCCGGCACTGCACGGTTTGGCCAGCCGGTCAGACGGACGGACGGCGGTGCATGCATTTGTGGTGGTTTGGGCAAGGCCCACTTTATCCATAACTCCTCCCTTCTACAAACTTGGGTGCCCCTTAGGGCCCAACCCAAGTATTTCCACCTAGAATTTATATATACACATAAGTTCTCTTTAAGTTTTAATGTCCACATTTTGACTCTTTAATTTCTCTTTCCACGAACCCGAAAATGACATCAAGTTCTCATTTACTCATAAATGGTTTTTCTTCACCGTATGACTTGCCATACGGCAAAGAACACGTCACATCTTTGGACCCACCCCAAAAGACGTGTGGGATCCCCTCAAATTTGGGTTCAAAATTTTCCAACATAGAGAGGTTCAAAATGATGGAGAAATCACTTTTTAGTAAAGGTTAGGGAAAAAAATAAATGCCAGAAATATGAAAGGGTGCACCTTTAAATTATACCCTTATAACTTGTTACTTGTATCTCATCACAAAATGAATTATATCTCTCATGTTTTTGTAATTTTTTGTTTTACTCCACCACACTATCATTGCCCCTAGATTGATCCCCTCAACTAACCACCAACGGGATGTATCTTACAGTTATACCAAGGAGTTGTGCATAAGGCCAACATACCACGTCGTGGATTCTTGTTTGAAAGATTAAGAATTCGCTCGCTTTAATTTTCTAGAAATTAAATTTTTTATTTTTTATTTTTAATAATTTTTTTTAATATTTTAAGTAATTTTTTTATTTTTTAGATGCATTTAATTTAGATGTACCTAAAAAATAAAATATTTATAAAAAATATTTTTAAAAATTAATAAATATATAAGAATATGAAAATGTATTGAATTTATATATATATTTTATATTTTTGGTATTTAGTAAATTTTTTAAATATTTTTTTCACAAATATTATACTTTTTAATTGTATTTATATTAAGTGTATCTGAAAATTAAAAAATTATTTAAACTATTAAAAAAAGTTAATAAAAATAAAAAATAAAAAATAAAAAAATTCAATTTTTAAAAAATTAAATTAAAAAAAATTGGAACCAATCACAATTTTATTCCTAATCTCCATTGCCTTTCTTCTCCGAACTCTTTAGGAACTTAATAGTCAGAGGACCCTTTTGAGAAGGATATCTTCAGCGTGTCGAAGGAGAAGTTATTGGTTGTACTTGGATATCAGTAGCATATTATAAGAGCATCTTCAATGGTTTGCTATTCGAGCTGTCAAACTATAATATAGTAGCTTTGAGGAAAAAGGGTTCTCCAATTGTGAGATATAACAGCTGGTAAAAACGGCAGATGTCAAAGCTGTTGCCATGTTTGACAACAACTTTGGCAAATGGCAAATCTGCCAGCTCACCTAAACCAACTAATTTTCCTCGCTCCCTCCCTCCATTTCTCATCCGTTTTTAGAAAAACTCAAACAAAAACATATCAATTTTTTCATTTTATGAAATTCATAATTTTTTAAAAAAAATAGAACTCACACCAATTTATTTAAATAGTGTTAGCAATTGACATTTGAAAGAAAAATCAACAAATTTTTTTTTTAAAAAAAAAAAAACCAGAATTTCACTAAAACAACAACATTCAAGCAATCTCAAATAAATTTCAAGTAATCATTTGGTTCTTGTATCCTTGATCGTTTTTTTTTTTTTTTTCTTTGTGTTTAATTTCTTTTACCAATTGGAATATTTTCTGTTCAAATAAAAGGATCTAGATCAGATCGATGAAATTCAAAGTAATACTAAAAAAAATCAAATTTTTTCTCAGAATAACATTTAAAAATTGATTCTTTTGTATCTTTATTAGGATTTGAAAGATTTGATTTTTACTCTAATAGATTGATATTAAAAAAAAAAAAGAGTCTTGTGCTAATGATTATGTGCTAATGATCAATGAAATTTACAAACAAAACAAAAAGAATAAATATATCATACCTTATAAGTCAGATCTGTAGAAAAAAAAATGAATGTGTCGTTGATCTATGAATGCGACGTTGGGCAGAGACGATCTGTGATTGATGACTGATCTGTGATCCATGAATTTTGTGATCTTTTTTCTTCTCTCTCTGTTTCTCTCTCTTCACCGATCTGCTAGGTGCTATGGTCGCATTGGGTAGAGACGATTGAGGATGATAGGAAAAAGGATATGGAGAGGGAGAGGGAGAGGGAGAGGGAGATGAGAGGCAAAGACGATGAGAGAGAAGAAGAGAGGGGTTAGGTCCAAAATTCATCTCTCTTGTGATACGACCGGTGATTGGTGACTGAAATTGAGAGTTGATCGGTGATCGGTGACTAAAACCAAGAGTTTAAGGGATGAAGAGAGAGAGAGAGAGAGAGAGAGAGAGAGAGAGAGAGAGACAGAGACAGAAGAGAGAGATATGAACATCGATTTCTTCAAGCTTCGGCTTCATCGATGGAGACAGAGAGAGATATGGAGAGAGACGGTTTAAGGGATGAAGAGAAAGATGGGTGGAGATGATGAAGATTCATTAAAAGATGGTTAGGGATGAGAGAAAGACGGCGAGAGTGAGGGAGATAGAGGCAACACTTGCTACTCTGCAATGGAGAGAGATAGAGAGATAGATAGAGACACAGCTGACTTGGGATATGTGAGAGAGAGAGGAAGAGGATTCTAGAAGTTGATCTCAACCATTGGATATACGGATCCAACGGTGAAGGTAGTGTCTTGGAATGTGTAACATGAGCCCAACGGTTCTATTTCAATCTCGCAATAAAACAACTATTTTCCCAAACAATCAAGGCACCAACGACTACAAATTAAATGGTTAGAAAAAAAAAGGATCATGTTTTGTAGTGGTATAAATACATGCACCTCGTTTCACCAATTTTAGTTCACAGCAAAATATTTTGTGTCAATTATATTTTTCTTTTTTATTTTTCACACAATTAGTATGGAAGGTTCATCAAAAACAAAGAGAGGAAAATCATTCACCACTCAAGAAGATGTGGCAATTTGTAGAGCTTGGTGTCAACCCAATTGTTGGGAATTCGCAATCTCATGCTCATTTTTGAAAATTATTGCTCATTGCAGAATGATCACTCAAGAACACAAGTGTCTATCTCATCTCGATGGTGTGTAATCATGAAATGTTGCAACAAATTTCATGGGTGTTTAGCAGAAGTCGAAAATCTACACCCAAGTGGAGATGTCTCAAGTTGATATAGTAAGATTTCATCTTCATTTATTATGTTAGTTTTTTTTATTTTGTCTTATATAAAAATTAAATAATTAATTAATTTAATATTTTATTGATACAGATGCTTCAAGCAAAACTGTTATACCATCAAGATGAAAACAAACATTTTGCTTTTGAACATTGTTGGCCAATCTTGCAAAACAATATCAGGTGGCAAGATTTAGCTCCTATGAACACAGTGAAGTCAAGGATACATACACCGTTTTCCCCTAATTCAGCCCCTGATTCCCCTATGGATAACTGTATTTCTCTTGAAAACGACAACTGTAATGCCTCGAGTTAAATACAACAACCCATCCACAATAGTGATTAAAAGACGACATATGAAGAGATAAGCACTTCCATTTATTTAAATTTCTTATACAAAAGAGCAACACATGCAACTATACATTCATAAGCCTAACTTTGAATCTATAGAATGTGTTACATGCTGAGGGATAAAAACTAAAGGTAAACAAATAAGAGAATGCCCTAAAGGCTTACAACTTTCCAAGTTACTACTTGGTTACAACAAAAATGGATTTAAATCCCGATACATATAAAAGCCCTTGGTTTGTACAAAACAAATACACAAGTAAATAAAATGAAGCTCTTGCTCTATGTCCTCCCAAGTTATTGCCTTGGCAGAAGCATATCATCTGCACCTGAAATGTTTTTCCCACATAGGGTGAGCCAAAACCTAGTAGGAATAATCTAACACAACATATGAATCTGAACAAAACTATAAGCGTAAAATGCACATGCAATGTTCATGACAAAACATTTTATATCTCTTTCAAATCATGCCATGCCAGGTTTATATTACCATTCATGAAACACTTCACTTTTTATGGAAAACCAGTTTGTGAATACAACTCTATGAATCTCTAAGAACGTGTCTGCTAGTAGGCTATACAAACACTACTCTTTTGTCATTTTTACCGGTATTAACCAGAAGGTTCGACACCTATCCGTGCGGGTTTCTGGTCTTTTACCAAGGACACACATGCCGACTTATCATGGTAACCACACTTCCTACCCAGATTCACTAAGTATTCACCATTTTCTCAAAACAATGTAAGTATTACAAATATGTAAATGTATAACAATGCTCGATGTAATGGATGAGAAATAGTTTTCATTCTCCTAGTTCTCACGCAATTTCTATAACAATCATAGTAATCCTCCACTGATAGCCCAAAACAGATATCTCTAAACAGATAAAATAATTTCCATAAAAATAAACTTTTCAAATTTTGAGATATGAGTGGTAATACATACCCAATTCCACCATCTTAATCAATAACAATTAAATTCCATATTTCCAACATTTATATCATTATTTATACAAAATCAATATTTAGGGCAAAACCCCTCTTACAAAATTACTTCCAAATTTCAAAACCAACCATGTTGTCACCTCTACACCTCATTTCCTAACCCAACAATCATTTCCATGAAACCATTTAAAAACCCCTTTTTTTAGTTTCAAGCCCAAAGTCCAAAATTTGTTCAAAAGTCCATTTCTTTTGCAAGGTGGTTTTATAAAAATGAATAGTTAAGTTAAAACTCATAAAGAGGTGCGAAGAATCCCAATCTCAAGCTTAGAAGGGTGAAAGAGAAAAACTTGAAAAAACTCGACGTCAACGAAATCATGAACCACTCGGATCAAAGGAAAGCTCTTGACGCGATCTATACTTTATCTCAAAGGATCAAGGTGAGAAAACACCTCTAGATGAGTAGATCTAAGGATTTAAGTGGGAAAAAGTGAATGTTGAGAGAGAGAGAGAGAGAGAGAGAGAGAGAGAGAGAGAGAGTTACAGGTGAGAGAAGGGAAAAAGAGAAACAACTTATGAGAAAAGAAGACTTTTGGTCTATATATAGTGACTAGGTATTAGTGAAATAGTAGTTTTAAGGTCAAATGAAAGAATAAGTCAAAAACCTCCAAAAAATAGGGCCCAAGCCGAACAAGATCTGGAAAAAGAGTCACAGGGATCGACCCTGCAACAGTGGTGTTGACCCTCAAGAAGAAAAGCTGAGACACTTGTGTTTGACAAGAGGCAAGGTATTGACCCCTGCACTCAAGGTGTCGACACTAAATTTCAGCAAGCAAACTCCAAATTTTGCAATGGACAAGGGTTGACCCTTCTTAGACTGGTGTTGACCCTTGAGGCCGACAAAAAGAAGCAAGTGTCGACCCTAAATTTCAGTAGCCACCCAGGGACACAGTAGCAAGAAGGTGTTGACACCTCCCAAACTGGTGTCGACCTTTCGAACAGAACAAGACAAGGAAAAAGAAGATGGTGTCGACACCTACAAGGGTGGTGTCGACCCCTAAAGCCAAAACCAATATGAGGAGAAAGGAACGACCACCACAAATATGGTTTTTCGGATTCAAAGGTAATAAATGGGTCGAGTCTAAATCAAGATTGCTATAACCTCTCCCCCTTAAGGAATTTCGTCCTCGAAATTTAAATCAACATACAAACCAAGTTTAAACCAATTACGAACATAATAGTAAATCAAATCACCACCATGACCCATTTACCAGTCAATCACTCCCATGACAAGGATAACCAATTTCTCAAAAATGAATATACAATTTACATTTCCAAACATGCACAATGTTGATATTACGTTAACATAACAAATGTTCAATACAAGTTCAACTATTAACAAATAGGTCTGGATACTTCTCTTGGACTTCCAATTCACTCTCTCAAGTGGCTTCCTCAACCCCATGATGTCTCTACAACACCTTTACTAAAGGAATTGTCTTGCCACATAAGACTTGGTCTCGAGTATCCAAAATTTTAACCGGTCTCTCCTCATACGAGGCGTCCTTATCTACTTCTAACTCAGTCCAATCCAACACATGTGATGGATCCAGTTCGTACTTCCGAAGCATACATATATGGAACACGTCATGAACCCTAGAAAGCTGTGGCAGTAAAGCCAAACGATAAGCTACTTTCTCAATCCGCTCTAGAATCTCAAAAGGTTCGATAAATCTAGGAGATAACTTCTCACTCTTTCCAAACCTTATCAAACCCCGCTTAGGCGATATCTTCAAAAAGACATGATCTCCTACCTTAAAGGATAATGGTCTCCTCCTACAGTTGGCATAGCTTTTCTAACGACTCTGAGAGATAACTAACCTCTTACAAATAAGCGCAATCTTCTTTGTCGTTTCCCGAACTAGCTCAGGACCTATCATAGGTGCATCACCCACCTCGGCCCAACATACGGGTGATCTACACGATCGACCATACAAGGCCTCAAATGGTGCCATGCCAATACTCCACTAGAAGCTATTGTTGTAGGCAAACTCCACCAAAAGTAAGTGCCTTTCTCACGACCCCTTAAAGTCAAGGACACAACCTCGAAGCATATCCTCTAGAATCTGAATGGTACGTTTTGAATGCCCATCGGTCTAAGGATGATAGGCAGTACTAAAGGTCAACTTAGTGCCCAAGGCCTTCTGTAGGGTCTGCCACAACCGAGCCGTGAAATGTGGGTCTCTATCCGAAACAATAGTCATTGGGACCCCGTGAAGTTGAACTATGTCCCTAATGTAAAGGTCGTCAAGATAATCTACCAAGTCATTTGTGCGCATAGGTACAAAGTGCGCTGACTTAGTTAACCGATCAACTACCACCCAAATGGCATCATTATCCCATTGGGTCCTCAGAAGACCCACAACGAAATCCATCGTGACATGCTCTCACTTCCACTCGGCTATAGGTAAGGGTTGCAACAAACCTGCTAGTTTCTGATGCTCGGCCTTCACTTGCTGACAAGTAAGGCATTTCAATACAAACACGACTACGTCCTTCTTCATACCTTTCTACCAAAACTGGCGGCTAAGATCTCAGTACATCTTTGTGCCTCCCGTATGCACCGCAAGGCATAAATGGTGAAATTCTCGGAGTACTTCCTCTCGACAAGACTCCAGCACGAAAAGGCGGTCAAGGTACCTAACACTCGAATCAGAATACACGTTCAAGCCCTTCTTTACCTTTCCATTGGAGATCTTCTCCCAGAGGGTTTTTGCCTTAAGATCACCCTTTTGCGCTTCTAAGACTCGGTTCACAAGAGTAGGTTGTGCAATGACTGTAAACAAAGCAACTAACTCGACAGACTCGCCAAGATGCAAGTCAAACTCGCCAATAGCACCCAACATCTCCCATTTTCTTATGGAAACACTAGCTATACTGCTAAAGGACTTCCTACTCAAGGCCTCGGCCACTACATTGGCCTTCCCGAAATGGTAGTGCAACTCAAAGTCATAGTCCTCCATAAATTCCATCCATCTTCTTTGCCTCAAATTCAAATATTTTTGCGAAAATAGATATTTCAAACTCTTGCGATTGGAGAATACCTCAAACTTCTCGCCGTACAAATAATGTCTCCAAATCTTCAAGGCAAAGATCACAACTGCTAGCTCTAGGTCATGGGTAGGATAGTTTCTCTCGTGGGTTTTCAACTGCCGTGAGCCATAAGCTACTACTTTCCCCTCTTGCATCAAGACAAAGCCCAAACCTTCCCGTGATGCATCATAATACACTGAATAGCCCAAACCCCTCTTCGGAATAATCAACACTAGAGCGGTGGTAAGTCTAACCTTAAGCTCTTGGAACAACTTTTCACAAGTTTCACTCCATACAAACTTGATTCCCTTCCTCATCAATCTAGTCAAAGGTGAGGCTAGTCTAGAAAAATCCTTCACAAACCGAAGTTAATACCCGGCCAACCCTAAGAAACTACGAATCTTAAAGTCATTCTTAGGTTCCTCCTAGTCTGGCACTACTTCTATCTTGGAAGAGTCTATGGTTACTCCATCCCCGGACACCACATGACCTAGAAACTTAACCTCTTTAAGCCAGAATTCGCATTTCCCAAACTTAGCATACAGTTTGTGGGCTTTAAGCAATTCAAGTACAACACACAAGTGTTCCTCGTGTTCCTCCTAAGAAAGTGAGTAAATCAAAATGCCATCAACAAAGACAACCACGAAACGATCTAGGAACTAGCAAAAGATCCGATTTATCAAGTCCATAAACACGGTTGGTGCGTTGGTTAACCCAAAAGGCATCACTAGGAACTCATAATGGCCATACCGCATATGGAATGTCGTATTCTGGATATCCTCCTCCCTGACCCTCAACTGGTGATAATCTGATCTCAGGTTTATCTTAGAAAAGTAGCAAGACCCCTTTAACTGATCAAACAAATCATCTATACGAGGCATTGGGTACTTGTTCTTAACAGTTACCCAGTTCAACTTTCTATAATCAATACAAAGGCGCAAGGCACCATTCTTCTTCTTAGTAAAAAGAGCTGGTACTTCCCAAGGTGATGCACTAGGGCGGATAAAACCCTTATCTAACAATTCTTGGAGTTGAATCTTCAACTCACTTAACTCGGCAAGTGCAAATCTATATAGTGCCATAGAAATCAGTGTTGTGCCAAGCACTAAATCAATTGAGAACTCAATGTCATGGTGAGGCGGTAAACTAGTGAGATCCTCAGGAAAAATGTTGGGGTATTCACAAACTATTCTCGGCAAATTGACCTGGACTTCATCACACTCATTACCCAAGAAGTTAGCAAGAAGACAACTATGCTCACTCTGCCCACGCGGATCACACACTGGTGATGAAACTCTACCGGCTCTGTCCGCCATGAAATAAAAGCAATCACCACTCAAGGCACAAATAGTAACCCTCTAACGGTAACAATCTATGACAGCTCGATATGACGACAACCAATCCATACCCAAAATAGCTTCAAAACTAGACATGTTAATCAACACAAATGCAAAAGGAAGTCGGCGACTGACAACCTCTATATCATAACCCCGACACCCCTGCTCCAAAACAATCTCACTACCAATAGGTGATAATACACTGAGTGGAGATGCTAACTGAGCCAACTCTAACCCCAATGCCAATGCAAATACAAATGAGATAAAAGAATAGAATGCACCCGTATCAATTAACACATTGGCAATAGAATTGCATAACAAGAAAGTACCTCTCACTGCTGAAGGTGCTGGCACTAAGTCTGGAGTGGTAACAGCATACACATGCCCAGTAGGTCTCTGCTCTGCCTGCTCACCCTTAGAGCATAAGTCTAATACACTGACTAAGCCAAAGAGGCTCCCTAATTGACCCTCGAGGCTTGAGTTGCCTGTGCTGGCTGATGGCTCTATGTCTGCCTCTAGCCAGATGCTCTAGATGTGTTGTCCGATGGAGGGCAAAACCTCCTCACGTGCCTGCCTGCTCACATTGATAACAAGTAGGCGGTTACCCACTCCTCTGACTCTGGCTTTGAGAACAAGCTGATGATGGTGCAGAATGTTGCCCTTCTCCCTTCTTCGGGCAAACTATAGACTTGTGACCCAGCTAACCACACTTGAAATAGGTGATCCCTCCCTGTCCACCTCTTCCTGATCCAGAACTTGGTACAAGAAAAGTAGACCTAGACTGAGCTCCCTAGGACTGCTGTGAGGTGGAACCTCTCTGCCTCTTGTTGTCCCATGTCTCCCCTTGAACCTCCTGACTCCTCCTGAAGCCCTTCGTATGTTCCTCTTCCGCTTGAACCACGGTCTCTAGATGCGCTGTCGCCTTCCCAAGGCGCCTGTAGTCCCTAATCATTGACCCAATTACTTTGAACAAGAGCCCAATCCTCAATCTCTTCTCGAACTCAATACAATAGCATTCCTCAGTCGCCACAAGTTTTGATGCGAACCTCAACAAGATGGTAAAGGCAGCTTCAAACTCGGCCACCAGTATGTTAAGCTATTTAAGCTTTAGAAACTGATCGCACAACTTCTTCCTAGCAGTGTGAGGTAAAAACTTGTCTTGGAAGGCGTTGACGAAAGCCTTCCAAGTCGCTCCAGTGCACCCCCGCACATATTTCCACTATTGACCTACATCTCTCTTTAACTGGAAGGATGCCAAGGTCACCCTCAAACGATCGTCCTCGATGCCAAGCATCTTGAACGTTTTCACCATCTGCTCGAGCCATTCATCCACTTTTAGTGGCTTCTTCAGATCCCCCAACAAATTATCTAGGTTAGACTGGAACAACTCCATTCTCAATAAAGACGGCTTTGCCTCAGTAACCTGGGCCTGAACTTGATTCTCAGCTCTGAGAATGTCCATAGATTCCTGCAAAGTCCCGACCATTTCACAGGCCAAATCAGTCATGGCTTGTTGGCCAATTGGTTTGGCCATATTGGCCTAATCGACCCCTTCTTTCTACGCTTCATCCTGTAACGGCACCTCATGCCGTCTAGGCCTGCTACGCCTACCACCATCACATCCTTGTCCTGACATCCTATTGAAGGTAACACCAGAGATTAGCACATTTACAAATGTGCTGAGGCTAACTCACTCGCGTCCTAATGCGATAGACAACATTTAATTCATTCCACATAAGCATATGCACATAAACACATACGAATTTTTTTTTTCTAGATAAGGATCGTCCCGCGACGTTACCGGAGTTCTAGTTAGAAGCAGCAGTGATCAAGGGCTCTTTTAACAAGACTTCTAGAAACCTGCAGACCCAATCAATATCTTAGAAATTAAATTCCATACCCATATAGTCACATAAGCATCTTATCACATAAGCATACTATACACACAAATATCTTTATCAAGTGAGATAAACCCATTGTGGTACAAGCCACTTTCTACGTACCCAAAGTATTCAAACCCGGTACGCTTTGATACCAAGTTGTAACGCTCCAAGTTAAATACAACAACCCATCCACAATAGTGATTAAAAGACAACATATGAAGAGATAAGCACTTCCATTAATTTAAATTTCTTATACAAAAGAGCAACACATGCAATTATACATTCATAAGCCTAACCCTGAATCTATAGCATGTGTTACATGGTGAGGGACAAAACGAAAGGTAAGCAAATAAGAGAATGCCATAAAGGATTACAACTTTCCAAGTTATCACTTGGTTACAACAAAAATGGATTTAAATCCCAATACATATAAAAGCCCTTGGCTTGTACAAAACAAATGCACAATGAAAAAAAATGAAGTTCTTGCTCCATGTCCTCCCAAGCTATTGCCTTGGCGGAGGCATATATAGTCCAGGTGTTGGTAATAATCCAACTGTTGGTAATAATCAAATCGGTGAGGGTAGTGTCTCTACAAGGGATAAAAGGCCTATGAGTAGGAAAGCTGCAAAAGAATTATTTCGGAGAAATCAAGTTGTTGAAGCTGAAGTCTAAAAAATGAGCATACAATTGGAGACATTTAACCAACACCTTGCTGAGAAGGAAAAGAAAAAAGCTAAAAGAGAAGAAAAAAGATTCAAGCACTGCAGGAGATGAAAGAACTTGAGATCAAAACACAAGAACATGAGATCAAAAGACATGAACATGAGATCAAAAAGGAAGAACATTTGATAATGACTACGGAAATTTCTCATTTGGACCCTCAAATGAAAGCGTATTACACAATGCGAAAAAATGAGATTTTCGCCAAGTGGTCCACACATGTCAACAACCCAAATTACTATTTGCCCCTGCCTCTTGATGAATAATTACTGGAGAATGTATTTTTTAATTTTGCAATGTCATTTATTGCTTTGTAATGTATTTTTTTAATTTTGCAATGTCAACCCAAATTACTATTTAATGTATTTTTTAATTTTTCAACCCAAATTACTATTTATTATTATTTTTTTGTACTGATATGTTTTTTGGTGGGGTGAATTATATTTCATTTTTTTTCTTCCAATTTTTCAATTTCTTTTTTCATTTTTTATATTTGTCTAGTTGGGAATAATATAAATATATAATTTTTTTAGAAATAGTTAAAAAAATGTCACAAAAGACAAAAAAAAAAAAAAAAACTAAAAAACCTATATCCAAACAATACTTACAAACTTGGAGGGAAAATTAGTTAAGATTTGTCAAAATAACAAGTGACCATTGGAGCACCATTGCTATAATTTAGCAAAATAACACTATTCATTGTCAAATTATAGCAATAACAATAGTATTATAACAACAACCATTGAAAATGCTCTTATTAATAAAAAAGATGAAATTTAAAATTTTATATTGAGTGATCAAAAAAATAATAAAAAATATAATATATTATAATTGATGTGTAATACTGTTATATAATGTCTTATCAGCATCAAATAATTTTTCGTGTCAAAGGATTTGTTTGAGAATTTAACAAGTTAGTTATGATGATGACTCCTCTATGATATGACTACTCTAGATAGTTGGCTTTTTGTGTCTACAACTATTTCGTGTCTATAGCTATGAAAAAAAAAACTTAGGAATCTTGGGCCGAGCAAGGATTTCTCCTTCTATTTTTTTCTTGGCACCTTATTTAGTGGATCATTAGATTCACTTTTAAGTCTAATTTTGATAATTCAAATTGTTCATATTTTATAATTTGTCTTGTATATCATACTTGTAAAAAATTAAGTTCATCGGATATCGAAAAAATAAAAAATTGTCTGTTAAAAAAAAATTAATAAATAATTTTATTGTTTAATAAAATTTTAGTTCACGTGCTTTTCAATATCCGATGGACTTGATTTTTTTACAAGCATGATATACATGACAAATCTTAAAATATGAACGGTTCGGATCATCGAAATTGAGACCAAAAGTGGGTCCAATAACCCACCAAATAAGGAGCCAAAGAGAGGATCTAAGGAGAAGATCTTGCTCATCTTGGGCCACCCACCCACGATTTAACTTAGGGTTTTTTACTGGCCGGTCCTACTTTTTATAGTTATTTCCCTCTTAGTCTTGAATATTGCTGTTGTGCACCAATAGGTCCTGGAGTCTTTTTTTTTGTAGCCATTTTACCCCTATTTTCTTTCCCCTGTTTTGGCGCGTTTCTGATTGATTTTTTCCATCAAAATACCGTGATGTGAGTTTGGGTTTGTGATTTGGATTTCTGTGGAACTTTGCAATTTGTTAATGCATTATTGTGGAGCTTCGTGATTTGTGATTTCACGCTTGGTGTATATTTGGATTTTGCAATTTGCGATTTCGTGGAAGGAGCTCGATTTGCGATTTGCTTTTTGTAAATCTGTGAATCTTCGTGTTTTGCTATTTCGTGTTTGGTGTATAGTTAGATTTTGTGATTTACGATTTTGTGGAGGGAGCTCAACTGCTATGTTTGATTTTGATTTTGATTTCAATTTCGATATTTTGGTATTTTTGATTTTGAGTTTGTGATTTTGATGTTGTTTGTGATATTATTGTTATTCTGTTGTTTCTGCGATTGAATTTGTATTTTGATCATGAAATTTTAAGCTTTGAGATATGTATATGTAATCAACATTAGATTTTTTTTTTTGGTTACGAAATTGTTTTGGTTGAACACAGATGTTGGTGTGTGATTTTCTGCAGTGATAATTTTATCACTGAGTAGTTTGGGGGTGCTGTTGGATTAACTTTTTTCAACAGTGATAGATTTATCAATGAGTATAGGAATAGGAGATGAAAAAGTTGCATAAATATAATGGTAAGATTCAAATCGAGTTACCATGCCTAATAAGTGTAAGCCTTATTCAGTGTTCATGCTCTTTGTCTTTGGTAGTGTTAACTATTAAATTTATCACTGTTGGTTTTTGGATGTGTTTGAGTTGGTTGATAATTTTATCACTGTATTAGATTTTGTTTTAGGTTGTTTGAGTTGTTTGGTGAAATATAATTGTTGTTTGTTGTAGGATTTATAGTGATGGAGAATTCTTTGTTTCTTATGTGCAAGTTTAGAGGTGTGATATTGGTTATCAAGTATAATGATGGATTTAATTTCAAGGATTTAGTATATAAATTGTGTGCAAAGTGGAGTGAGTTAGTTGGTAGTTCTTTGAATATATCGTATTCAATGCCTGGACATTCTTGTTGTGGTCTACAAACCGAAGAGGATTTGGAGGTTATGGTTGGACTCGCACTTTCTTATGATATTCATTGTATTGATGTTTTTGTTAAGTGTTGTTCTTTGGCTAAAGGTTATATGATTTGTGACGTTGAAGCTAGTAGTAGTAGTGTTGTTTGTGAAACTGATTTTTTGCCTTCATTTTATTTAAATCATCGGAAACCTTTTCTCTCCGATGGGTGGGTTAATTGTATGAAATGAGTGGGTCAAAGGTTTGCTGAAGGGGTTGTTGAATTTCGAGATGCGTTGTCAAAGTATTCTATTTATTCCGGTTTTGATTTTGATTTTGTTAAGAATAATAAGGATAGTGTCACTGTTCATTGTAAGAGAAGGGATGATTTGGGATTTTTATGGAGCGTGCATGCTAGAGTGGAAAATTCTAGTAAAGCTTTTGTCATTAAATAATTTGACGATGTTCATATGTGTGGATCTTCTTTTTTTACAGTTAAACATTCTAGGATGACTTTGAATATGATTGGTGGGCTAATTTCAAGTGAGGTTCGTAATAAGGCTTTGACATCGGTTAGTGAGGTGGTTTGTGACTTCAAGGACTATTATGGAATAGAAGTTTCTTATCGGCGAGCTTGGATGGGTAATGAAAAAGCAAGGGGTATTGTTTGTGGTGACTATTCATCTTTATTTGAGAATCTTCGTTGGTATGCTGATGTCGCTAATGATTGTAATTCGGGGAGTGTTTTTGACATGGAATTTGATGTTGATAGTAAAGGAAGACATTTCAAATGCTTGTTTTTCACTTTTGAGGCATGTATTCATGGTTTTAAGTATTGTCAGCCTGTGTTGATGCTTGATGGAACTTTCTTGAAAGGAAGACACAAAGGTTGTTTATTGGCTGCTACAGCAAAAGACGGTAACCAAGGTATATTCTGTGTCTATTTGTTATTATTATTAAAATAGTAATAATTTTATCATTTTTGTTACTTGAGAGTGTTGATTATTGAGTATGGCCAATCAATTAGTGATAAATTTATCATTGGTTGGGTGAGTATGCTGTATACTTTTGTTAAATTTTTATATTTATACACTGATAAATTTATTATTTATTGATCATAAATGTTGTATGCTACTATTGAATTTTTGTAGTTATACAGTGATAAATTTATCTATGGTTGGTGCTATATGTTATATACTTTGTGTTTTGCTTTTGTTTTGTAATCTTTTTTATTTGTTACTGATAAAGTGTATATATTTTGTTTGTAGGTTTATATCCATTATGTTTTGCCATTGTTGATAGTGAAAGTTATGACAGTTGGCATTGGTTCTTGTCAAAGTTATTTGTTATTTTGACTCCGGGGAGGCATATTGCGTTTGTTACTGATCGGCATGGAGGTTTGCTGAAAGCTTTAGCTAAGGTCTTTTTGTTTTCTTCTCATTCTTTTTGTCTAATGCATTTGAAGACAAACTTGAAGACTTATTTGTTAGTGAAGAGTCGTGAATCTAAAGATTATTTGCTTACTCTTTTTAGTAGATGTGCATATGCTCCTACTATTGAGTTGTTTAATGAGTTATTTGAAGAATTTAAGGGTCGTTGTGGTCGTATTGTTCAGAAGTTTCTTGAGGATTTGCCTAATGAGTGTTGGTGTAACACTTATTTTCAAGGCAAGAGGTATGGTGAAATGTGCACAAATGCTGCGGAATCTTTTAATTCATGGATTAGGGATAAACGCCATTTGTTTTCAACTAGTCTTGTTGATGCTATATGGGTGAAACTAATGGAGCAATTTTAAAAAAGGAGACAAGTTGGGAATAAGTGGAATCGCATTGTTTGTCCTTTTGCAGAGAAAAAGTTGGAATAAGCTTTTAATGATACAAAGGCATGGATAGTTAAGAAATGTAGCGATGACATTTATGAAATCCAATTGGATCATTCAGTTATGGTTGATATTGGAAAACGTTCTTGTTCTTGTCGATTGTGGAAAATTGATTATTTTCCTTGCAAACATGGTTTTTGTGCTATAAAGAGGAGTGGGAAAGATCTACATTGTTTTCTTGATGATTACCACCGTGTTCGTAGTTATTGTGATTCTTATTCGCATTCTATCTAAACAGTTCCCAGTATGTGGAAACCAAATGTAGTTGTTGATGATGATGTTGTTTTACCTCCTCTTTGTAAGAGACCTCCAAGAACAGAGAGAATACCTTTGAAGGGTGAGATCAAGAGAATTAGGTGCTATAGGTGTGGAAAGATGGGAACTCATAATCGGAAGACATGTAAAGAAGCTTTGCTTTAGTTGTATTGATTTTAATTGAATTACTTTTGTTGAGAGTTGAGAGGTATTACTTGCATTGAATGTTTGAGTATTTTTTGAAAGATACATCATTTCGGTAGTTGTATTGGATGATTGAAGAATTTTTTGAACGGAATTATATTTTTTGTTGATATTTTTACAAGATTAAGTTTCACATATTTATATTCTTTGATTTTGGTTAAATGTAGTTGATTTTTTTGGTGTTTTATACAGTGGTAAATTTATCCCTGGTTGGTTTGAATGAGTTGGTGGATTATGTTTTTTTAGGAGTGATAAATTTACCAATGCGTGAAGGAAGCAATCAAGCATTAATGGGGTTGCTGAATTTTGTTATTTTCAAGAATGATAAATTTATAACTGACTATATATGAAGAGTTGATGATTTATTACATTTATGTCAGTAGTTGATAAATTTATCACTATCATATCTAACCGAATATTATTTTTTATAGTGATAAATCTATCAGTGGCTTAAACTCAAGAAAAATCAATTGTAGGTAGTTTGGGACTAAGCTTCCCAATCTGTGCTACATTACTGCCACTATGCAATTAACTATCAGTGGGATCCTTGAAGCAAAATATTTTGAGTTTGCAATTCATTTTCAATTTAAATTGTTCAAAATTTCAGTCTAAGAAATGCTTCAATGTTCTCATGTTCAGATGCAACAGTTTATCATCAAGTCTTGAATAAGATCATATTTCTTCATAAATAATTAGTTCTTGGAGTTAAATGTTAAAATGTATGTGTGGTTTTTTTTTTTTTTTGGGTTTACTGTTAGAACTTTATCTCCACTCCATATACTTGGAATGGCATGTTCTTACATTCATTCCCAAACTTGGAAATATTTACAAACTGTAATAGTGTTTTAATTTCCAGTTCAAACAATATAAATAGTGTTTGTGTTTTAATTTTCAATTTAGGTAAATTGTTTATTGTTTTTTATATTGTTTTGTTTAATTGAATTGGGAAAAAATATATGAGAGAGAGAGAGAGAGAGAGAGAGAGAGAGAGAGAGAGAGAGTTGCCGGTTTTTGTTAGTTTGAACAGTGATAAATTTATCAGTGCAAAAAACAATGTCATGTCAGTAAATAAAGGGATACAAACCTGCTATCAAGCATAAAACAAGACTGGTATCAAAGCTAGATCTGGTAAAAATATAGCTAAAAAAGACTAATTTTTCATTAGTGTATTGTCTGTAATTTTAACATTGTAACAACCAAGCATTGTAATATTCATTGAAGCAAAGTAAGAACCAAAATAATCAAAATATAGATAACACTGTAACAACAAAACAAGCAAAATATATGAAGTATTCACATTCTAACAACCAAATGAATCGATGTTTCATTTTTGTTACACTATAACATTGTAACAAACAAACAAGCAAAATGTTTTCTTCTCTTCCAGATCTGTTGATTATTGCGGAGGCAAGTCATCAATGTTTTCATCAACTATTTGTTGTTGAGCAGTTTGTTGGTCAGTCAAGAAGATAGTTAATATATTGGCTCTCAATTGATTGCATTCTTCCTTGGAAAAAGTAGGTAGTATGTTGTTGTTGGAAACATATTGCCTCATGATATAGCAAACAATGATTCCACAATCAAGCCTGCAAAAACATTTTGAAAACAAAATATTATAATTTGGTTTCATTGTATTTTTTTTTTATAAGAGTGTTTTGCTATTGATAAACTTACGAAGTGTCTTCTTGTTGTGGGCTATTGATGACTCTCTGTGTCTCTTGTTAAAATTTATCAGGGGCAATGAGAGTTGGCTTCTCATCCTTTATGTACTTGTCAATAATCTTTCTCTACAACATATAGATTTGTATAATTGTTCTATTAGAAAGTCAGTTGAAACAATTAATGAAAAACCATGCATTTAAAGAATGATAAAATATATTACTGTATGAATTTTTGATGTATAATTGAGCATGCATCAGGATTGATGTATTGGATTAATGGTAAGTTTGATAGTGAAAACATTTTTACCACTTCATTTGCAGCATTGAAGTGTGGATCTTTACGCATTGCACCCCTTGGTCTCATGGAATTGTAGAATTTCCATGAACCTTCTTCAATGTCAAGAACAAGTATTGTCCAATGAAAATTTTGGTGGATTGGGAAGAAAAGATATCTTCCTTTCATGGCTTCAGGCATCAATTTGTTCAGCATTCTCTTTGTTGCTTTCTCATCTTTTGTTGTCAACAAGTGCTAACAAATATAAATAAAAAAATAATGTTAATTTAAACTTTTTCAAATTAAATAGGTGACGAGTATGCAATTTATAGTGATAAATTGAAGTACTTGTATTATAATATCAATTATAATACTTTGTTTTTAACTTAATTAAGCAAACAAAGTATTATAAAATCACAACAATGAATTCAACCACACAACATAAACAAAAAGGCTTAAATAATTTGCTACAACAAAATTAAGTAAATTTATCACTGTGATCAAAATTTTATCACTCCATATCAAAAATTATCACTGCATTGCAAAATTCATTACTCAGTTAAGCAAACAGAGGTTATACACTGATAAAACTTATTTCTTGAATAATTTCTTTGCATAGATGAGATGCCGTAAAGATTACAAAGAATTTTTTTCATTAAACAATACACAAATATCTGAAAAAATGACAAATACTATGTATTACTTATATGACAACTTGAAATGAATATGAATGATGTTGTTCCTTATTTTTGTGCAAGTAAGTATTCTGCATATGCGTTTATTACTTGTGTTGAAAACAAAAAACAAAACAAGGAATTAATATAAATCAAACACTAAAATGATATTTTAATGAGTTACAAATTCAACTTACAATGCTTGCCAAATCTTCACCTTTCAATATTTTGTCAATGTCATTTAAATAGACATAGGTTGCATGGTCAGCTCCTTGCCACATTGGCTCATCCCTGAAAAAAGAGTTATTAGTATTGGAATATTAAATTTATTAATATTTTTGGAATATTTGATACTTATAAATTCAATATGAGTTAATGATAAATAGTTGGCAAAAGTGAAGTACATGAGTTAAGAGAGAATATTGTTACTTTTTCTTTGTATTTGCCTAATGTGCAACGAGATTTTGTCTTATTTTTTTTTGATAGGATATTGAAAACTTCGTATGAAGTTTTTAATTTCTTCATTGTAGGCTGTTCTTGTGTGTGTTGTTCTTTCGAGTACTTGTTTGCCTTAGCCAAGATTGCAATTCTCTTATGGAGTATCTTCATTTCTTCATCTTTCCTTTGCATTTGTTTTTTTGTAGTTTTCTGCTAATCTTGCATGTCTTTTGTTAGCTTCTTGAGTTGTTGCTGCAAGTTATCATTTGCAGTTTGAAGGATATCTTTTTCCATTTGTAAGTTTTCCATTTTGAGCATATCTGTAACACTCTGTCCCACGTCAGAAGTTTGCATGGGTGATCTTCGACATATAAAGAACCACTTCCTTGTTACTAAGTAACGCCCCACTACTTGTTGGCCTAGGTAACCTGTGGGTCAACCAACAATATCCAAAACCTTAAGTCCAAGTTACTTAGTAGCAAGGTAGTGGTGCTTTATATGCCTAAGATCGCTGATGCAAACTTCCGATGTGGGACAGGGTGTTACAAACTCCTCCACTTATAAATCCTCGTGTCCTCGCGAGGGTTAATAATCAATCAGAATACCATGACAAGCTCATGGCCAGCCCAGAATAAGTGGCCCACATGGTTGTGTGCATGGGTCGGCTCTGATACCATTGTAACACCCCACTACTTGCTGGCTGAAGTAACCTGTGGGTCGACCAACAATACCCAAAAGCTTAAGTCCAAGTTACTTAGTAGCAATGTAGTGGTGCTTTATATGCCCAAGATCACCTATGCCAACTTCCGATGTGGGACTAGGTGTTACAATATCGTCTTCTATCTTCTGAAAAACTAGTACTTCTACCAGATTTTCATCGACTTCAGGCTGATTGTCAACTTGCCTTCTTTCATTCTTTTGTGATTCGAAGGGTACTGATTTCTTTTTCCTTTCAGGGCATGTTTCGTGTGGATATGGTTGCCATGTTTCATCTTTGGAATTCTCTTCAATCAACGTATTTTCTTCTTTTTCAAGATTTTCAGTCTGATTTTGTTGTTGAAAATCAACATCTTCATCTTCGTCTTCATCTTCATCTTCATCTTTATCCTCAATTTTTGCTAGCAACATTCAGTATATTTTTATCTCTTCATCTGTGTGCTTCAAATTTTTCTCCTACATGGATGAAAATTAAAAAAATGAATGATATGATACAAATTTTAGTGATAAATGTATCATTGGTTGGTTCAATATGTTGGATGGAACTAAAAATGTCTAATTCAATTCATTTTTAGGGATAAATTTATCAATACGAAAATCCAATGAATCCTAGTCTAATATAAAGTAACACAAATAAAGTAAATATGAAACAAAACTCATGCACAATAGAGAAATAGAAAAACATTCATTGCATAGAAGAATTTATCACTCAATTAGGTAAACTAACCTAAGGGAAATTTGTCACTCAATTAGGCAAATGAAGTAAATTTATCAATGTGAACAAAAATTTATTACTACATAAGAAAATCTATCATTCGTTTAAACAAAACAAAGGTTAGTAATGCAGACCACAATATTTTTTAGATCTTGCAAGGATGAATTTTCCAATTGTTGTCCTAGATGTGTGATGTTCCATTTTGCAAATCTTGGGATTGCATTATTGTCATTTGATTTGATGATGCTTGTATGCTTGCATATTCAATACTGTTGAGGACAAAAAAATTGTTATAAATAAGTATTAGTAAATGTAAATATTATATCTTATAACTTGTAAGTGAGGTATTTACTTACCAATAAGACCATTACACATCCGGAGACTTTATCGATTTGGTTCATGTTGCTTGCTATTGATCTTGTGAGTTGTTGTTTTGCTGCGCCACACCAACCATAAAACTTCATTTTGTCAATATCCTCAATATATTTCATGAACCCCCAACTGATTGTAGTCCCAGTAGCCTGATATAACAAAAGAAAACAAATCAAGAAGCACACAAGCCTAACAACATCTTCTCTATCCTTCTTTTTGTTACTTCTCAAAAGTTTGGTTATCAACTTTTGGATTGATGCACTTGTCATTCTACTCTTTATTATTTTCCTTCGTTTTGGTTTGTGTTGCTTTGGTTATTGTTTCTTTTGTTGGGGTTTGCTTCATGTTGTTCTTGTTTTTACTTGTTTATGTTGTTAGTGTTTGCTTATTATTTCTTTTGCTTCTCCTTGTTTTTCAGCTTCATTCGTAGGTTCATCCTTCTGTTGTCTTTGTCTTTTCTTCCTTTGTTGTTGTTTGCTTGTTGTTTCTCTTGTTGCTGTTTTCTTTTTGTTATCTTGTTGCTTTTTTGTGTCGTTATTGTCTTTCTTTTCTCGCTTTTGTATTTTTCTAGTTAAAGATCTTATTTCTAGCCTAGATAATCTCTTACGAGAACTCATAACATCTATATGAAAGAAGGATGTCAATAAATTAGGCAAACCATGCAAAATTTATAGATATACGACAAAATTTATTAGTTAATTAAGCAAAGAAAGGTTATATACTGATAAAACTTGAATATATCCATAATTCCTCTAGATTCATTTTGTTAGCTAGCAAACAAAATAATTCAAACAATCAAATAAGAATAAGAAGAATTATGAAAATTAAGCAAATTTATCACTGCTTAGAAAAAGTTATGGATGTAACGCCCCAAATTTCTAGCCTAAATGATAATACAACAATCACGGCTCTTTCAAGGACAATCGAATATAAATCTCCAAACTTACATTACATGATACAATAGTTCTTCATGCAACAATACATTAATCCAACAATAAGAAAATAAACAAATAGATACCCGCAAGGGTTTATAAGTTTCCAAGGCTTGAGCCTGGTTACACAAAATGGTTATTCAAACCCACACACATACAACCCTTGGCTTACACACAGAGTCATAGCAAAATGAGAGTCTCGTACTCTCAACACACATTTTCTCGCCTTTAGTTAGGCGGCATCATCACATCTTTTCCTAGAGTGAGCATAAAGCCCAGTAGGAAATCCTTAACAAAGTATATACATTTTATACAAGTCTCAAGAGAAGAAATGCACATGCCATGCTATGCCCTTTTTGAAGATAAATTACATTTTCATCTTTCAAAAACCATCATGCTCAATGATGTCATGCAATTTCAATTGTTCAAAACTTAACAATTTATTTCAAGGGCAGTAAATATGACTCTGATAATCCTTAGGTCGGTGTCTGCAAGTAGACTATACAAGTACTACCAAATTGTCATTTTTACCGGTATTAACCGGAAGACTCGACACCTATCCGCGTGGGTTTTTGGTCTTTCACCCCAGACTCTCAGGCCAACTTATTCAATATCATCTACACCACCTATCAAGATTTACCAACGTATTTATCCCAAAACCATTCAATGAAAACTTGTTTCTCAACATTTTTTCTCAATGCAAGTTTTCAAATCAACTTTCAAAGTTTAATGTAATCAAATGAATTGATATGCCAATAACACAGGATGAATATAAGTACTTTTATTCCAATTCATCATCCAAGGAATAACATAATTCCCTCTTCTCAAGTATCCTCAACAATTAGTCATTTCAAAATTATTTAAACGTGTTGAACAATAATTTCCAAAATGAACAATAATTCTCATATTCCATGAAATTCATCATTTATATAAATATAAATAAGAAATTTTCCAAACATCCATTTATTTTGACACACAAAATAAATATAACAATAACATTTATGAATTTTTAGTCTCTTTAACAAAAATCCGCAAATTCTAGGTTTTCTCACAAAAACTATACAACTCAAATCTTTTGAAAGAAAACTTTTCAGAATCATCTTTTATTCAATTAACGAAGATCAAAACTCATAAGATCATTTTAAAAGAACAAGAGACAAACCCACTTTCAAAATCGCTCAACTTCTTGAATCAACAATCAATTTTCAAAGCTATCGAAAGATGATTTCAAAAATCATATAGATCTTGCAAAAATATATATATAACTCTAAGAAAATCCCTACCTCAAGTTTTGAAGAAGAAATGAGATGAAACCTCAAAAATCAATGGTTTCGAAACTCGATCTTCACCGCACACAACGAAACCCTCGAGATGATAATCAACTTTGGTGAAGAACTTAGGTCTAAATCCCAATGGATTTGGAGAAATCAAAGAGAGAAGATTATTTCTAGAGAGAGAAGCTCCCGATCTGGAATTCTGGAGAGTTTTAGAGAGAGAGAGGACTGAAAAAGAGATCTGAAATATCAGATTCATGAACTGATATAACATGGTCCACTCGAGCGCTGAATGCCCCGCTCGAGCGTCAAATACACTAACCCAATACTTTTGCAGATAGGTCAAACTTCTGAAACTAAACATTCTCTGCTCGAGCGCATAAACGGCAGCTCAAGTGGACAAACAGCTCGATCCCCGACCGGCCCAGTCGAAGTGGCAAAACATGAAAGAAGGATCGAAACTGGGATCGCTACAACTTTCACCCCTTAAAGAATTTCGTCCTCGAAATTTCAAATCAAACTACCCAAATAAAGGGGTTTCTTACGATCAAAGCCACGCTGTTTCATTTTCAAATCACAATACTAATTCTCAACCAAATTCTACCATTTCCACCATGGTTATCTCATTAACAACAACCTCCCAAATACACATAAACATGAAATTTCTGAAAAAGTAATGGCAACTCTCAACAACCTTATGCTTAAAACAACAACGCACATATCAACACGTGGTTAACAACTTTAAATACGTTTCCCTCAACACTAGGGAATATTACAAAGAAAAGCAACTTAAGCATTTTCAAACAAATTCGGATATTTAGAGCGAACTTCTGCCTCATGTTCCCACGTTGCTTCTTCAACCCCATGGTGTCTCCACAACACCTTTACCAACGGTACAGTTTTGCCCCGTAGCACTTACTCCCGGGTATCTAATATTTGAACCGGTCGTTCTTCGTAAGAGGCATCCTCATCTACCTCCAAGTCTACCCAATCAAGCACATAAGAAGGGTCGGGTTCATACTTCCTAAGCATAGCTACATGAAATACGTTATGAACTCCTGAAAGTTGTGGCGATAAAGCTAACCGGTATGCCACTTCCCTAATTCACTCTAGGATCTCAAAAGGCCCAATGAACCTTGGAGATAATTTACCACTCATACCAAATCTCATCAAATCCTGCCTTGGTGAGATTATTAGAAACACATGGTCACCAACTTCAAAAGAAAAAAGGTCGTCTCCTCTTATTGGCATAACTCTTTTGTCGGCTTTGGGCCGTAGGTAACCTCTTCCGAATGAGAACAACTTTCTCGGTTGTCTCTCTAACAATTTTCGGACCCAATAACGGTGCATTACCCACTTCGGCCCAACAAACCGGTGATCTACAAGGTCGGCCATACAAGGCCTCAAATGGTGCCTTCCCAATACTAGCTTGGTAACTATTGTCGTAAGCAAACTCAATCAATGGTAAGTGCCTTTCCCAAGGCCCCTTAAAATCAAGGACACAAGCTCTAAGCATGTCCAACTGTCACACACTGGCAATGCGGAAGCCTTGTTGAAGATAAGCAAGTGTGTGTGGCGCTAGTTAACACTCTTCACTAGCCCGCCAAGAATGCTCGAATGGTTTGCAAAGACAAGCAAAAACAGTATTAGTCTAGTTGATGAGCCACAAGATGGAGACAAGCCACAAAATTACAATCAACAAGCTAAAATTGAAGTAGCAACAATTGAAAGGCTATGCACAATGTAAAGGCGAAATGAACATTTCATTACTCAAAAGAAAGGCATTACAAAAGTTGAACAATGCACAAAAGTGCTACAAGAGTTGCCTTACCATATACAAGGTTTCCAAAATCTGAATGGTACGTTCCCACTGTCCATCGGTTTGAGGATGATAAGCGGTGCTAAGAGTCAACTTAGTTCCCAACGCCTCTTGAAGGCTTTGCCATAACCAGGCAATAAAATGAGGATCCCTATTCGACACAATAGTCAGAAGGACTCCATGAAGTTGAACTATCTCTCTAATGTACAACTCTGCCAAGCGTTCAACTGAGTCGCTGGTGCACATCGGAATGAAATGTCTAGACTTAGTCAACCTATCAACAATCACCCAAACGGCATCATTGCCTCGTTGTGTTCTAGGAAGCCCAACTACGAAATCCATGGTAACATACTCCCATTTCCATTCGACTATCGGTAAGGGTTGTAACAAACCTTGTTGCTCAACGAGCTCCAAATCTATTTTCAATTTATAATAGTATATCCCTTGCATTATTATTTTTTGATAAGTAGAATTCTTTGTATTCACAATTTTTAATTCAGTCAGTGGGGTTGAAGATTGCGGCGGCTCCTATTTATGTTATTACACAATACCATGATTCTTTTACTTAAACATCTCAATATGTAAATTTTTTGATACTGCTTAATTACGCGGCCATTTTTATTAGTTCTTATATTTAATTTTTTTATAATTGAGTATTTGTGTCAATTTATGCATATCTTAATTAATTTTAAAATTTTAAAATTAATGACCAAACAAATGACTTTTGAAGTAACTCGAATTCAACACCTTGAGTGCTTTTAGGGTCGACAGCCCCGAAATAGGCCCAAATACTCGTACAACCGTGACTAATGTACTTCTTGCACAGCAATCACACCATCTCTAGTTTAGTGTGAATGATTCATGCCCACCGAAAATGATTTATGTTTGCGATGTGAATATACACATCCTCCTGACAATAATTTCGAGACTTGTAACCACGGTACATCTATTATCCAAATCAATGATTTACTGAAATGAAATATATTAATAACTCCTTACACAATTAGTGATGGATTCAAAACTCATTTTTTGCTACTTGAATTTCCTTTTATTTTATTTTATTTTTATATTAATTATCTCGAATTGGTTTGGTTTAGTTATAAATCAAGACTAATCTATTACTTACGGTTTCATCAAATTTGGAACCAAATCAATCCATAGTAGAGAGTTATATTTTATTTATATATATATATTTGATATTGATAAAATATTTTAAAATTTACATTCGGTCACAAATTATGTATATAATCTAAACGATCCAGTTCGGTTTTAATTGGATTTGTAATTTAAAACCACGGACCAAACCATGAAGCATGATTAACCTATTTCAAAACCAAAACCGAACCATGCATTGAGAAAACTAAACAAATTGTAATTTACAATTTTTTTTTTAATTTTCATGCTCAGCCTTAAATTAAGAGTTCTTAGTACAACTAGATTTTAAGAGTTCTTAGGCTTCGTTTGGGAACATGCTATTTTAGTAACTTTTTGATTTTTTAACTAAAATATGAGGAAAAAAAAACTTAGTTGTTTGGGATAAACTTTTTGACTTTTTACGAAAAGACGTAAAATAAAATAAGGTAAATAATGAGAAGTGGGTAAAATGACCGAAATGGCCTTATAGCCGTGCATAGTACCTGTCCAAGCGTTAGACTTGATGGCTTCTGCAGGTGTGATATGTCACATTAGTTAAAAAGTATTATTTTAAATTTCCTTTTGTCAAAATACACTTGGAGTATACAGCATATACAAATATATTTGTGTGATGTAATATTATTTAAATAATATTAATACAATATATTTAAAAATGAAGGTATCATGTCACAACAGTCGAATTGTATTTTTTTTGGAGAACTGTAATACAGCACATATTTAAAGTTGTGTGTAAATTACACTAATACCTCTTGACGTTTATGTTTATTACAATTTCTTCCTCATCTTTTAAAAATTACATCTTCCCATGAGGTTTGAAGTTTCATTACAGATTCCCCCCTCAGAAATTTAATTTTTTTAAATACCAATTTTATCTTGATTGGGAAAATTACATTGACACCCCCTCACATTTTAAAAATTACAATCCCGTCCCTAAGGTTTAAAGTAGCATTACCAATTACCCCCTCGATTAGTATTATTTGGGAACAAAATTCATTGAAAAAAAAATGTACTTGGGAAAAAAATTTATTTAAAAAAAAAATTAATTGAAAATTTTTTTTGTTAGTAACATTTTTACATTTTTATTTAAAAACCAACGTAAATTCATTAATTGAATTTACGTTTTTTCCTCAAATTTACAAACTGAGACAATTATTTATAAACCCAAAAAATGATGAATCAAGTTTTATGACTGTTTTTAAAATTTTTGTAAATATAAAATGAAAACTGAAAAGGAAATGATTACCAAACAAGCCTCAGATGGTACAAATGTTGTACAATTAACAAGTAATTAAATAAGTTATCAACGTAAGAAATAACTTATCAAAAGATTCTTAGGTTATGTATGGTTTGCTTTGTAGAACTTTTTTTTAAAAATTCAAAATTAATTTGGTTAACAATTAAAAAATAAAAAATAATTATCATTTAAGGCTAAAAAATAATTATCATTTTAACTTTTGGGCTGGTTATATACATACGTATGGCTGTTTGAATTTAATTTGCATGATGATTATTTCTAACCACTTGAAAGATAAAAATTATATAAAAATGATAATTATTTTTTAGTTTTTATTTGTTAACCAAATTAATTTTTAATTTAAAAAAAATATATATATAAAAATGAAACCATACATAGCCTAAGAATCCCTATTGATAATTCATGTCTTACGTTGGTAACTTTTAATTATTTGTTAATTTTACGATATTTTTACCATCTGAAGCCTGTTTGGTAACCATTTCGTTTTCAGTTTTTATTTATATTTACAAAAATTTTAAAAACTGTCATGAAAACTTGTTTGATATATATATTTTTTTTGTTTATAAATGATTGTCTCAGTTTGTAAATTTTATGAAAAAACGGAAATTCAAATAATTTATGAGTTCACGGAAGGCCGTACATAATTGGTAAGCAACCTGAAATCATAACCAACTTGAAATCATAACTAAGTCTGTATTCCATAGTTGTACAAAAACAGTGACATACATGGTCATACATAATTGGTAACCAATTATGTACGTAAATAGTCATCTCCAATTAATTTCAACACAACATAGTGATGACATGCATCACATAACATGTCCACCTAACGAGCATTTTGCCAAATTGCAACTAACTTTGCCTTGATACGCGCCCGCAATTGCGCCATCTCAACGTCATCGTCTCCAGGCATCATCGCATCGTCAAAGGCAGCCAAATCGTCCTGGTCAGGCATGTCCGGATATTTGTACTCGGCCGCACTGCTGACAGCAACAACAATTTGGTCGTCCACAATATTTCTGCATATGAAATTATGTAAAGCCATGGACGCTGCAATCAATGGCACCTGCACTTTACGAAAATCAAATCGAGGCATGTCTTTCAGAAATCTCCACTGCGACTTCCAAGCGCCAAAGGTACGCTCAATCATACATTGCAAAGATGAGCGAGCACGGTTGAACAACTCATCACGGTTCCGTGGATTGTGCCTTTGAAATTCCGGTTGGTGGTATCTGTTGTCTTTGTATGGTGCCAGAAATCCCTTCTTATTGCTGTATCCACTATCCACAACGTAATAGCGACCTGTGAAAGTGCACATGTAAATTACGTAATAGTCATCATCGATGTTCACTTGGCATACAATATAAATTTTAACTTATCCATAGTTGCGTACATTTATTTCACAACAACTGTATCTCCATAATTGATTTATGTATTGACAAGGAGTGGCGGAAGCATGAAAGGGCACTTCTTCCTTACAACTTTTTTTTTCCCCCATAACCAACAATAAGAACATAACAATAATTTTTCAAATAATATATCCAAAAACTAGCCTATTTTTATTACAAAAATACTTGACATAAAATTTTATAATTAATTCCGAGCAAAATTGAAAACAAAATATTACGTGTAACTAGTTTATCATGGACAATGTAAAAACAGTCATATATTTAAGTCTTAAAATAAATTACCACATGCTAAGATGAATCAAATTTAAAGTTAATTATAATGGTAAGATAAATCAAATTTATATAATGTGAAAACAGTGATATATTTAAGTGTGATACATTTTTACATATATATTAGTGAGATTAATTATATTTGCATATCAATAATGATAGATATTACCTTTATGTTTAGATTGTTTCATAAAATTTTCATACATCAAAATTCCCTTCACATTTCATTCTAAATATTAGTATTTTTATAAAATTTATTTATATACAGATGTTAAAAAAAATGAAAATAAAAAATTGTATTGTGGATTCAGGTGTACGTACCGTCAGTTGCAGTTGGAAAATTGTATTGTGGATCCTCCGTTACGTTGCTTAGAACCCGGCTGTCGTGCATGCTGCCCTCCCACCCGCACGACACAAACATGAAGCACATGTTGAAATCACATACCGCCAAAATATTCTGGGTGTGACACCCCTTTCGGCTGAAATATGGGGCTGCTTCTGACTCCTTTATGCATGCCGGCACGTGTGTCCCATCCAATGCACTTAAGCAATCCTATATATTAATAAAAAAATTGCAATGATAAGATTATCGACCATGTTCATACGGACCATTTTGAAAAACATTACAAAATCTTTTCCCACACCTTGAATAGCATATATTATGGTTGAGACTGCAGATGGGGATCCCTATGCATTTGGAAATTAGCAGGGGGTTTGCAGTGAACGACAGTGAAAGATGGTATGAAAATGGCATGAAATAGTTTCACCGGAATATTGGAAGCGTTCTTGTAACTCCCGGTTTGGCAAGTTTTTAAGCACATGAATGAATATTGCAACACTCTCCTCAACGTGCAAGCCGTGTGGCCGCTCGGGTACACGCAACTGGAAGTCATTTACCAATATTGTACATAACCGAATGAACACATGTTTGGGCATGCACAATTCGTACCAGAAGCGGCCACTGTGACCCTCGTATAATTCCATAATCCATGCCCTCCCTGACAATATGGAAGTGCGGCATGGGACTTTAAGGATGTATGCCTTGTAGTAGTCAGTTGCAATTCTGTACGCTTCAACATATGCACAATTCATCTCATGCTGCCACTGTCTAGCAAGAGCTGCGACATCCTCTAACATTTGATCCATCCGTGCGGGGTCGTCATCGTCGTTGTTCATACCTACAACGATTACCACAAAACATTATCAACAACTACTGATGCCAGTATTAATAAGCACATGTATTTGAGCATGAAATTTTTAATATGAAAAATAACTTTGTACATCAAAATTTGTAACTGATGAAATTTATGTTCAAACCCCTACCAAGCATGCTGTAAACAAAAACCTGAAAAAAAAAAAAAAAAAAAAAGGGTCCACAGTCATGTCTTAAATAAACATGGGCTTTTTATAATTTTCATCATTTCCGTGGTTCATCATTTTTAATAAATAATAATATTCAAAATTGCAACACACATGTTCCACATGGTACGTAATACATGGAATACCACATTAACCTGGGCAAACACATTGCAAATCCGTAAAATGGCGTAAAAAATGGATTACCACATTTACTCCCACCCTGCAGCATTTATAGCGTAACAAAAAAAAAAAAATCAAACACAAACATATCACAAGTTAAGTTAAGGATAATGGATCCACAGCCACGACCCCTGCCCAATCCATTCTCAAACCACAATTCAACTGAAATTAAACACAAGAAAGAAAAAAAAAAGAGTTCACAATTCAACTGAAATTAAACAAATGCTGTAGAGTTGTTTCCCGTGCGAATTTAAAACCAAATTCCTTCATTGCGCAGCAAACTCGCAAGAGTGATACCCCCATTCCTATCTTTGTCTTGTTTCTTCGCTTGTGTCCACCCGATTATGACTCGGTCCGTGGGAATACTCATAACCATTTCCCGATTGTTCGGAACCTCCATAAGCATGACTACAAAATGGAGAAGTTCATCGGCAGGGTCTAGTCCCTCTATTTCATACAACCGTCCAACAGCCTAGCCCATAGTGTAACTGTGGCCCTTGACAGCGTGGTTGACAGTTAGTTCCTTGCTCTGAGTTTTCACAGAATTCAGCAACTCGTCCATGCTGCTTGCCAATGTTGTAGCCTCGGTAATGTGCTTGTTTTACAATGTTTTGGCCGAGGAATGCTTCCGCTTGCTTCCGCTACCCGTGGCATTGATGTTCGCAGAGTTCATCATGGCAGCCATTTCCGATGCGCCTAATTCATTGCTGTCACTAGAAAATTCTGGACTGTCTGACTCTCTATCCAACTCCATTGGGTTACAAGTCTTGCCGGTTGTCCATGCATTTTTCCCCATAGCCACAGCGCCAGTGAAGACGCACTCCATCAAATTCAGATGGTCCAAGGTTTTGGTTATGAACTTGCAACATACATTGTCAATCTGTAAATCAACACAATGTAAATAGCATTATCGTACTGACATGGAATAAATTCAATGCAACATGGTGCAGAAATGGCAGTTTTTAAAACCTGAAGAGAGGATGAAATGCTAAAATATTGAACGAGGTAAAGTATGGTACAATGAACAAATTGTAAGCTAGAGTAAAATATTGAACCAATTCAGCTTACTTATGTGTTTCCATTACAATTCAGCTTACTTGAATTACAAACAAGTGTGAATTACAAACAATTATGACAATGCTTCCATGAATTTTCCTAAACCATTATTTGGCAGCAAGGTCTTCAAGAAGGTCTTCTTATAACTGATGCAATACTATTGCAATGCAATTGTCAGGATCACAATTGCATTGAAAACTAATTTTTAATTTTCTGCACCTATTTTGTACACTACAACCAGCAATCTAATTAGAAAAGGTTTGTCAATTTCAGAATTTTTTGTTGACACAGGTTAGTAGATTGTATGGGGATTAAAAGAAGTTAAGAAGGAAGCCCTTTACACAAGTGTTTTGACAAATAAAAGCTGTTCACCTTTTTCACCATCCCAAAAATATTTCGTAATCTAAACCACACCATCCCAAATTCCTTAAAGTTACAAACATACACCGTTTTAAACTACATAGGAAAGCATGGTATACATACAAAAATTGAGATATTAGTTATGTAATAACGGACAGGAAAAACAAAATGTAAACCGTTACCTTCTCCATTTTAGCCCACCAATCAGCTGATGCAGTGAACAACCCAGTAACTTAGTCAAAGCCAATCCCAGTTGGGCCTTTCCGGCAATCCATTAGCTTACACCACGCACGCCACTCGCTCTTCAATAAATTGTACTTGTTTTTAAGTTGTTTCAGTGAATGCAGCCTCTTAGTTGCTGCCTCAAATGTCTTAGACAATGAATGGTACCCGTTCGGAGTGATTGACATGTGTGGCCGGTTTCCTGCTTCAATTTCCTAAACGACCAGTTCCAAAAAAATCCGTGTTGACTCCCCATCCCAAGTTGCTTTATGATAGGGTTGTTGCCGTTTCCTTTTGCCGGAAGGGGTATGAGGCACAGATCGATGTGACGCCATACGACTATAACAATAGCGTGCAATGGGAACCAACGTAAAAATATTTATACACTCACAATACAGGCATTACCAATATCAGGAACACCATTTATGTGAGAAATATGGTATTTTAAACAAAACATAGCGCAATAGATTCATTTAACGACATTAGTAACGAAAACAAACAGTTGCGGAAATATATGAACACTACATGTTTACGAACAAAACATAATTTCAAAATTTTTTTTGGGCCACAAACCATAATGCCTTTAATAACAATAGGGTAAGGTCACACCACTGTTACATATATCACATCCGAAACAACAAAATAATGACGACGATGCACAACACACATGTCACTACTGTAAGCACACGCAGAGTTTGTTCAATGTCACGGAAACGACCCTCAAAATGAGCGACATTCTGTGTGTCATTCTCAGCAGCCCTTTGGCGCCATATTTGTCACACCACCCAATCCAACTAACACATGGCTGAGGTTAAAAAAAATATTAGTGACAGTTTCAGAAGGAAATGTAAAAGGAAACATGCTTGTATTCACCACTCCACGAGGGCATTGGTAGTACGCACGACCAGGGTTTCTTGCAGAACGGGAAATCTTTACAACATAGTGCCTGTAGCCACACGCACACATACGGGCTGGTTGTGTGGCAGTTGACACAAATGAGGCCATGGTTTCTTTCGTGACTTGTTTCGGGACATGACAAGCACAACAAGACTACGTGAATGGGTGTGACACTTTTGTTATGGACATAATTTTTTTATACGAAAATGGGTAACAAAATCAAACAACCCCCCTCCACAGAACATTTAAATCCCGGAATACCACATTTTAGAGAAATTATAAAAAAAAATAATGTCAAAACAAAATACATTTCGGATGCTCCTTGAAGATTGACAGTGTATAAAATTAGAAAAAGATAATGTCAAAACAAAATACACACCAAATAAAACAGTGGGTTTGATTATTTCAGTTTATTTCTCTAACAGAAAAAGTAAAGCCATGCAACCTTAGCAGAAGACCCAACACTTACCAAAGAGCAAATAAAAAAATAAATAAAAATAATAATAGCTTTGTTCAATCATGAAATAAACTATGGCATAGATATTGGACACAAAGTTTAGAAGTATATTTGGATAAAGGACTGACCAAATCATATGCTAAGCAGTAGCTCACTGTTAGTGAGAAGGATTTGGAGACGCTCTAGTACACGACCCTGTAGTTTAAAAGTGAAAGACTCATTTTCCTTCTCCTTACTTTTTTTTTCCTTCTCCTTACACGACTCTGCTACGTGTGGTCTGTTTTTTTTTTTTTTTTTGTATGTGATGAATTTCTATTGAAACATATCTGCGGATCAACCATTCATGAATTCTATAAATCAATAACTTCATTTGTGGTGCAAATTGTGCTCTTCTATTTAGGGGACTTTCTTTTTAATTACCCAAACAAAAAGTAAATTATTTTTAGAAGACAAATTGAAATTGGGAAGTGGTGAGACACACACACACACACACACACACACACAGAGACAGAGTTCATCCATATACAAAAAACAGAGGATACAAGTCATGGTTATTAGATCCACACCCCCCCACCACCAAACAACCCGCTTATTTGTAAAGTCGTTTCGGTAGTTCAAAGGAAGCCCTAAAACCCAAACATGGCAGTATGTAGGGGACTTCTTGAAAATATTGCCCAACTCTGAATTTATACGACAAATTCAAATATGGAAGTGGTCAGACAAAGCGCGGGACACACACACACACACACACAGCGCGAGAGACAGATAGAGTTCATACATATATTACAAACAGAGCATACGACTCATGGAAACCTAGCAAAACAGAAAGAAGAGAGGCTGGAGAGAGAGAGAGAGAGAGAGAGAGAGAGAGAAGAGCATACCTGCGGCTGGGGGGGATCGTCGGAGGATGGACTGCTTTTCCGTTGGCCTTCACGGACTGTTGTCGTCGCTTCGTTTTTTTTTCTCTTCAAATCAGAGCTTCTACTATGTTCTAGCATTGAACGAAGGACCCACTTCATCTTGATGTAGCTGAATAGCTGAAGATAGTACACCCTCTGTGATAATAGCTTTGAAAATATTCCCATCAGTGTTTGACATAAAGCGGGGGTGAAAATGAAATAAAGAAAATCAAGAAGGGGCAAAACGGTCTTTTTACACGGCATCTGCCACACATCATGTGAAGATACTGTACATAGGTTAGTAGGGTGAAATTTATAGGCTTATTGGCTTTTTTAGTAACTTTTTGATTTTTTGACTAAAAAGTTCGGTTGCCAAACGAGGCCTTAGTGCATGCAAATTTTCATTCGAACTCTTAGTGTGGATTTGGACATAGCATTGAAGAGAGATAAAATTAATGAGTAGCTCCTCAGCTTTCCAATCTATCGAGAGTTGGAGCGCTATAAATCTATGCTTGCTCATGAGATGATGAGAAAGAAGAATTTGTGAAGACTTTGCTTAATGAAAGTCTATGATCATTATTTTGATGTTATTGTTAATGTGTTAGATTTTGTTACTTTAATGATGTCGTTTTGTTCATGTTATAGCTTGAAAATATGGATAATCGCGTCCAAAATTTCTTAAATATTGTAATTATTTATTTATATTTTTTTGTAAAAAAAATACAAAATCTTGATAGAGGTAGTTTGGTCAACTTTTTATAAATTCTATTCCATTCCAATATTCCATTCCAATCAACATTAAACATACCAAACATAGAAATTAGAATGACAATTTCATTCTTAGATTGATTTCTATATTATTATCAAACATTGGGGTGTAAATAACTATTTATATGCCATTCCATTCTAAACTCATTCAAATCATCATTCCATTCACACCTAAAACCATTCCAGTCAACCAAACCAAATACAACTTTGAGTGTAACCCACAAAAAAAAAAAAAAAAAATACTACTTTGAGGTCAAGTTTATGAGGTAACAAATGCATTAATATTCCTCGGACGACTTTTAGAAACCTACGCTGTCCAACCTCTGTAATAAAGGTGGGGAGGGGAGACTTCAATGATGCCTTCATGCACAACGCTATCACTATTTTTCACTATAATGCTTTAAATTAAAATTATTATCTATATTATTTGTTTAACAAAGCCAAGTTAACGAAATAATATAATCGTTTTGAATTTTTAACTATTTGTGTATCAATTTAAAAGAAAAATATTTGAAAAGTCTAAAAGTTCTTATGATTTGATTTATAATGATATGGTATTATAAGTATTAATTTTTAATTTATTTCATACTTAATGACAGATGGTTTAACTCTCTTGTCACATCATATTGTTGGTGAATTATGAATTTAAAATTTAAAATTTATAATATTTAAAAAATTGTGAGTGTTTAGCATTTACCGTTGTGGTTAAACGACTCACATATTTTTTTTTTGTTTTGATTATTACATTGATTTTTGCATATATCCATATAAATTAAAACATCTATGGTGCCTACCCTAAAAGAAGACATTGTAAAAAAGTGACCTAACTTTGTATTTTATTTTTTCAGTAGTATGTTAGTATTAATTGGTTGAGATTAAATTTATAAATTTACATAAAAACCTATATTATATTGAAGGTGGTTTTTTATTTATTTATTTATTTATCTATCTATCTATCTATCTATCTATACTATTATTAAATAATGACCTCAATTGGTGTAGCGAAACCTTTGCTCTCCTCATGCCACGTGGCGTGGCAGTGTTTTTTTTATTTTTTTCAAAGAAAGTTACACAAAGAGGTGGGCAAGAACTACACATTGCAATATTCATTTCATTTTTTTTTTTAATTCTCACTTATTTAAATTGTATACGCATCGCATGTACCACTCATTAATTTTTGTAAAGTGATGGACAAAATAGTATTTTTACTTTTAATCCCATGAGATTGGATTTCAAAATCACTTCTTCCATGAGATTGTTAATCCACTCGCTGTGGACTATAAAGGAAAACAAACATGGTCCGAAAATCTCTACACGATCTGGACATGCTATTTCTCCTTAGAGGATCTTTATCCCACAAATTCACTCATAATAATGTAGCAATATAATTAAGTGTGTGCTAAATTAAAAATTGACGTATATTGTACCATATTATTGTGAGTAAAATTAAAATCACCTTCTTTTTTTTTTGAGATCCAAAACATTTTCCTTAAAAATGTCATCATAACATATGTTTTTGCATTCAGTAAAAAAACTAAAGCTATAAGTATATTTAATAATTTCATTTATTTACCTGTTATATAATATTTATGAAATTTTATTTATTTTAATTATTTTTTTTATTCCATACATGGCACGTGTCAATTGCTACTTTATTAATAAAATTTTGTACTCAAGGTTAGGGGTAGGAATTGTGTTGTGTCGTGTTATTGCTGATTCATATTCAAAACACTTAGGCTGAGTTTGGGAAGTTGGTTTTGGTGGGTTAGGGGCTAAAATAGCCACAAAAAACAAAATAGGCTATTTTAGCCACAAAAAACAAAACATCAAATCCAACCCATAATTATTACACTTCTCTCTCACAAAAAAAGTCAAAAAAGCCAAAAAGCCAAAAAGCCCTTCCCAAACCAGGCTTTTTAACCCCAGGCTAAAATAGCCAAAAAGCCAAAAAGCCAACCCACTTCCCAAACGGAGGCTTAAACACTTACCCGATAAATGTGTCAATTTTCTTGATACTAACTTGACTTATAATTATATCAGTAAACACGATCCACCTAACATGATTAGCATAATAAATTGTTTTAGATTATAAGCATATAGTACAACATATATGTTTCACATTATATACATAATGATAGCACATTAATACCCACAAGGATAATACACAATGAAAATTATATTTAAGTGGATTTAACTCAGAGTAATTGTAGTTGCATAAAGGTGTAAGTTTCCGCAGGTGAGTTATACCTCATGCCATGAGTTTTACTTGCACACACAGGTTGACTTGCACTTGCATAAAAATGTAGTTATTTTGAATTATTTTTATTTAAATATTATTTTTTTAGGGAGACTTATTTATAATCATATCAAGCAAAACACGATTCACCTAACATGATTAGCATAATAAATTGTTTTAGATTATAAGCATATAGTACAACATATTTTCAGCAAATATGTTTCGCATTACATACATAATGATAGCACATTAATACCCACAAGGATACTACATAATGAAAATTATATTTAAGTGGATTTAACTCAAAGTAATTGCAGTTGCATAAAGGTGTAAGTTTCAGCAGGTGAGTTTTCATTTGCACTTTTATAAAAATGTAATTCTTTTGATTTATTCTTATTTAAATATATATATATTTTGGATTTATGTGTAGTTTTTAATACATGGAGTTAATGTTCAACAAGTCCTCTGATAATTAATGGCATTTTTATCAAATACTATTAAAAAACGTCACTAATTATTGATTTTCAGTGATAGTTTGAAATTTTGTTACAAAAAATGACACTAATTATTAGTTTTTGTGACAATTTAAAAAAATCGTCACAAAAACGTCACTAATATTTTCAACTTTTAGTGACAAATTGAAAAATTCGTCATAGCAAAAGTAACTAATTGCAAGTTTTGGCAACAATTTATAAAACCGTGACAAAAAAAAGTCACAAATTGTTAATTTTTAGCGACATATGCAAAAAATCGTCACAAAAAGTTATTATTAGCGATGATTTTATAGGACTTATTTTCAATAGGATTTGATGGGAATTAGTCCAACTATTAGGACTTACTAATAATTTATCCCCCTTTTTTTTCTTCCTAATACATATGCTAGTATTCATGAAAATAATTCATAATATTTATTATTAATCCTCCGAACATCCAATTTGAGCTATTGTCATTCATTAATATTCAAACATCTAACAAAATTTTACAAACCAAACAAGTTTCTAGTCAAATAAAGAACACTACAAGAAAAAACACTTTCGGCGACCAAAGTTTTAGTCGCCAAAAGCCCCTTTTTTAGTCGCCAATACTAATTTTTTCACTTTCCCCGACTAAAATCTTTAGTCGCCGCTGTGGTCGCCGAAAAACTGTCGCGAAAAGCTTTGGCGACTAAACATTTGTTAGTCGGCAATACATATGTCTTTGGCGACTAAATAATTAGTCGCCAATACTCCATTCCATTTTGGGAAATTATACTTTTAGCGACTAAACCTTTAGTCGCCAATACTATTTTTATTTTATTTTTTATTTATCTTTCGGCGACCAAAATGCATTAGTCGCCAATACTAGTTTTTCAAAAATAAAAAAATAGCCTCTGCTGGAGCGCTCCCAGGGCTCGAACCTGCAATGTCGAAGCCAAACACGCCCCTGTACCTTCAGCAACACCTGGTCCCCACTACGCCACTCACACATCTCATGATTATTAATGCAACATTTATTATTTATATACTATATTCACTGGTATATATAAAAATTGTATATATAAAAATAAATTATTTTATTTAATATATTTCATGTAAAAAAATAAAATATTTACAAAAAAAATTGGGTAGCACTTTTGGCGACTAAATCTCAATTTTAGACGCCAATTCTCCAATTTTTGGCTACTATTTTGTGTTTCTGTCGCTAAAACAAATAAGTCCCGCCTAAGGATTACACATTTGGCGACTAAACAGAACTTTTGTCGCCAAAACCTCAACTTTGGGCGACTAAAATGCATTTTAGTCGGCAAAACACTTGTAATGGGCGACTAAACTGTTTTTTAGTCGCCAAAACCATAACTTTTGGCTACTAAATGATTTTAGTCGCCAAAAACCGTGCCTTTTAGCTACTAAATTTTTTTCAGTCGCTAAAAGTGATATATTCGGCGACTAAACTGACCTTTAGTCGGTAAAAGCCCTATTTTCGGCGACCAAACTGCTTTAGTCGGCAAAAGTGCTGACGTTTGGCGACAAAACTGATTTTAGTCGCCATTTGTATGACTTTTAGCGACGAAAATAATTATTTTAGTCGCCAATGCTGCATTTTCTTTTAGTGGAAGTATAGTTTAATGGCTAAGAATAAAGCATTTAAGATTCTATGATATTAGATTCAGCTTGTACTTGGTTTACGTGTAGGTTAATAGTGAGTTCGTATCTACATACTGATACAAATTATTGCACAGGTCAAACAGGCCGTGTTCGAGTTATGTGTGTTAAAACCTAATGTAGTCCATTGAATATTTGTGTTGTCATGTCATGTCATTCATGGCCATATCAAAAAATGATCAATCCTAATCCTCTAATTATTTGTACAGTTTGAGTCGTATTACAGGTCGTGTGCCAAATTCCCACCTCTACTCAAGGTTATATAACAAGATAAATTATTTAAGCTTGACTCATATTTTGTTTAGAAATTCTTTCCATATATAAACAAATTAAGTTTAAATACATTTTAAAATTCATTTCATATTTTTGTTTAGTTATGGATGAGTTGACCAGAAATATTCAGAAAGATGTGCTATGGTGTATGCTTTTTGCAGATGATATCGTGCTAGTAGATGAAACTAGAGGAGTTAGTACTATGTTGGAAACTTGGAGAGAAGCAATTGAATCTAAAGGATTTAGGATAAGTAGGACTAAGACAGAGTATATGGAGTGTAATTTTAGTAACAATAATAATGGAAGTAGAAGAGAAGTGAAGATTGACGACCAAACACTACCTAAGAGTGAACAATTTCGCTATTTAGAATCGATTATCACAACAGCTAGGGAGATTGGAGTGAATCTGGTCCATAGAATTAAGGCGGAGTGGCTTAAGTGGAAGAAAGTATCTAAGATATTGTGCGATAAATGAGTACCAATTAGATTAAAAGGGAAGTTCTATAGAACGACTATTAGACCAGCAATATTGTGTGGGACGGAATGTTGGGTAACTAAGAAACTACATGTAAACAAGATGAGTGTTGCTGAGATGATAATACTGAGGTGGATGTGTGACAAGACTAGAAAAAATAGAGTTAGGAATGAGTATATTCGAGAATGGGTAATAGTAGTACTGATAGAAAATAAGTTGAGAGAGAATAGATTGAGATGGTTTAGTCATATATAATGGAGACCAACAGAGGCAGGGGTGAATATATGTGATACAGTGATGGTAGATGGTAGTGTTAAGAAAATAAGCAGACCTAGATTGACGTGGGTTAGCGTAGGGGCTAAATATGAAATGGGTCGGATCCTATCCCTAGGCCGGCCCAATCAATTAGACTCAAGACCTAAGAACCAGGATAAGCAATTGGGTTGGTCAGTTCAGCCCAATCACATTGTCAACAATCCACTTAAGTCCTCAAGCACTCGGGCCCAACTTGTGGTGGAAAGGTCAGTCCAGCCACAATGCTGGGCTGGGCCAAGCCGCAGGACATGACCTTCGGATAGAACCCAAAAGAGGCCGAGCCCACACAAAGATATCATACTGAGCCGGCCCATCTCCACAAGTAATCCCATAGAGGGTCGAGCTGAGGCACAACAATGCCGAGACGAAGGAACACACCAGAGAAACGTGGAAGCTGTGAGTATATGCATGTACAAGTTACCACCTCAGCTGGTTTCCTACACCTAGAATCACGGAAACAATTAACCAAAGGAATGTGGTTTGTTATTAGCATGACTACAATGAGTATATGCACCCTGTGACAACTACCAGATGGTCCCCCGACCTTGGGCAATGCTAAAAGAAAACCTGGCAGCACCACAGCTCCATGAAACCATGTTGGGCAACAAGCAAGGAGTTCTATATAAACCACACTGACTTCACATTGAAGGTAACTGTTCTAAGCTAAACTCTACTCACTGAAACTTAACTCTCTCTGCACTTAGAGACCACCTTGCTTCTTCTCCGATTACTCATTCCCACATCGGAGGGGTCATCCAGCCAACCCTGGCCGGGCAGCTCTGACGGTGCTCCTTCTTGCAGGGCCTTAATTCTTGGATAGTCCAATCAAGTGCGGGGCTCCGATCCACAATCATCTAGTGTGGTATTCAATACGCTTAGTTAGTGTAGTAAATAGAGATATGAATCTTCTTATTTTGACTAACGATATAGCTTTGGATAAAATCGAATGGAGAAAAATGATTCATATAATCGATCCTATTTAATGAGACTTGACGCTTAGTTTGATTTGGTTTACATTTTAAATTTTGTAAATTTTTGAGTTGGGTAGAATTTATGCATTAAACATATATACGTAATAAAAAACTAAATTACTCAAACTCAATTGAATTAAAACTCATTTGAAATTGGTTAAAAAGACAAACAAACTAAGTTTCAAAGTATTTTTAAAACTTGTTAAATTTTTGAATCATACTTAAAAAATTAAATACTCAATTCAACTTGACTCATTTAAGCCATCAATCATTATTAGAAAGAAAATAATAATAATAAAAAAAATTAAAAAAATAAAATAAAAATAAAAATAAAAAAAACAAAGCAAAAGAAACACCAAAATGGTTCGATCCTGTTTAAAGTCAAAAGATTCAAAACATAAGCTTCTCTAGAAGAGGTCAATCACCCACCTTTGAACCATATGTCTAAATTAATAGTCAGCACAAGAATCAAAAAACATTCAATAAATCCCATTTTTTAATTAATCAGATAAAGACTCCAGTGTTCCTTCCCTCCTATAATAACTGCCAAAACAAGTAGTTGTTCTAAATATGAAGTCAAAAGCAATCTGGCACCCACTTCCCAAATCCAAAAGAACTCAAAATCTTCACCCAAAATGTCTCTCTTCCCATCCATTTTCCTTGGATTACTTCTTGGGTATTCTAGAATTACCAGTTCAGAGTCTATTGCCAATGACCCTGCTTGTCCAATGAACTTTAATGTTCTTCAGATGATGTTGAAGAGCTCATACACGAGCCAGTTCATTGATGTTCCAACTGAGTGTCATTACATTCTTGAAGGTTTTCGCTTAGTTCGATCAGAGTATCTTCGAACCACTGGCAACTTCAGTCCTCCTCCTGACACGTCCGATGCCTGTTTTAATTCAATTCAGCTCTTAGTAACTGAAGCTCTGGGACGATTCGATCTTCGTTCCAATTGTTGGGCTCAGACCAGTTGGATAACAAACATTTGTTCCAATATTACAACCCGGTCAGATTTCGAAGCCTTGATTCCTCAACCTGAATTACAGAAAGTAAACAGCTCTTGTAATCAGCCACTGGGGGACAGTTCTTCATGTGAATCATGTACTGCTAGCCTGTCGAGTATCCAAGACGCTTATTTTGGTGACTCAACAAATGGGAACCTCTCAGATTGTAGTGGGTATCCACATATGTATGCTGCTGCTTTTGCAAATGATTTTGGGCCTACTATTCCGGGAACTGCCAAGTGTTTGTTCTCGATTTTACTCAACCCACCCACTTCACCGATTCCAGGCACCAAAAAACGCAAGATTATGCTTCTTGGGGTTGTTTTTGGTTGTGTTGCTGGCTTCTTTGGATCTTTTTTTTTGGTTTGGCTTCTTTTGCGGTTGCTCAAGCATTCGAGGAAGAAGATACAAAATTTTGCTGAAGTTGCAAGATGCTCGGGTTTGGGATTTGGGTTGTTGGGTGGAAGTACAACCTTGGTGAAGTTTACAATTGAAGATATGAAAGAGGCGACTAAGAATTTCGATAGGATGAATTTAATTGGAAGAGGAGGATATGGGAATGTTTACAGAGGCATATTAGCAAATGGGTCTGAAGTTGCATTGAAAAGGTTCAAGAATTGTTCTGCTTTTGGGGATGAAAATTTCACACACGAAGTCCATGTCATTGCAAGCGTTAAACATGTAAACCTTGTCGCCTTGAGGGGCTATTGCACTGCTACGGATTCTCTGGGACCCCACCAGAGAATAATCGTGTGCGATTTGATGCACAATGGAAGTGTGTATGACCATCTTTTTGGATCGGGGGCAACAAATCTTAGTTGGCCAATTCGTAGAAAGATTGCTCTTGGAACAGCACGCGGGTTGGCTTATTTACACAATGGGGCACAACCTGCCATCATTCATAGAGATGTGAAAGCTAGTAATATACTTTTGGATGAGGCATTTGAACCAAAACTTGCTGATTTTGGATTGGCAAAGTTTACCCCAGACGGGTTATCACATTTGAGTACTAGGGTGGCAGGGACTCTCGGTTATGTAGCACCTGAGTATGCTTTGTATGGGCAATTAACCGATAGAAGTGATGTATACAGCTTTGGGGTAGTTCTGCTCGAACTTCTAAGTGGGAAACAAGCAGTTGTGTCAGTTGAAAATGGGCAACCTCTTCTTTTGACAGATTGGGCTTGGTCACAAGTGAGGATAGGGAAACCGCTCAATGTTATTGAAGAAGGGATGCTTGACATGGCATTGCCAGAAGTAATGGAAAAATATGTTCTGCTTGCTATTGTTTCTGCTCATCCACTGCTCCATGCCAGACCAACTATGGAACAGATTGTAAAGATAATGGAAACTCGTGATCTTGGAGTTGTACCGTCAATTCCAGAATACCCAGTTTCTATTCTAGCAGGCATAGATGATATCGAGGAATCAGAGACCTCCAATGTCTCTGATTTTAGCTCAACTGATCAACAATCCTCTGACACTAGTCATTCAAAATTGGACCACAAGGAAGATGATGACACTTCTCTAGCACATGCAGTGTGAGCCATCTAATATGGAGAGATTGCTTCAGCCTCTGTTACATTCATTTATTGCAATTGATTGAATGCATATTTCCATTGTATAGATAAGAAGAATGAAACCATTAATTGGTTTGAGTAAATCCTTCTTTTTTTTTTTTTTTTGATAGTCGGTAGTAGGATTCGAACCCTGGCATCTGCTCCACAATAGGTCACTTACTACAACTCACCAAGACACCAATTGTATAAGAGAGTTGTTAGCAAGTTTATGTTTTATTTAAATTAGGTTTTCTTATATGGATAGATTATTATAAACTTTTGAGTTTTTTAGCAACTAGCATAACTCTGTTCTGTTCTTATCTTATTTGGCTTTGCAGGTTGATAACCTATAATTGAAAATAAAGGACAGGGCAGTTGGCCCAAGTACAGCAGCTGTTTTGTGAGGCACTGAGATGGTGCAGAGTTTGAGTCGATGGAGCAACTGTAGCCATTTCATTATAATGTAACTTACTAACCCAATAACATTCTATTGTTTGACCCAAAAAAAAAAAAAAAAACCTATAATTGAAAATTGAGCCATATTATTTGAAAAGCCCCTTTATAAATTCAAAATTGGTTGATTCATAATTATAAGAATTCAATGCCACCAATCTCTCAATCAATTAAACAATTCACTCCATCAAATTTAGATTTAATCTAATTGAATACAAATCAAAGTAGATCTAAACAAATTAAGGACGAGGGAAAACCACAAGTGGAATACATCCAATTGTTGAAAAATACCACGGCCAATGGCTGCCAAAGCAATCCTATAGTAAATTACATAAGAAATTCCCACACAATTACTTATCGAATCTATGCTCAAATTGCCTCAATTTCTAATGCCACTTTCAACGCCATCTTTAACACAAAATTGCTTCTCTAACACCAAATCCACGATGCCAATATCAAATCTACAATAATGAACCACTCTAGAATCTATAAAAGCCCCCAAGCTCAAATTCTCAAAATTCACTGAAGAAAGCTACTCTTGAAAAGTGTAATTAAAGTGAAAATCCATTATTATCTTCAATCTATGGAGCTATGATCACAAGATCAATCTAAATTATCAGGGTTGTTAGAGAATATTGCCACAATATTACATTTCCATATTGTAAGCCTATAAATAGGCCTTCATATTTTAATAGCAAATCTTCAATTTCAGTACAATATTTCTTTCTCTTCTCCCATTTTTCTGACATAGTATGATAACTATAGATTAAGTTTTTATGGTTTCCATCAAACTAATTATTGTCATAGCCGCCAGCCAGACCCTAAGTTCTACTAAATACTTTTTCTCCATCATCATCTTCCCTATTCCTAATTTCTTTTCAAAACTCCAATCCTCATATTCACAGTCCATCCATGACAGTAAACTGGTCGCTTTACTTCCAGTACTGCCTTTACCACCAGTGCCACCACTATCTTTGTATCTATCTTGTCTCTCCGTATGAACCTCTCCCAACCACCAACCCATTGTCACCATTGCATCCATCATACTGCCACCTAATTGTCTCAGGCCTCCAAATCTCACCACAATTTCTTTATTTTCATACTATTTCACAGTAGGACACTACAAGAAAACACACCTTTGGCGACTATTTAGTCGCCAATTCTATTATTTTTGGGCTACTAATTCATTTTCCGTCGCTAAAGAAAATTGTTTCGCCTAAAAACCTACCCTTTTGGCGACTAAACATGTTTTTAGTCGCCAAAAACTCCCCTTTTGGCTACTAAAATGAATTTTAGTCGCCATAAAACCTGTTTTTAGCTACTAATTTTTTTTTAGTAGCCAAAAAGCTTGACCTTTAGCGACCAAACTGTTTTTAGTCGCCAAAACAGGTACAATCAGCGACCAAAGTAGTTTTTAGTCGCCAAAACCTTAACGTTTGGCTACCAAATGGTTTTAGTCGCCAAAAACACTAACCTTTGGCTACTAAAAATTTTTTTGTCGCTAAAACCCATATATTTGGCGACTAAACTGCCTTTTAGTCGCTAAAACCAGTCCATTCGGCGACTAAACTCTTTTAGTCGGCAAAAGTGACCAATTTTGGCGACTAATTCCATTTTAGTCGCCAATTCCATGACTTTCAGCGACGAAAATTCCTATTTTAGTCGCCAATAGTGTTTTTTGTTGTAGTGGGATTGATTCAGTAACTGTGATATCTTGTTAAAATGGTCATATTCGTTTGGATTATAATGGAATTTGGAATCAGAAGGCTAATTTTGGAGCTAGTAACAATGTATCTGCGGAGGTACTTGATGAATGGCAAAAAGTGTGTAATTATTCTATATATATATTTTTTATCATTAATACACTTTTATTAAATGAATTCTCTCAGATTATTTTTTTGAGGAATGAAAAACTGCATTAATAAGGCAACATGAAACAAAGTGTCCAACATACAAACAGTTAGCAGACTCTAAAAAGAAAAAGATGGTAAGACTACCAAACATAAAAGACATCAAAGAACCAAATCCTAAGCAAACCATAAATTATTTGTATTCGTGAAACTCTATAAATAGATGTACAAGGAGGGGAGAAGACATTCACAAAATATTCAATACATATTGTTTTCTTTTATTTCTATGGTATTTTGATTTTTTTTGGTAAGGCTAGAGGTGAAACTCCAATAATTTCTTTATAAATATGTTATGTTTTAATCATGATTTTCAATGTCAGATTGTTTTCATTGATTGGTTTATTTATTTGAGAAAAGTTTTCTTTTGTATAATCTATTGTTCAATCATAAACTCCAAACACGAGAGAAGCTTGATATTCCATATGAATCAAATAACTAAATTTTTATGGTATAATCAGCCAGTCAAAATAATTAATCTTTTGAAATTAGTTTTTATATAAAACAATTTTTTTTTTATCTCCCGATTGAAAATACACATTCACATTGTGTATGTTTCAATTGAGTTATACAAAGTGAATCTTGAATATTTTAAAGAAAATATTGGTGGGGGATCCTTAACACCTTAGCACCATTTTCTTTTGTTATTCAACTATTTCAAAAAGTCAAAATCATTTTTTCTGTATTTTATTTGAGTGCTCGGTTCTTTGAATAAACTGCTCTCTAAGAATTCAAGTTTAGACTCACCGAGATATATTACTGCGCAATATCATATATTTGGGATTACAATATTAAAATCGCAATAGTACCAGTAGAGAGGAAGCTTCTAAAGAAAAAGATGGTGCACTGGATTCTTTCTATTGTCAAAGTCAAGTAGGATGTTTATTAATTTTTTGTTGTCCTACCATGTGATGGTGAAAGAAGAAGAGGGTGGTGGCATTTGGTGGTGGCATGGACAGAAGGAGAGAGAAGAAAATGAGGTAGAGAAGAAAGATACAGACAAGAAAATATGATAGAGAGAGGATGGTGAAGATAGGCAAAGAAGAATACAAATAGGTAAATTTATTTTTATGGTATAAATGCTTGTTCTATGAGTGAGGGAAATTTGATAAATTCAACTCATTTGCTACGTCAACTAGTTTACAAACTCTAACAAGAAAAGTTAATGTAATTTCATCAAATTAGTGGGACTAGTGTAATAAACTCAAATCTTATGGGTGGTCAATGCCATTTATCCTTTCTAAATTGGAAGCTTGACAATGATTAACACAAAGAAATAAAATTAATTGGGATTAGTTAAGTAAAACCTACACTTATGACAACAACCTCTTGTGTGCCAAAAAAAATATCGAAACAATGGAACTTAGGAAGCATGCTTTATGGATATAACTAAAGCATATCTAAAATCAATATTTTATGAAATAAAATTGTTTTAGTTTTATTTGTGGAGGAAAAAAAAAAAGACTAGTGAAGAAAATGTCCTAACTGAATTTGGCTGTATAGGTACATAGGCTTGAATTCTCCTACAACAAGGTCCATACATATTGTTGGTTTTTTGGCTTTCGAAGGTTATTTTTGTAATTGCGAGCGTGCCAGCAAGGATCAATCAGTCCTTACAGAAAATTAATTGCCAACCAATTATCAGACGATTGTGTTTTAGTTCTTTCAGCCTCAATGAAGAGGACTTTTACTGGTGGCTTGATTTAGGAGAATTAAGCAAAATGACAATTAAATGAAGAACAATTGAAGCATTTCATAGAATGAAAAACTTACAATGATCCAAACTCAGCCTCATAGAGGTTTACAGCGACAATCTACTTGAAACTACTCCTATGAACGAAGTGTAGTGCAGGAATTTAAAGTACAGGAATGTAAAGAACTGGAAATATAAAACTGGAAATGTAAGACTGGAAATAAAGTAGAATAAGACTGGTTTTTTGGATCTGAGTCTAGGTCCTTTTTTCTGGGTGTTCTCTGCTATTTATACTTCTCAAGAATGACCATCGAACTGCATTTCCAACCGTCGAACTGCTCCTCCATGATCGTTGATCATGTTGCCTTATAATTAGCTCCACTATGTTGTCTCTAGCAGTTAGACTTCCTTCCTTACTTTGAATTTAAATGTGAGTAATCGTTGAAGCCACGTCACCCTACATCTCTTTGTTGATCCTCTGCTACTCAGATCTCATAATAACCAATATTAACTGCCACGTGTACGATTAGGATCGAAGACTTGAATAGTCTTCCTGTATTACCCTCATTCTGTCACGCGTCGAATTGTAATTGGCTTGTACAAAATATGTAGGCAACATTACCCGCCGCACTAATATACCCAATACTTAGTGATATTAGTGGATCAAGGTCTTTTTCCCACGTCTTAGAACGTGCATGGGCTTTGCATTCTCCCAAAAATGTAACTGTCATTCATCATTTGCATTAAACTCTCCTTCAATCTTTTGAACACCCCCACCACCTTAGTATTCGAACAGACTGATACATTTTTATGGCCGAATCAATTTTCCCCTCCATTGATCGAGCACAGGAAGAGTCATATAATGATGTTGTTCCTCCTCGAAAGAACCTCCATGCATTAATTAGCCACCTTTACCCACCTTTCTATATTCAAGCCATGGATGCCTTTGCAAATTATCAACCTTTGGACTTCGAACATATTGCCCTTAATCCTTTGATTCAGAAACTTACAAATATGGACATGGGAAGTTCTTCTTCTGACTCACCCTTGGACTACGAACAAACTGCTCTCAATCCTTTGATTCAGAAAGTCACAAATATGGACATGAGAAGTTCTTCTTCACAACCCTTTGCATGGGGTAAGGCTGCAACTTCTTCCTTTTCTGGGGCTTCTGATTGGACAAGCTGGCCAAAACCTGAGGCCTGTGATTTGAGGGAACGAATCAACCATCACTTCGTCGAGTTTACTGACCCTTTAGAGTTCCCTTCCTATGCGCGAAGCTCGGTGGTCTATCCCTACGTGCCCATTGACCATCGACGCAGTTTGGAGGAGAATCTGCTTGTGGCATGATATACATCCTCCATGCCTACAAAGATAGTGCACGCTGCCCGACGCCTAAAAGAGGCACAAGGGTACAATCCATCATTCTTAGCCCAGAAGGCGGAGATTTGTTCTTCTGACTGGCTCGATTATATTAATGCCCTTGTTCCTTCTGCCCTTGCTCCATCTCCTGAAATAGAAGCATCCACACCTTCTCCTCCGCTAAATCCTTGCTGGACAAAGAGACTGAGGCTTGCCCTCTCCGCGGATTAGGTCTTTCCACCTTATAAGCCTCCACCTTCCCCTACTCCAACTTAGCGGAAGCAAGCTCAACTTCTGCTCACGACTTTCTCTCACTTGCCCTTCAATATTCTTGAGAACAAAGTCCCTCTCAAGAACCTTCGATGGGCTTGTGATATTCTGACTCGGGGTCATGTCCTCAATCCCCTCGCCCAAGCAGATCTTCACATGTTTTTGGACCAACTTCCATTGCTTCTCCACTGGCATCGGACCTCTATGGCCACCACACAATCTTTAGACCAACTCTCGTCCCTTCGAGTTCATGCCCAGTACGAAGCAGAGAACTTCATTGAAGAATTCAAAAACTTCAAGAATAAAGATTCTGCGCACTGGGATGATTTGGATATAGACGAGTTGGAACAAGGATTGAGAGAAACAATATTCGAAATAAAGGCTGAAGAGCTCTTCTATGAAGTGAGAGTACATCAACTTATGCAGCCAATCCTAGAAGACATAGAGGATAGAATAAAGAAAGAACAAAAATTCATTGATCATAGTTGGACTAAATTTCATGATCTTGTAATTTTATGAGCTGTTTGGGGTGTCCTAAATAAATGTACTTTTTGTCTTTTTAGACTAAAAAATTGAGATTGAAAATATGGATGTTTGGGTTAACTTTTTGACTTTTTATGGAAAAATGTGTAATAAAAAATTGTAAAAATTGATTTGTAGAGAAAAATTCGAATTGGGAGTTGTGCAGCCGTAATTGTTGACTTTTGGTGAATAGTGTTAACTTTTTAACTTTTTGAGTAACTTTTTGACTTTTTGACTTTTTTACAAGTTCCCAAACTTGGCCTTATTCTATTCCCTACTTTTATGAGCTTGAATTTGTACCCAAATAGGGTCATTCGATGTAATTACTTTTGCTTTAATACCACTAAGACTTTTTCTTTGTTTGGTATGGTTTGATCTTGTCCCCATTTGTCTTTAAAGCAAATTCAGGGCTTCGAACTGAACAATCTTATGTTTCGAATTTGGACTCAATCGTTTTAAATGAAACACTAAAAAGAACCAATAATGAACTTTTCCAATTTATGGAATATACTTAACAGTTTTTGCTGATTTTCATTTAGAGTTAGTGCTTCGAATTTAACAATCTTACCCTTTAAAGCTCGTTTTAATCATAACCAACATATGGTCATGGTTAGTATGATCAACCAATTTTTAAATTGACCATTTTTGCTTCGAAGAACAGTCCATGCTGTTTTAGTTCAAAAGACAATCTCTGTCTGTATGTATACAAGCCAACTATTGGTTTTGATATTTCGAATACCAATTCTCATCCTTAAGGGGTCTCAAGTTTTACTTCAAAAGACATTACTTTTATTGAGAAGCCTGAAACAGGTCTTCAATCCTTTTGAAGCAAACAAATACTTAAGTATTCTTACATCTTTAGGTATGGAATGTGCTTTGAAGCCGGCTTGGTAGTTTCGAAGCCGTTGTTATTTGACTTTTGGTGCCAAAATCTGGTTTCAAAGCCAAATATTTTACTTCGAAGCTGGCATCAACATCCGGGCTGTGTTTTTTCCTCCAAAAGTATCAATATTGAAGGAAACTTTTCGTATTCGTACTTTTAGTACTTAACGAATTACGCGATATATTTTCCAGACACAAAGGCTTTTAAAACCTTTTTATTTCGTGCTCTGAAATCACTTGCTCGCTTAACACACAAACCCTTTATCTTTACCGATCTTCCACTTCTCTCTACTCCATTTCCCAGCTTCTTCCTCTGAGAAAGCGTTCTATCAATGGCTTCTTCTTCATTGAAAGTGTCAGTCGTAGAACGTGCGAGCCCGTCTGTAGTCCTGAAAAGGATCATTGATGCAGAATGTGAAAAGTACAAGGCTGGGGAGAAAAGTACCATCGACGGACGCATCTTCATCCCTCGTCGTCATGAGCAACAAGACTATGTGCTTGGGCCTATATTCAAGGAGATTCTTACTGAGCTTCCAGCTTTATATCCTCGTCTAGAAGACCATTATCTCATTTACGAAGGTGGCCTTGATTGGAGGAACTGGAGGACGAATCGCCCCCACCAATGCTGGCCCACAGTGAGACCGGAGTGGCAAAAATGGTATGATCGGGTTGTCCTTGATAGGACTCTGAACCTTCAAGAACTCTGCCTTCTCAATGCCCTCCGATTATCCAGGTTAACTATCTCAGAGGATCCCTTTTTAATTCTTGCTACCCTGTGCTTTTGGAATTCTGTTTTTTAATTTCTTCCAATTCAGATGTGGGATGATGGCCCCTACTGTTCTTAACATTTGCCATCTATTAGGATTATCTCCTATTGGAACCCCCATTGGACCAGATTATCCTGACCTAGCAGTCCCTTTTTCCCTTCCCTCTCTTAATTCATCCTACTGTGACTTTGTCAAGGCTGAGAATAGAAGGGAGGGTTCTGTGACTGATAGGGAATTCTTTTCTTTCCTACTATATTGGCTTTGCAAGTTCCTTTTCTGCACCTCCTCTCAAAGAATTATGCATGAATTTGCCCATCTTGCCAAAGCCCTTGTTTTACAGAAGAGGGTAGCTTTAGCTCAGTACGTTCTAGGTCACGTATATAGAGCCTGTTCTCTTTTCTGTGAGAAACCTTTAGATGCCAATCAAGGGGGGCCATTTTAGATTCTTCAGCTTTGGCTTTTTGCTTATTTCACTGAGTTACAATCCAAATGCCTTAAATTTTTTTTGAGCCAAACCCTCCTACTCATGGCATGAAGCTAGCCAATGCTTCACTTTATCCTTCTACCTTTGCTTTTTACTTCTCTTTCTTCCACCAACTTCCAGTTTCTCCTCCTTCTTACTGCTTTCGTCCCTTCAAACCCATTACCACTGGCCCATCTTGGTTGAAGAATTTCCTAAGTGATAGGCTCTATGCTTCACCTGCTCACAAAGATATATGGGCCTCTATTTTAATCCCAATAGAATTATTCATTGGGACCATGAACCCCAAAGCTTACAAATGCATTGCTGAGCCCTATTGTCCTGCACAATTTGCTAGACAATTTGGCTTCTCACAAGGGGTCCCAATACCTCTCTGCAGTAACACCAATCTAAGTCTTACTACCAGGGATTTGAAAGTTTGAAGGTCCAGACTAGAAGAGGCAACTTCTAAGTTTATACAGGACTTGATCGATTTTGAGTATACTCCTTCCCTTCCTCAAGGTAACATTTTGAAGAGGTACCAAAACCAGTGGGTAACCAATATGGAAGTGTACTTGGCCATTTCTCCTGAAGACCTTCTAATGGTATTGGATGTGCCAAAGCCCAAAGGAGCTGGAGTTGCTACTTCTTCCACTGTTCTTACCATTTCAGCTCCTGTGCCTGCCACCACACAGCCTGCTTCTGCTGTCTCAACTCCTCCTAGAGTTACTTGGGCCACCTCGAAGAAAGGTATATACCTTTGTCTCTTCTCCTTTTGCCTTCTTTATAATGCTTTTAACCTTATCTTTAGTTCTTCTTTTGTGAAGGTGGTGCGGGTGCCTCACAGGGAGATTCTCCTTAGAAGACCCAAGCTCTAAATCTTCTCAAAAGCAAACGGCAACAAAAGAAAATGAGACTTTTACTTGAGCCTGAAAAGGAGGTACCTGAGGTTCAAGCAGAAGAAGAAGATGCAACTCAAGAGCAGGAGTCACCCTTGAAAAGAAGGAGAAGAGTGACCGTCCCTTCTTCTGACTTGGTTTATGATCCCACTCATGAGACAACTGCCAGAGCAGTAGAAGAGGAACTCACTTCTGAAGAATCCGACTCCCAGATTGGAGAGAGAGAAATTGAGAAAGAACAAGAAATACCAGTACCAAGAAGAAAGAGAAGGAAAATGACTGTCTCTCCTTCTGACTTGGTCGAAGACCCTGTTCATGAGGCGGCCGCCAAGGCAGTAGAGCAGGAACACTCTAAAGCCATAATTGTTTTCCAAAGAGCTGAGAAGAGACGGCAACAACAGTTCTTAAGAGATGAAGCTGCTGCTGTTGATGTAATCCAAAGGGAGGCTGCAAGAAGGCAACACATTGCTGAGCACTACTCCATTCGTAGTTCTCCCATCATTGCCAACACTTCTGAAACAAGTAATTTCTTTCATGCTTCTACTGTTTCTCCCTTATCAAATTTTTGGTATTGAAACTTGACATTACTTTACATCTCTTCTTTTGCAGCAACAACTACTGAGCCTATTCTTCCAATAAGGACTCCCTCAGTTTCAGTTGAAGTTGATCAAATGCAAATGTGAGGACTATTCAGATAATACTCCCATTTCCTAGGCTTACATTCAATGTACCCTCTTTGAGGCCAAGCATTCCTGCATCTCTTTCCTTTGGATTAAATCCATATCTTCCCTACTTATCTTTGGATCTACCTCAATTCAGTTCTCTTTCGAGCCTTGCTCTTCCCCCTCCTCCTAAGGAAATTCCAACTGTTGCTCCATCTCTGATGGTAGCCGATTCCCCTACAGAGGGTGCTGGCAGCTCTCCAACCCATGGTTTATTACCTTTACCTACTTCCAGCCCTTCTTCCCTTGACCTATTGGTGGCTAGGACCATAGAGACTGCTAAAGATGCTCCACCCATTTCTCATATCCCTATGCAGTCCTCTGTGCCTTCCACCACTGCTCTTTCTGCACCCCTCATGTCCACGGATGAGGTAGATATCTTCGAAGTAAGACTAACCAGTCTCTTCGACATGCCCTCTACCTCTCCAATAGCTAATGATGAGGCTAAGCCATTAGTTCTAGTTAATTCCTTGTTAGAAATTCTTGAGAGCTCCTCTTCCTCCAGTAGTAAGCCTTCTACATCTCTGATGGACTTAGACAGCTGTCTGGAGTTATTGACATCTTTTTCAAGGATTCCTGTCGAGGCTTTACAAAGGCCTATAATAAGAAATAGCTTCCTTAAGTGCTGCAAAGTTATTGAGCAATCCAGTATAACTGTCTCAAGTCATCTATCTCAGGCAGCAGCTACTATTGACTTCTACATCAACATTTGTCATGCTGCCAAGGCTGCAGAGGAGAAATTAGTGAGAGACCAGAGCTTTGTTTCCACAATACATGCTGAAGTCTCAGGGCTAAAGGAACAACATTCCTCTGTCTCCCATTTTCGAACTCAACTACTGGAGAGGAAAGCTTAACTTGAGGAGGAGCTATCTGTAGTGAACCAGGCCTTAATCCGAACTGACACCAAACTGTAGATCACCAACCAAGGACTGGCTGACCGAAAGCAGGAAATGACCACAGCCATTTAGTTGTTTTCATCTTTTAATAATATAGCATCCATTGTAAAAGAACAACTGAGGCATTGTAATGATTTTTGGGCCAATTTATGGCAGAATGTATTCAACTCTTTATGAAAGACAAATTCTTATTTATCATTTGAGAATTTTTGTGTTCTTGTACTTGGCATTTATTTTACTCATTGTGTTTCCCATATAGTTGGAAAATAAGGCTTCAAATACCTGCCATTAATCTTTTTGGGATGTACATATCCATTCAAATTTCTCAAATGGTATGCCCCAAAAGGAAGGACTCTATGGACTTGGTATAGTCTTTCCCAGTTAGGTGACCATTTGCCAAACTTATGGCTTTTAATCCCTATTAGGAGTATGGTTTTCCACACTAAATCACCTTCATCAAAGCCAATGTGTTTGACTTTTTTATTATAGTTTTTGGCTGCTTTCTTCTTTTGGAAAAGAATGCTATTTAATGTCAGAATTCTAGCTTCATCTATGCTTTCTAATTCCAAGCACATACTCTGATGGTATTGCTTAGGATTTAACTGGTTTTGGCATTTTACCCTCAAGAACTTAACATTAATTTCCACAGGTAACACTGCATCATGCCCATATACTAAGGCATAAGGAGTGGCTCCTGTGTTTGACCTTGGGGAAGTTCTATAAGCCCACAATACATCCAACAACAAGTTATGCTAATCCCTAGGATTGTCCTCCACAACTTTTTGTATTCCCTTTTTCAAGGACTTATTGGATGATTCAGCTTGACCATTGGCTTGTGCATAATAGGGGGTGGAATTAACGAGGCTAATTCCAAACTCTGCCACAAAAGACTTTACCATTTTCCCATCAAACACAGTCCCATTATCAACAGTTATAGTCTGTGGGATACCAAATTTGTGGATTAAATCCTTAATGAATGCAATAACCTCAGTTTGGTCTACAGCCTTGTATGGCTTAGCTTCGACCCATTTAGTGAAGCAATCAGTGGCCACTAAGATGAAACAATGATGCTTCGAAGATGGTGGGTGTATTTTCCCCATCATATCCATGGCCCATCCTCTAAATGGCCAAGGCTTTACTACTGTATGCAGGTCAGTTATGGGCACATGCCTGATCATGCCATGCTTTTGACATGCCTGGCAACCCCTTGCATATTCTATGCAGTCTTTAAGGATAGTTGGCCAATAGTAGGAATGCCTTCGAAGCAACCACCTCATTTTCACACCAGGCTGATGAGCACCACATATGCCTTCATGAACCTCAGCCATAGCTGTCAATGCTTCTTTTGGGCCTAAACATTCCAGCAATAAACCATCTCTCCCCCTTTTGTAGAGAGCATTACCGTATATGATGTATTGCATAGATTGCAATTTAATTTTTCTGCTGGCCTTCGAGGATGGGCCAGCCAAGTACTGCATTATTGGATGCCTCCAATCTTGTTCCTGTAAGTCATTATGATTGACTTCCAAGACCACATTCCTTTTATTTAAGGGTGGTATAGATTTCTGGTATGTTGTTTGGCTTATGTCCCTTTGAGTATTATCCCTTCTCTTGAAATTCGAAGCTTTCTGAGCCACATCATTAGCTCTATTATTCAAGAATCTTGGGACATGAGGTACATTTGCTATTTGAAATTGAGAAAGCAGATGTAATGTAACAATATAGTATAGCAACATGCTTATACTTTGACATTTGAAAATCCCTTTCACTTGGTTGACCACCAATTGAGAATCTCCAAATATGTCAACTACATGAACTTGTAATCCAATAAGAATTTCCAATCCCACTATTAAGGCTTCATATTCAGCTTGATTATTAGAACAAGTAATTTTATCCACTCTGAAACCATGTGTGGTTTCTATTCCTTGTGGTGACTTAATCACTATACCAATTCCAGTTAGACCATTGGCTTTCGATCCATCGAACCACCTTTGCCATGGCTCAACACTAGCCATACCAAGTTCCATTATCTCTTGGCTTTCTGTTTGAGATGGATGGTCTGCCAAAAAATTGGCTAAAACTTGTCCTTTCACTGCCTTTTGGGGAACATATTCTAAATCAAATTTTAATAAGGCTAATACCCATTTGCCAATTCTTCCCCTCAACGTAGGTCTAGATAACATATATTTAACCAAATCTGTGGTTGCAATTACCAAGACAGTTGTAGACAAGAGATAGTATCTTAATTTCATTGCAGCAAAATACAATACAAGGCACAACTTTTCTACAGCTGAATATTTACATTCACAAGAATTTAAAAACCTACTAAGGTAATAAGCAGCTTGCTCCTTGCCTTCTTCATTGTCTTGGGCTAAGAAAGCTCCCAATGAATCTTCTGCTGCAGCTATGTACAACTTCAAGGGCTTATCACCCTTTGGTGGCATCAGCACTGGAGGGCTGGCCAAGTAGGCTTTGATACCTTTAAAAGCAATTTGATGCTCTGCTGTCCACACAAATTCCTTTTCATCTTTTAGCTTGATGGAGGTCTGGCTTCAATGATGGCTTTGGCTTTATTCTGGTCAATCTGTATTTCTCTCTTGTGTACTACATAGCCCAAGAAGTTTCCAGATGATACGCCAAAAGCACACTTAAGAGGATTGAGTTTCAACTTGAACTTTCTCATTCTTTCAAAGGCTACTTCTAAGTGAAATAGATGCTCCTCTATGGATTGGGATTTAACTACAATGCCATCAATATAACACTCTAAATACCCTCCGATGAGGTCATGAAAGATAGCATTCATAGCCCTCTGATATGTAGCCCCAGCATTCTTCAGGCCAAATGGCATTTTAACCCATTCGAAAGTGCCAATATTCCCAGGACATCTGAATGCCATCTTGTGAACATCCTCCTCTGCAATGTAGATTTGGTTATAACCAGAGTACCCATCCATCATTGACAAAATTTGATGCCCTGCTGAACTGTCTACCAGCAAATCTACTATAGACATAGGACACTCATCTTTTGGAGTAGCTAGATTCAAGTTTCTGAAATCAATGCATACCCTCATTTTACCATTCTTCTTAACTACATGCACAATATTGGATAGCCATTCAACATACCTGGCTGTCCTGATAAAACCTGCCTTGAGTAGTCTAAGAATTTCTTCCTTAACTTTCTGAATCACCTCTGGACTCATTCTTCTTGGCTTTTGCTTATATGGCTTGAAATTAGACCTCATAGGGAGACTATGTTCCACTAATGACATATCCAATCCTGGTAGTTTATTATAAGACCATGCAAAACAATCTTTATATTTCTTCAGAACAACCAACAACTGGTCCCTATCCAGAGCATTCAAACAAGCACTTATATAGGTGGGCTGTTGTATAGAACCTTCCCCTAAATTCACTTCTTCTAAGGGGTCTTGTGCCTGAGAACTTACTGAAGCTTCTTCTTTGATCCCTTCTGGCTTCGAAACAATCTTCTTGCTTTGTTCTGCTCCCAGGTTCTTTAATTCAACATCTTCACCCTCCTCTTCATAGACAAAGTCTGTCCATAAGGCTTCTTCTTCCTGTATCTTCTGGACTTTTGTTTCAATGTCCAATGCACAATACTTACCAAGGACCAAAACTCTAGCTTGTTGTTGCTTCTGCTTGCAGCCCATTATCATGGCTTCTTTCTCTTGCTCTTGCACTCTCTAGACTATTGATTTTACATCCAATATAGAGAACTTAATTAGAGCCAAAGACTTGGCTTCTTGGACTTCATTTCTTTGCCTACAACCAGGCATCATTGTCATCTTTCATGACAACCTCTTTGTTAACACTCTCCTGGACTAAGTGCTTCAGGTGTGTCACTTCCTTATTAGCCGTCACGTCGGCTAAGCCATCAGGTTTCCTCAGTATACTGAGTGGGGTCACTCCCTCAATATACAATTTGGCCTCTGCAAAGTTTGCACAGGCTATAAAGGGTTGAGGATCTGCATCAATTTCCTCTGTCTCTCCATTGCCTAAGGCCATCATTATTTTCTGATACAAAGAGGAAGGCACACATTTGTTAGTGTGAATCCAGTCTCTGCCAAGTAAAGCATTGTATTTAGCATTGTTGTCGATGACGAAGAATGCTGTCATACAGTCCCTGGTTCCCACACTCAGGTTGATGGGCAGAATTCCCTGAGCCATCTGTTTGTCTCCAGTGAAACCAGCAATGGTTGTGTTGGTTGGGATTAACCTAGGGTTCATTTTCCCTAATTTCTTCAAGGAAGATTTCGGTAGTAAGTTCATTGCTGCCCCCATTATCTATCAGGACTCGGTTCAATTGTATCCCATCGAAGAAGGCCTTGATATACAAAGGCTTGACATGTTATGTCATAGAGTTCGAGGGATACTCAAAAGGATATGAGAGGTTAATGCTCACCTCTTCTTCACTTCCATACTCAGTTTCCATTGAGGTAGCCATTCCGGAATCATCCTGCACCATACTCACTTGTGAGTCGTCACTGGAGACTGGAATTGGGTCAATTTCTTGGCCCTCTTGGTTCTCATCCCCAGCTTGGAATTCATGCGGTAGTATGTGTACCATGTTCACTGATACTGAGCCAAATTGGATGGTTGGCTGTGTCTGTTTCTCCTCTTGGCCCCCTTGTTCAGTTACTTCAGAAGCATCCTCCATACTGCATTCTGGCAGTTCCTTACTAACAAGCTCCTTCGAATGGTCTTTTCTGCCTGGCTTTTCAGCCAAAAATGTTTGTTCAGCCATGAAGGCTTTGAACATTCCTTCCTCAACCATTTCTTTTTTTTGGCCTAGGCTAACTTCTTTCTCTGCCTCGTTATCACTCTCCATCAATGCCTTCTCCAATCCTGCTAAACTGGACTTCTCTCTGGCTTTTAGTTCAGAGTGAACTTTGGCCAACTGTTCTCTGCTGCAAACCCATTTTGCTTCGTAAAGTTGATCTTGGAGAATGGTCTGACTTTGGATTCTTCTTTCCTTCTATCTGGACCAATGAAGAACTCTTTCCACTTTCCTTCAGGTCTTGTTGGTACTGAGTGTACCTACGTTGAATCTTCCTCCTTTGTGTTCTAGAAATTACGGGGACCATATCTGGTTTCTTTGTTTTTGGGTGTTTAAGAAATACCCAATTGTTTGGAGCCACCAAAGGAGGTTTGACCATCCTGCCTTGGTTTCCAATTACATCTCTTTGGATAAACACTTCCCTAGGTTTGTTCTGCATTACAAACCAATTTGGGACCCTAGGTACCCACGAACTTACTGACCCAGCTGTTGAACTGCTTATTTCTTCTTTTGAAGCCACCTTCGAAGCTGGCTGTGAAGGCCACTGCTTGGCCCTAACTTCATGCTTTGGGCCTAACTCAGGCCTTCGATGAAGGTATCCACTTTTTGTCCTGTGTGAGGTTAGTCTAGGGGCCAATCTCTGGCTTTGATCCCATAAACTGAACCTTTCTCCAGTCTCCTCCCAGAATGATTGCTCTCTATTCTGTAATAATTCGGTGGCCTGGACTCATATAAAGGCCTCTTACCTTTAGAATGCATTCTATCGGCTGTTGGTTCAACCATTGATGGTTGCTGCCTAACACCAGATGGATATGGCCTTTTATTATAAGCATTGGTTGGTTTAGGACGTCTCTGCACATCCCTGTAATATTGCTTCCCATCAATTGGAAGCCTTTTAAACCACTTATAACTCAGTCTGCACCTAGGACACATCCTTTGCATTACGGCTACTTCTAGAGAATCATCATCCAGTGCCTTTTCATCAGAGTCTTCCCTCTGGTGTGAGAAATCTTGTCCAATAACTGGCAGATTTCTAGTGTCTTTCTTGATAGTTGTCTGGTTAGCAACATGCATCTGCACATTGACTTCTCTCAATTCTTTCAAGGACAAGCTTCGAAAGTCTGGCATTATGACATTGGCTGCCACCTCTCCAATTTCTGAAAATGGATTACTGTCGATCCTTATGGCCTTTTCTACTTTGGCTGGGAATTTCAGACTTCCTTTCCGAATTTGTTTTTGGATCCTGTCTCGAAAAACAATACAGTTCTTAGTCGAGTGAGACCAAGAATTATGCCACTTATAATATACTTTTCCTTTAAGTTCATCTAGAGATGGAATTTTGACTCCTTTTGGTAACTTAAGGAAGTTGGCCGCAAGCAAATGATCAAAAATCTCATCTGCCTTAGTTAAATCGAAAGAGTATTTCCTGTGAAAGTCTTTCTTTTTAAATTGCTGGTCAATTGTTGTATCTTTATGAATTAATGCTTCACAGATCACAGATTCTTTTCCCACAATCTCTGCTACATCGATCTCATAATTAGGATCTCTGTAATATATCTTGTACGATGCATTATTTCGATCTTGTTCCTTCTCTAGTAATGCTTCGTACCTAGACACCTTATAAGTGAGTTCTACTAAGTCTCTAAACTCAGTTGAGTCAAACTTCTTTCGAAGCTTAAACTCTAAGCCATTTTGAGCCAATCTCACAAATTCTGGTTCTGGCAGGATGACTCTACATTTATTTCAAGCCCTTTTAAATCTGGCAATAAACTGAATAGCCTTCTTATCAGGTCTTTGACTCAATCTTGCCAAGTTTGCCATGGAAACCTCTGGCTCCGATTGGAAGAATTGGGCATGAAATGCCTCTTTCATTTGTTGCTAAGTCTGGATAGAGCCTGGTGTAAGGTTAATATACCATACAAATACTCCCCCAGTTAGAGAATTTGGGAATAACCTTCACTTCACATAGTCATTATTAGTAAATTCACCGCACTGAGCAGCAAACCTAGCAATATGCTCCACTGTTGATTGGTTTCCATTCCCATAAAAAAGGGCAAAATCAGGTATCCTGAAACCTCTTGGATATTCATGTACCCTGTCTACCCATTCTAGGTATGGTTTCCTATACACTGGAGTCTGGAGCCCCCGAGCCATTGGTCCATACATCTCTCTAACAATGTCAGTAATTTGGTCCCTAGGAACCATATTTTGTGCCTGCTGAACCGCTACTGGAGGGACAAACACAGGATTCGGTGGGCAAACTTGTGCCTGTAGTCCTCTTGGTCCATATGGTGGTAGATTTGGGACTGGTTGTCCCTGTGGTGCAGGTTGCTGTTGGGGGTGTAGGTAACCCCTTTGAGCTTGTCCTGCGAAAGTACCTGCGAAAGGTGCTAGAACTAGTGTTGTATCTCTTCCATTTGTAGGAAAACCTTCCAACTGTCACGACCCAAACCCGCCCCTATGGGTTTAGTATCGTAACCGGCCAGTAATCCGTGATTACCGAAGGCTTGCTTAACAGTAAAACAGTAATACAGAGTACAGGGGCTGGCGGAAGCCAAAACAGTAATTAAAAGATGTCCAATGAGCTGTGACAATCTGTATGCAAAAAGACTTTTCATAACATATACACATTCAGAACAAAAATAGTATGTACATATGTCATATACAGATATTCAGGTTAGGGACCAAATCCCTACCATAACAATACAGTATAGGTATGGTTTATACAGTGTTACAAAAACAAATACAAAAAAGGGGAAAATCTAAAACACCCCAAAACAGCCTTAGCTTGAAGGACTTGGAACCTTGCAGTGAGGCACAATGGTTGGTTTTGACAAAACGGGAACTTATCCTGACGCCCCTAGCAACGGTTTGGTGCCTGTACACCTACATATATATATATGAGCAGTGAGCTAAAGCCCAGTGAATAACATATGCATAAAGAGGTTAAGAATGAATGTCCTTTCAGTATTGAAAACAGTAAATTATCAGTATATCAGTCAATCAGGTTGTGGCTTAAATTTCATGCCATAACAGTCAATTATCAGTATATCAGTCAATCAGGTTGTGGCTCAAATTTCATGCCATAACAGTCATTCAGAAACTATAATAGTCATATGTGGTACATCCAATAGCAAAACAGTACAGTACAGTAGGTCTTAACAGACCAAACAGTTAGTTGATGGCCATCCTATCAGTAAACAGTAGTGGTTCCAAACATAGGAACCGACAGAGATCTCTGTGACAGTAGCAGTACAGTACAGTAACAGTAAATTGCTATGGATGCCACGAATACAGTTCGCAATTAGGACAAGCATTCATTCAGTAAACAATGTTATTCCATAAAGCAGTTCAGTCATTCGTTCAGAAAGTAATCTCAATTGAACATATCGTTACAACATTGTTACTCACAAAGCACTGGGCTACAAGCAGCTAGAACGTCCTCGGATGTCAACCCTACACAATTACAGAATGAACACACACACTAAGCTACACAGTTAGGAAATAATAACTTAATCCCTAATTTGCCTCGGTGTGGTTCTACATCAATATCCTCATTAAGATGCCTTAAACTAGACCTAGGAATGCCTAGGATGGAATGAGGATGCAAAAATGCACTTTAAAACACTTTACAAAATTTTTAGAAAACAGGGGTCCACGCTCGAGCGTGGCTTTCCGCGCTCGAGCGGACATGCAGACAAAGGTTCCCCGCTCGAGCATCACTTTTCACGCTCGAGCGGACTGCAAAACATGACAAAAGTACTGGATGCACGAAATTCACGCTCGACGAGCGCTTGACCTCCGTTCGAGCGTAAGACACAAGTCCTCGCTTATAGCGATCCCGGGTTTACCCCTTGTTGTACAGTAATCCGGACATGTGTCCGTGGATGTTAGTAGTTGAGTATTGTCTTGTTTACATCCTTTCCTTCTTTGTATTTGAGTTATAGGATGTGTTGGGCAGGTTTGTTACAGGTTGGTTGTGCTTAGGAGCCAAGTGTTACTGCCCAGAATTTTGGGTCTTCGCTCGAGCGAGCTGTTCTTCGCTCGAGCGAGCTTCTGTTTTTGGTTGGTCGCTCGAGCGAGGGTTTAGTCGCTCGAGCGAGTGTTGGTTTTTGTGTCTGGTGGCTCGAGCCAGAGTGGCTTCGCTCGAGCGAGCGATTGCGTCTGGCTCAGACCTGAAAGTTGCATTTCTTGGCTCGAGCGAGCTTTTCTTCGCTCGAGCGATCTGGTTCGTTCTTCGCTCGAGCGAGCGGTTCTTCGCTCGAGCGAGCATCGTGTTGCAAATCGGAAGATTTGAACTGTTGGCTCGAGCGAGCGTGTCTTCGCTCGAGCGAGGTCAGTTTCTTGTGTCTGGTCGCTCGAGCTACCAAGGCTTCGCTCGAGCGAGCCTGTTTATATCAGCTAGCAGCAGCCGAACAAAAATCACTTTTTCACAACTTCTCATCTCAAATTTGAGACTCTCTCTCTCTAAAATTACTCTCTCTCTAAGATTTGATCTACCTAGGGTGATTTCCTACCCTAAGGCCTTTGTTAATAAGATAGAGGGTGACGTGGGCTACGTTTTAATCAGAACAAGTTTGGTTTTGGAGCAAGTTGGGTGTTGGGCATCATCTCCTTTTGAGCTCAATCTTTGAGGTAGGGATATCCTACTCCTCTTTATGGATTTTGTCTTTAAATTTTAGCATTTTGATGTGTTGGAAGTTGTTGTGTAATTTTGAGAAACTTTGGGCTTTTGTGTAATTTTACAAAAGTTGGAGTTTTATATATTATAAACCTAGAGGCATGTTTGGTGTAGAAACATGGGATTAATGTTGAAATAGAGATAGAAAATGGAACCTAAGGGTTGTAATGTTAATTATGGAAAATGCCCTAATTACATTGATTAATTAATTAGGATAATTAATTGTAAGAAACGAGGAATTGAAATGTTGATTTTATATCCATTTGTTGCATTTATTTTCTGCATAGAAATAACTGCTTTGGGCTACCGGTGGAGGGTAGTCTTGATTGTTGTAGACAATGCATGATGATTAGGCAAATTGAAACTAATCAATGGAATGTGTCATAGCGTATGACGGTTGATAGAATACATTAAATTTATGTATTGATTGATGTGTATAATAATTGTTTATATGTGTTGTGTGTTGTGTTGGAGGAGATAGGGGATGTACTCCACGGTTTAGGGGAAGATAGGGGATGGACGTCTAAACCGGATATTGTTTGGGAGAAGATAGGGGATGGACTCCAGGGATATAGCTCATATGCTTATCTAGTAGTGTGTTGACATAGCTCTTATGCTTGTCTTGGGAAGTATTGATATAGCTAGTATGCTTGTCTTTTGTGAAATGGGAAATTGTTGGACATAAGTCACTGTCCCACATGAGTTGTTGGCCAGGTTCTGAGCCACGGTTATAAATTGAGAATTTGTAAGGAAATGGAGAATGAAAATGTAAAGTGTTGGCCACCTATCAACTGCTAATCTTTTAGTCATTATTCATAACTAGTTTAGTGTATTTCTACTGGGCTGTGGCTCACCCTATATGGGAACATTATTTTCAGGTACAGGTAGCATGCCACCTCCAAGGACATAGCTTGGGAGGCTAGGGGCGGGCAGACTCCTTTTTGTTGTCTTTCTTTTTGATGTATTACATGTAAATTCAAGCCAATGGCTTAATATGTAAATGAGTTAGTACTCTACTTTTTGTAACCAAGTGTTAACTTGGAAAGTTGTAAGCCCGTAGGGCATTTGCTTTTGTTGTTAACATGTAATACTTCTGTAATGAAACTCTGTTAATGGAAGAACGTGGATCTTTATTATATCAATGCATGTCTCTATTGTTGGATTTTATGTTGTTATTTTGAGGGCGTTACATCGCTCGAGCGTGCATTCCCTTGCTCGAACGGACTGTAAACACAAGCAAAGTATTGGATACACGCATTTCCTGCTCGAGCGTCAGTTTCCCCGCTCGAGCGGACTGCATGAACTCAGTGTGTACGCTCGAGCGTAGAATTCCCCGCTCGAGCGTGAGTCCAAAATCTGGAATTTCCAGATTTGAACCTCAAGCTGAAAACTCAACTTTAAAGCATCAAATTTGATCCTTTTGGGCTAATTTTCTGGAAAACACTTGTAAACTCATAATATGACATGTTTTGAAGATCAATTTGAGAAATCAAAGCCCAAAGGTAGTTCAATTGAACACAATTTTCAAATAAATTTTAAGAACAAAGCTCAAACACAACATGCATGTATTCAATTAAATTCAAAGGTTCAAATACATGGTCAAATAACTCAATCCTTCCAAAAACATGATGAATTCTTGAACTATAAACAAAATATGAATATGCATGTGGAAATTCATGAAGAACAATTCCAAAATCCAACAATGTGAACATGCATGCAAGATTTAAGCTTCAATTCAACACTTTTAAGCAAATTCTTGACTTAACTCACTAAATTGCCATGAACCATGTAACAAATGACTTAATTTAACAATCAAGAAGATGATCCTCCTACCTTATGCCTTGAATTCAAGATGTGGAAGCTCAATTATGCAAATAGCCTTCAAATCTTCTAAGTCTCAAGCCAAAACAAGATGAAATCAAGCTATCTCCTATGTCTCTCTCTCTAGTCGGTTTAGGCTCAAGAAATGGATGAGAAAGAGATATGAATTAAGTCTCAAATGTGTTTTATGAGATGGCCCACTAATATGGCATTTTGGTAAATAAGTCCAACTAATGCAATACAACATTATTAAATCTAATTTAATCATACCAAATCAAATTTCAATTAAATTTGCCATAAAATCACATAAATTCCAATTAGCATAAAACATCAATCAATTTCAGATTCGGCCGCCGATAAATCCTTCAATTTGCAGTTTAAACATAATACATGAACAGATAGTTTAGCAGACAAACAGATAGACATGCGTTTAAACCAATACACTCAATCGATCAGTTCGGAATTTCAGTCAATCAGTCAGTTAACATGCTTAATCATAGATTAGCACTAATCAGTGGTGTTATCAGTAAACAGTGGTGAGGGTTGTCACACCAACCCCCGGGTATAAATTCGAATAAGGGATTAGTGAACCCCCTTGTGCCAGGTATGGCTTCGAACATGGGATTTGGAGCCATTCTTATGCCATTTTCTTGCACTGGGCCAGATCCACCAATTTGCATGGCTTCACTGTTAAGTATTGGGAGATTTTGACCTGCTATAGGCCTCGAAATAAGTTCGTACCAAGACTGAGGTGATGGTCTTTCATAGTTTTGATTACTAGTTTGACCATTAGAATGCCCATTAACTTCATAGGCTGTTTATCTCTAGCCAATCTTTGCTGAGGGACATTCGAAACTTCCTCCATGTGTCTTGCGTTTGTTGGTTGGTGGTTATTCATTCGATCCAAAAAGGATGTTGCCCACTTTTCCATTGTGTTCATTAATTGCTATCCCATAGCATCTACTAGGCCACTCCATGGATTTATTGGCTGCGTAGATGAAACAGTGGATGGTCCAATTCCTTGGTCTCGTCCAATATTATGAACATATGGTACTTGTTCCGAAGTGCTGGTCTGTTCGACCATAGGTTTTGATATAATAGGAGTTTCCATAGGACGTGTTATCACATTATCCTCTGGATTAGGTATCTCTACCTCTCCTTCTACGCCTTCTTTCAAGCGTTCATTTTCTCATTGTCTTCTACGTCTAGCCATTTCAATTAGTTCCACCGGGCGTGCCAAAAATATATGATGGCTTTTTGGCTTTCGAAGGTTATTTTTGTAATTGCGAGCGTGCCAGCAAGGATCAATCAGTCTTTACAAAAAATTAATTGCCAACCAATTATCAGATGATTGTGTTTTAGTTCTTTCAGCCTCAATGAAGAGGACTTTTACTGGTGGCTTGATTTAGGAGCATTAAGCAAAATAACAATTAAATGAAGAACAATTGAAGCATTTCATAGAATGAAAAACTTATAATGATCCAAACTCAGCCTCGTAGAGGTTTACAGCGACAATTTACTTGAAACTACTCCTATGAACGAAGTGCAGTGCAGGAATTTAAAGTACAGGAATGTAAAGAACTAGAAATATAAAACTGGAAATGTAAGACTGGAAATAAAGTAGAATAAGACTGGTTTTTTTTATCTGAGTCTGGGTCCTTTTTTCTGGGTCTTCTCTACTATTTATACTTCTCAAGGATAACTATCGAACTGCATTTCCAACCGTCGAACTGCTCCTCTATGATCGTTGATCATGTTGCCTTATAATTAGCTCTACTATGATGTCTCTTGCAGTTAGACTTCCCTCCTAATTTTGAATTTAAATGTGAGTAACCGTTGAAGTCACGTCACCCTGCATCTCTTTGTTGATCCACTGCTACTCAGATCTCGTAATAACTAATATTAACTGTCACGTGTACGATTAGGATCGAAGACTTGAATAGTCTTCCTGTATTACCCTCATTCTGCCACGCGTCGAATTGTAATTGACTTGTACAAAATATGTAGCCAACACATATATACTCAAATGACAACTTAAGCATAATATAGTTGATGTAATTGTTTTAAATTTGTGAAACCTTTTGGACTTGTTGAAGAACAATAATTGCTTCAACTGGGCAACAAGCGATACATCAATTATTTATTTATTTATTATTATTATTTATTTATGCAAGCATAGTATACATTGTAATGCTTTGTACCTAAGTTTTCCACTTCCAATTTGACATAGTATATCTTGGTAGCAAATTAAATGGATCAATACGCTGAATCTTAAAAATAAAATAATATAACTACAGCGGGACACTAAACCTTAAAAATAAAATAATAGTACCTCGGACATTACAACTGCCACAATAAGATAATGTTGGCAATCTTTCTATAATAAATAAATAAATAAATAAATAATGTTTTCCATGTCAACTTCTTGTTAAATAATGATTCAATAATTGTGATTTCTTGTTAAAATGGCCATATTCGTTTGGATTATAATGGAATTTGGAATCAGAAGGTTAGTTTTGGAGCTAGCAACAACATATCTGTGGAGGTACTTGGTGAATGGTTAAAAGTGTATAATTATTCTATATTTTTTTATCATTAATACACTTTTATTAAATTAATTCTCTCAAATTATTTTTTTGAGGAATGATAAACTGCATTAGTAAGGCAACATGAAACAAAGTTTCCAACATACAAACAGTTAGCAGACATTCACTAAATATTCAATGCATATTTTATTTCTATGGTGTTTTGATTTTTTTTTTGGTTAAGGGTAGAGGTGAAACTCCAATAATTTCTTTATAAATATTTTATGATTTAATCATGATTTTCAATGTCAAATTGTTTTCATTGATTGGTTTATTTATTTGAGAAAAGTTTTGTTTTGTATAATCTATTGTTCTATCATAAACTCCGGACATGAGAGAAGCTTGATATTCCTTATGAATCAAATAACTAAGTTTTTATGGTGTAATCAGCCAATCAAAATAATTAATCTTTTGAAATTAGTTTTTATATAAAATAATTATTTTTATCTTCTGTGTATGTTTCAATTGAGTTATACAAATTGAATCTTGAATATTGGTGGGGGATCCTTAACACCTTAGCACCATTTTCTTTTGTTATTCAACTATTTCAAAAAAATTCAAAATCATTTTTTTATTTGAGTGCTCGGTCATTTTATTAAATAAACTGCTCTTTGAAAATTTGAGTTTAAACTCACCGACATATATTACTTCGCAATATCATAGATTTGGGATAACAATATTAAAATTGCAATAGTACCAGTAGAGAGGAAGCTTCTAAAGAAAAAGATGGTGCAGTGGATTCTTTCTATTGTCAAAGTCAAGTTGGATGTTTGTGAGATTGTCAGTGGCAGTAGGTTGCGTTCATGTTGAGCTTTTGTTGTCCTACCATGTGATGGTGAAAGAAGAAGAGGGTGGTGGCATGGACAGAAACATAGAGGAGAGAGAAGAAAATGAGGTAGAGAAGAAAGATAAAGACAGGAAAATATGATAGAGAGAGGATGGTGAAGATAGGCAAAGAAGAATACAAATAGGTAAATTTATTTTTATGGTATAAATGCTTGTTCTATGAGTGGGGGCAATTTGAAAAATTTAACTCATTTGCTACATCAACTAGTTTACAAACTCTAACAAGAAAAGTTAATGTAATTTCATCAAATTAGTGGGACTAGTGTAACACTACGTTAAAATTGGGCTTTAGAGGCGGTTTTTTACCGCCGTTAAAGGCTGTAAAACCGCCGTTAAAGCCTTTAACGGTGGTATTAATAGCGGTTTCGTTACCGCCGTTTATGCGCGTATTGGAAAAAATACAACCGTCATAAAAAGGTAAATTACCGTCGTTAAAAATCGACCAAAAATGGCAATAATATAAGACCAAAAACGGCGGTTCTTTATCGCCGTAAATAAGTTCAAATTTTTCAAAAAATAATTCTTTCTTCTTACACTCCCCAAGTCTTGAACCCTTAACCTGTCATCCACCCACACCAACCACTCTTCATGAAATATATTTCCTAAATAAATATTTAAACATTACTTTTACTTTATTGTAGATGGTCATGTTCAACCCTAACCACGTGTGGTCACCACTCACCGGAGCTCCGCCGGAGCTCAGCCGACAAAGACCGCTGTCATTAACGGCGGTAATGAGAGGGCTTTAGCGGCGGTTTCATTACCGTCGTTTAAAAATGGCTTTAGCGGCGGTTTTTTAATCATTACCGCCGTTAAAGGGTCATTACCGGCGGTTTTGTTAACAGCGGTAACGAAAATCGCCGTTAAAGATACATTAACGGCGGTATTAACGGCAGTTTCGTTACCGTTGTTAATAGTATCTTTAAACGGCGGTAACGAAACCGCCGTTAATGCCCTATTTTGACGTAGTGTAATAAACTCAAATCTTATGGATGGTCAATGTCATTTATCCTTTTTAAATAGGAAGCTTGACAATGATTAACACAAAGAAATAAAATTAATTGGGATTAGTTCAATAACACCTACACTTATGACAACAACCTCTTTTGTGCCAAAAAAAAAAATAGCGAAACAATGGAACTTAGGAAGCATGCTTTAATAATATAACTAAAGCCTATCTAAAATCAATATTTTATGAAATAAAATTGTTTTATTTTTATTTTTGGATTAAAAAAAAAGAAGAAAAAGACTAGTGAAGAAAATGTCCTAACTGAATTTGGCTATATAGGTACATAGGCTTGAATTCTCCTACAACAAGGTCCATACATATATACTCAAATGACAACTTAAGCGTAATATAGTTGATGTCATTGTTTTAAATTTGTGAAACCTTTTGGACTTGTTAAAGAACAATAATTGCTTCAACTGAGCAATAAGCCATACATCAATTATTTATTTATTTATTATTATTATTATTATTTACTTATGCAAGCACAGTATACATTGTAATGCTTTGTACCTAAGTTTTCCACTTCCAATTTGACATTGTGTATCTTGGTAGCAAATTAAATGGATCAATACGCTGAACCTTAAAAATAAAATAATATAACTACAGCGGGACACTAAACCTTAGAAATAAAATAACAGTACCTCGGACACTACAACTGCCACAATAAGATAATGTTGGCAATCTTTCTATAAAAAAAAAAAATTAATAAATAAATAATGTTTTCCATGTCAACTTCTTATGAATATATGCTTATTTATTCAATCAAAATACATTGTCAGAATATCATATGATTATTAAACATTTCCACCTGATAAATTTTTAAACAGGCTCGAATTAATAATTATTAGTTCACATTTTAAAAAAGAATTTCTTTTCAGTCTCTTCTACTTCCAGGTTCGAGTTAGTCGTAGTCTTATGTTGTTTTTGAGTGATTCTATGTATACAGAATTTATAATGAATTAAATTATTTGATCTCGACTCATGTTAAATTGTTAAAAATTTTGTTTAAGATGAGTAAATATGTTAAAACATTTTGAACTTTTAAAATTTTTAAATTTGGCTCAAACTCGGCTCGATAACCTATACTATTCAATCTTGATTTGATTAAAACTCATTTAAGATAAGTTAGAATAATAAATACATTAAACTTGAAAGTATTCTTAAAACTCATTAAATTTTTTAATTAAACTTAAATAATCTATTACTTCAGCCTACTTATAATACTAGATGACAAGGTAGACTAATTCGTATTCTTTATCAATGAAAAGACAAAATGATTCGTTGCAGTTTATGATCAAACCGTAAGCTGCTGTGGAAGAGGTCAATCACCCATCATCCAACCATAAGTCTAAATTAATCCTCAACACAAGAATCATAGAGACATTGAGGATATATGTTGGTGCTACCCACAAATTTAAAGGTGACATGTGACAGAATATGAATGGAAAAATCAGTTAATCAAGAAGGAACACATGGCAAGACCAAGAAAGGACAAGTGCTGGATTGCAACAAGTGTTATGTGGCATTTTGCAGCTTCAGTTATGTATTATGAGTTAAGAAGCAAAGCTAAAAGGTAATCCGTTTCAAACAGTCACTAATGCTGTGTTTGGTTGGGGGATTTGGGGAGGGATTTGGAAAGGGAAAGGGAAAAGGTGTGTGAAACTAGGTGAAATATAGACATGTTTTATTCACATTTCACCCATCTTTTCTATTTCCCTTTCCAAATCCCTCTCCAAATCCCCACAACCAAACACAGCATAAGAGTCAATTACAGTTTTGGAATTCAAACTCGGTATCGAATGGGGGGAAAAACTCCATGAACATGGCTATAATGGTAGAGATCATAGAGGTAAGGATCATCAGTTGCTACAAATTCGAAGAACACCTATAAATAGTCAAAGTAAAAGAGAGAAAAAGCTCGCGAACAAATACAACAGATCATTTTTTTGTTTTTCTCTTTTTTATAGGACTAGATTTTAACTTTAAAATGTAATCTTTTAACCAATTCTGACCTTTGAAGTTGCCAAAACAATAACACAAATGTAATTTGATTATTCAATTAATCAATTATTTAATTTTTGTCTTAGGCCTGGTTTGGGAAAACTAAATAAGTCCACACTTTTTATCTTTTTATCTTTTTTGAGTCACATCAATCAATATCTCTTCTTTATTTTTTTACACATCTTTTTATAAAAAGTCAAAAATACACTTATTTAGAACATTCCAAACAACCCTTTAGTCTCTCCTCCCATTCTAATTCGGATTATTATTGCATTTAATTTTCCTTGTTCATTAGTTGGTTCTCAGTTAAACACAAATATTTAAGTTCTCTTCATTGAGGCAAAAAGAACATTTCACAATCGTCTGGCAAATTGTTTGGCTAAATAACATTTGTAAGAATTATTCAATCCTTAATGGCAGGCACGAAATTACATTTTTAACACTCAAATTATGAAAAAACCAACAATATTTCATTACAAATAAGTGGTAGGTATAAAGAATATTCACAAATTAATGGACATTCATTTAGTAGAAGTGAAAACTTCAAAAATTAGGAGAATTTCAGGAGCTTTTATTTTCACGTATATATTTTTTTTAGTGCACACATTTTTCGACAACAACTTTTGATCTATTTTTAGCAACGGGAATTATGCGGACACAATTTTCACTCACTTTTTCTCTCTTTATTTGGCATTTGCCACACTTTTTCTTTCTCAACACTCTTTATTTTTATCTAGAACCAATTACAAAACAGTGGTGCTTGAGGGGAAAAAACTACAAATTAATTAAGAGTTTTTTATAAGAAAAATATTGAGATGTACAATTTAAATTTCATAATTTTATTTATAATCACATGATAAGTTATGTGTAAAATTTTAATTTATCATAAGCTCAAATATGTAAAGCTCGACTCTTCTACCACATATGATTTGTCACAAATTCAAACGTGTAAGGTTGGACTCTGTTACCACATATTGTGAATGAATTATTATTTAAATTGTAAATCTCTTACTAAAATACCAGTATATGAGGCAATTTGGAAAGCAAGCTTTTAGCTTGTAACTTAATTTGAGTCATATCACTTCTAACATTTTTTACGCATAAAAAAAAAATCTAAAAAAAAGTTTTTAAAAATTAATTTCTAACCAACTACCTAAATCACCCCACATATGATAGCCTGAAAAATAATCACAATGGAATATGAAAATGCAACTCAAATATTGACTTTTTCACTCTCTTGCTCCCTCTTTCTGTTTCTCCCTTCCCTCACTCGTACGTCACTCTCTTTTTATTCCTTATTTCTTCGGTCTTTTATTATTATTATTTTTTTTGGAGTAAAATACAAATAAGATTTGTCTTTTATAATTTTAGAAATTACATCTCACCCTTTGAACTTTTTTCTAATTTTATAAAAAATGATATATTTTATTAATAAATTATTAAGTTAATTAATAATTTTTAATAATGTCAAAATTTTATTTCAATCAATAATTTAAGTAATTTTATTATATAACAGAATATTTAAGAATAATTAATTTTATTAAATAAAAAATTCAAATAAAAAGATATTTATAATTTTAAAATTTTAAAAAATAATCCATATTTTAAAAGATAATTTACTTATTTGGTTTTTCATAAATCACATCACTCAAAAGTAGGGCTGTGCATAAGGTTATTCGAACCGCACAACCCACCCAACTCGCATACAAATGGGCGGTTTCACAAACACAATGTAGGTTGCCCGCACTTAGAATTGATTTATTTTTTAACTTGGACCGTTGATTTCATTCATCCTATCCTAGATATTTTGGGCTAACACACCAAACCCTAATTTCATGATATAAAAAGAAATATTATAGAGAATATTGTTTGAGAACATTATTTTTGAATGTTTTTGTTTGCTTTGTAAACATTGTAGGAAATTGAATCTACTTATTCATGGAGAGGAAATTGAATTTGTTAATTATTTTTGAAATTGAAATCAATCTTATATTATATTGAATCTGAAAATGGAAATTGAATTTGAAAATTAAAAAAAGTCCAATATACAAACTGTCCGTAACCGCCCGCACATCTGCAAATCTTATCTACACAAACCACAACTCGCACTACAAGCGGTTATGAGTTAAATTTTTTTCAAATCACATATATATAGACGGATCCAAACCGATCTATAAACTATTCAAAACCAAACTACAAACATCCCTACCCAAAAGTCATCCCACTAGTCTCTCTCCAAAGTAGCGAAAACACTCCCAACCAACCAATTTTCCCATTCCACCTTAGTTTTCCTGTTTGTCAAACTCGCAGTGCACCCACAAACACCCACCGCACGCACCACTACTTGCTTTCTAAAAGTCGCACCTTTAAACATAGGGTAATTTGCAACTATACCTAAAGTTTACTTAAAATATAGATTATTTTTTATAATTTAAAAAATTACAAATACTGTTTTATTAAGATTTTTTATTTAATAAAATTAATTAAAAAAATAAAATTCATAATTGCTCTCTTATATAATAATAAAATTATCTAAATTATTAATTGTAACATATTTTTAACATCATTAAAAACTATTAATTGACTTGATGATTTATTAATAAAATGGGCGATTTATTATGAAATTAGAAATCTTAAGAAGTGGAATGTAATTTTTAAAATCACAGGAAGTAAATCGTATTTTAATTAAATCTCAAGAGGTGTATTTGTATTTTGCCCAACATACTAGTAGGGTGATATCGGTCCGATGACACATTCAATTCAGTTATTTTAATTTTATTTTTTTAGATTTTGAGAAAAAAATTTTGACTTGTAAAATTTGTTTGGGTTAATATTTTAGGCCCGCTTAATAAATGAGTTAGACTTGAAATTTGTGTATGTCGCCTAGCCAGTCCGGCCCAAAATAATGTATTTAAATATTTTTATTTTATTATTTATTTATATGAAATATTTTGTACCATAAACTGTTGTAAGAGGCTTTGAGATATAGCCAATGCCTTAATGAAGGATTCAAGAAAAAGTATTTGAAGAAGTTTGAACTGTTTAAATAAATTCAAAGCTTGGAATATGGATGATTAATACTATAGTCTGCTTGAAATTATAGCATACTTGAAACAAGTTGATGTAATTTTTTTTTTATAAACTGACTGCTTCAATTTTTTCTAAAGCAGGGTTGTATACCGTAACATCTATTGACTTTTTGGCTGGGTATTATTTATATGAATTTGCTGTTTCCTTCAAAAAAATAAAGAAATAAAGAAATAAATCATATATATCGGCCCGATGGGCAGGCTTGGAAAAATGTATTTTCTTTACGGTTGGGTTTGGGCAATGTTCAAATAGAACCGGGCTTGAATGAATACAAAGTCTATTATTAGATAATGCAAGCTTGGTTTGAATCCAAATCGTTTATGTCTACCCCTCTATACTGGTAAGACTCTGTCCAAAGTACTCATGCCTGACTTTTGGGAACAAGTCCATAGCCACTTTGGAGCTCCAAAAAATTGCTGAAAAAAGAGTTCCAAAAATAATTTAGCTCTTATACCTGTCCATAAAAAATAAAAAATAAAATTAAAAAAAGAACACTCTAATTTTAAAGGCCTAAAGTTTTTTTTTAATAAATTTAAAATTCATAAAAAAATGGCCCACTTAAATTTTAAAGGTTCAAAGTAATTTTTTTTTTATTTTTTATTTATAAAAGGTCCAATCTGAATTAGAAAGGGACAAAAATTTAGAACTCCAATTTATTTTCAAATTTTAGAATAAATTAAAGTAATTTATAATAAAAAGAAAATCAATCACAAAGTATACAAGATTTACATAATTTATCAGATTTTTTCTTAGGTGCATGAGTAAAGAGAGACATAGAAAATAGAGTGAGAAATTAAAAAGTTGACAAGTGATTCTCAACCTCTCCACCAAACCCAACCAATTAATATACTCTCCTCAATGTTATCCTCTTAAATTCATTGTGTAAATAAATAATGTTTTAGCGCTCTAATACAATTCTAATGATGTAGAGAGTGTTTATATAAAGGTGAGGCCCACACTCCTCTTTCTATCTCTCTTTACTCTCTCTCTTCCACCTCACTAAAGCTCCATTTAGAGCTTTAGTATTAGAGCTATGTATCATTATTGTTGTATAAATAGGGATAATTACTCATAGATTTTATTAATTGGACTTATTTACTTATAAATTCCGAGTGAACAAAATTTTATGTATTTGTCCCTGGTTTTAATAATGAAAAATTTGTGAGACTTTTAAAATATATTTTGTGTTTGAGGAATGCTCAAAATTTAGAAATATTCTATTATCATTCTTACAATATGAGTGAACCATCGATAAATATTTCATGCATACACTAATTTATTAGTGGATGTCTAGGACCAAGTTACTATTATTTCTTTTTCTGTTTTTGTGTTAAGCTTATCAATTTTTTTTAATAACTGATTCACTACAAAAGGGTTTTTTTAGTAAACGTGTTACAACTTACTCCTTTTCTTTTTTTTCTTTTTTTGAAAAGACAAAGAGAGAAATTCAATTTTCTCTTCTATTTATTATGGCCACGAAGAATCAAATTATCACTACATTTATTCCTTTTAGACTAGGGGTAGGCATTGACTAAGGTATGTTCATGGGAGGGTCAGAATACACAAAAACTCCAGATTCATGCCAAGGTAAAAAAATAGAAAAAAGCTCAATCTTGGGTCTAAAAGTTTTAAAATTACATTACAGTTTCAAGGCTGCCCAATAAGTTTATATATTACAATCAAATAATAATAATATATTACATATTAAATATAAAATAAATTTTATGAAATAAAAATGATAACTTTGTAGTTAAGTTCACACAAATGGTTTGGTTTTGTTCATTATATTATAAATGTAACCTTCATTTTCAAATGTATATTATTTTTAGAGTGATGTTACATCCCCTTCCACCCCTAATGACATGGTCCACCCATAGTTCTAAGTCTCGGTATCGGGTAACATAACGGTATTGATCACGGAGTATCGACATCGGTAGTATCGACCGGTACGTATCGAGTATCGGGCATCGCGGCTATGAAATTTCAAAAATCATTAGCAATCCCTCTAAAACTCAATTTTATGCATTATTTTTTTTTTGACTCTTTTAGCCTTAATTTATCACATTTTAATCAAAATTTTGATATGTAGAGGCACTTTTGACTCATTTTCAACTAAATGATATGTATTTATTTTAGTCTCAAGCTTTTATTTGGCATATATGTTAAACTTTTAATATAAAAATTGATGTGGAAATATTGTTTTACTTATTTTCAACAATGAAATACTTCCACATGCACAACAAATTAATAAGAGAAAGAGGGACATGAAAATAAATCATTCGCTTCAGTCATAATCGCAATACAAACAATCTACTACAAATCAACAACACTAAAACTCAGTAATAAAAAGAATTACGTGGTGGTATAGAAGAATCTCCATATCTCACATCACTTTGATCATCACTATGAATTGGTTGGCCTATTTCTCCATATTGATATTCCTGGTAGTAGTTATTGAAAGTGCATTGATCATAAGTGGTGTTGTTGCTACCATTGCTACTTGATTGTTGTTGTGTCATTGCAAGCCCCCCTGTACCATAACTGAAACCCTCTATATATGGATACTGATGAGGTTGTTGAGAGTAGTTCCAATTTCCCATACAAGGTGGTTGATAGATGTGTGGTGGTGGTTGACTTGGATGAGGGTAATAAGGATATGGTACTTGGCATGTTGGTCGCCAATGTTAAGTTCCCCTTCCATCTTCTTATCTAACTCCGAGATGTCCAAATTGATTTCTAAGGTCACGATGACCATAAATATCATCAATATGTCGTGAACGCCCAATTGATGCTTCTACATCAGGAGTAGAAATAGAATGTCGTTGTTGCTGTGTAGAATCCCTGTTTCAATCATGATCAATATGATGAATACTACGTCTACAACCATGTGCAGAACCTGCAGACTCCCATTGTCCACCACTACCACCACCTGTTGGAGGACAATTGCCATCACTATCATCTCCACTACCACTAGGTGGACTCAAACTACAACCCTCACTAGAGCCACTTCCAGCAGACCCTGTTCTTTGATGGTGTTGAGGTACTTGGCTACTAGTGGCATGATCTCCCTCATCATCATCATCAACAATCAACCAACTTGAGTTGTCTTCATCATCCAAGACTGCATGTTCTCTCTCTTGAAGCCATGGAGTTAATAGATCATCTTCTTCAAATATATAGTCAAGATTGATGGGGTTAAATGATTCCTCTCTGTCATCTTGGCTTTTTTGTGTTACATGTTTGATCTTTAGCCACATATTGTAATACACATAAACAAATTTATTTAATTTTTTATACTTCAACCGATTCCTTGTCTTTGTATGTATTAGGCTAAATTGCGCTCACAATTAGAAAAAGACGTGGTTTGGCTCAATACTTTCACAGCCACTTTTTGGAGTGCCAGAGCCGATATACCATAATGGATCCACCATTTAGCTATATACAAATCAATCAATTATTAGTGATTATGTTATAATTTGATATAGAAGTGTTGACAATGTAACAATAATATGTAATTAAAATAGTTAATAGTTGATTGATTATATAATAATTACCAGGATTTGTTGCTTTCACTGCTCTTTGTACTAACACAGCACCAAAAGAATCTTCTTTATTACAAAATAAAGAGATCTGCAATGAACAAAAGGCAATAAGCAGTTTTACAAACACAATTCACAAGTCAAATAATAAGTTATCAATTTAACTAATATTAAATAATGACTAACTTGGTTTATCGCCTGTATTTGCTCGTTTAAATCTGGTAGAAGTCTCGAAATCACATTTCTAACTCCACTCATCACTTCTCGATGATTAGAAAGGTGCTCCCCATATTGGAATATGGGATTTAAAAAATAACCTATATTCAAATATAAAATAATAATAAAAGTGAGACAAGGAACACATAATTTATAATTTAAATAAATTAAAAATTACTTACCAGCAGCATATAAGTCCGTGTGTAGTTGGAAAGCCCATCGATTATCAATAATCTTCCAATAATCTACATAATAGCGACAATTTTTTTTGATGGCCAACTTTGCTCTATCCATGGCTTCATATATAAAACCCATTGTGGGCTTTTCATCCCCATCTACAAGTCTAAGCACCTTTAGAAGTGGTTCTTGAACTTTTAATACATCTGCCGCCTTGGTCCAAAAATCTTTACTTTGTATAATTTTTTTTGCTTCTTTTGTGTCATCCTTTTTGGACCATTTGCTATGCTTCCACTCTTGAGAATGAAACATATCCTGTAAAGCAGTCTTATGTTTAATAATGCTTTCCAAAGTAATGAAATTGGTGGCAAAGCGTGTGATGACAGGATGTAACAACTCTCTATCTCCTGTGAATCTCTTCATGAAATCAACAACCCAATTGGAGTTGTAAGTAAAGCGTGTGATTACTTTTGCACAATCCAACACCTTTTCTACACTTTTTTTCTTCCCAATATCCTCTAACATAAGATCAATACAATGAGTTGCACATCCCGTTCAATACAGATTCTCTATTTTTTGCACGAGTTTGTGACCAGCTACCTTTAACACAGCTTCGTTATCAGTTACGATTTGCACAACATATTCTTCTCCAATTTCATCCACTACCTTGTCCATGAGGCCCAAGTAATAATCAGCTGTTCTACTAGGTACATCAATTACATCCACAGACTTCTGAAAAATTGTTCCACGATTGCTATACACAAGAAAATTAACAATGTGTTTTTTTGTGGGCCCAGACCATCCATCACACATAATTGTAACACCTCTCTCATTCCAACTAGATTTATGAGATTTTATCTAATTTTGTAAAGCTTCATACTCCATTGTTAAATACACTTCAGTTACCTGTTTAATAATAAATAACAAACAAAAACTATTAATGAGCATCTTAATAATTTATTTATTTTTAAACATAGATAGAGTTTTTTCAAACTTTAAGTTAGAGGCTTACCTGTAACGCCCTCAAAATAAACCCATAATATATACAATATTACCATGCATTGATTAAGAAAGGCAAAACCTTATTCCATTCATCAGAGTAATCTTCTTAAAAGACATTACATGTAATAACGAAAGTAAATGCCCTACAGGCTTATATCTTTCCAAGCCAACACTTGGACACAAAAGTCTAAGTACTAATATCAATTACACATTAAGCCCTTGGCTTGAGTTTACATGTAATATCAAACTAAAACAAAATAACAACTAATCTAAATAGAGTCTTCAACTCAAAATCCTTCCAAGCTAAGTCCTTGGAGGTAACATATCACCTGAACCTGAAAATGATGTTCCCGTATAGGGTAAGCCACAGCCCAGCAGAAATATACTAAACCAAGTATAGAAATTGACTAAAGCAATAGCATTCGATAGATGGTTACCACTTAAAATCAATTATAACATAATTCAGTTTCATGACAATAATGTCTATGACATGTTTCACTTTCCGTTACTATTCAACTTTTCATTTATACAGACATGGCTCAGAACCTGGCCAAACTACAAAATGAAACTACATCTCACATCAACATTACTTCCAATACCAACAATTCAAATGAGACTAAGACTCATACTGAAACACTTCCGTAAATCAATAAGTACACATATTTGTTGTACTAATGGAGTCCATCCCCTTTCTCCTCCTAAACAATATCCGGTTTAGGAGTCCATCCCTTATCTCCTCCCAAACCGTGGAGTACATCCCCTATCTCCTCCCAAATAATATGCATATACAATGTATTAAACACTTGTCATACACAATATTCAATCAATACACATATTTGCTGTATTAATTTAACCGTCATATTCAATGACTTATTCAATGTGATTAGTTTCAGTTTTCCCTAATCAACATGTAATGTCTACAACGATCACGACTATTCTCCACCGATAGCCTAAAACAGTTATTTCTAAATAGGAAATAAATGTATCAACAAATATAAACTCATAATTTTCCAATTCCATGAATTAAACTTAATTCCACATTTTTTCCAAAATTAATTATACAAATTAATTTGTTACAACAATTAGGGTTTTTCCCATTTTTCCTCAAAATCAACCCTAAGGTTCAATTTTCTCAATTTAACACTATCAGTGTCATTTTTCATGACTTACAAACATATGATGTTTAATATATGAAAAACCCCATTGTTCTAAAATTATAATTCAAACCCCAAAATTTACCAAACGACACCCACATATCAAAATGGCCAAAACTTAGGACAAAACCTATAATATGGAGTAGGTTATCCCTACCTCGAAGTGAAGAACTCGAATGGAGAAGATGACGAAAGTCCAAAGTGCTTCAAACTGCCAAACTCTCAGATTAAAGTAAAGCCCTCGTGTCCCTCTATCTTTTTAACAAAGAACCTAGGGTAGAAACACCCTAAAACTAGATGAAACCTAAGAGAGAAGGTGAGTGGAGGGAGAGAGAACACGGACCTAGGGTTTTTAAATCAAAAAGAAGATGAAAAAGTGTATTTAAAACCGCTGCTGTGTATTTATATAAAACAGGCTCGCTCGAGCGAAGGATTGGTCACTCGAGCGACCAGACACAAGAAAGACTCGCTCGAGCGAAGAAAGTCTCGCTCGAGCCAAAAACTCGAAGCTTCAGGTCTGCAACCCAGAAGCACACTCGAGCGACGGAACGCTCGCTCGAGCGAAGAACGAACCATCTCGCTCGAGCGAAGAAATCTCGCTCAAGCCAAGAACTGCAACTCTCAGGTCTAGAACCAGATGTAATCGCTCGCTCGAGCAAAGCCACTTTGGCTCGACCCACTAGACACAAGACTCCACTCTCGCTCAAGCGACCAAACCCTCGCTCGATCGAAGTACCAAAATGAAGAGCTCGCTCGAGCGACAAACTTCGAGCTCGAGTGAAGGACCAAAATTCTGGGCAGCAACCATTTGCTCCCAAACCCAACCAACCTGTAACAAACCTGCCCAACACATCCTATAGCTCAAAGACAAGTAAATAAAGGATGACAACAACATAAATATAACAACAAGATCTACGGAACCTAAGTCCGGATGCAACAACCAAATGGGAAGAGACCGGGGTCGCTATATTACTTCATAAGAACTAAGAAGCTTTGTTCCTTTTCCAACCTATCTTGCAGTATCCAACATTGGTTCTAGCCATTTATAATTAACAACATTAGTAGGCACTGGAGTGAACAATACAAACTGGCTAACAGCTCTTCCTAATTTTTTCTTTGCTTCTTTCAAGAATCTAGATGAGAGTTTGGATTTTTTGTTGCCTTTGGTCCTATGAAGATCCACATATATGTCTAATAATTGAACTTCTGGAGAGGATGTATCAATCCATTTCCTACCTGTACTAGCCTCACGAACACTATGACTTCATCGAGCAAAACCAGGAAGAGGTGCAACCTCAATATCACTAGCCCTAATTTGTCGGGCCAAAACCATTTCTAGGTCCTCCTCATCCTTTTCATCATCATCACACTGACTGGCTCTAATTTGTTCTGTCAATTCCTCATTCATCTTCCTTTTGTCAAGTTTTTTGCCCTTATAATTATTCAAATGATCCATCATTAGTGTTCGAACTTCACCATTGACATTAGCACAAGGTGCGACTTGACCTTTCATATGGGTCAAATGTTGCTTCAACCTAGTTATACCACCATTTAGCTCTTTTCCACAAAATGTATACCTAATTTTATGCCTATTATTTTCTAGTGGAATTCCAAATTTCTAACCAATATCATCACTGAGGTTTTCCACTAGAACCACCTCTGTGCGCCATTATAACTTTCAATTATGTACAATAACAATTTTCAATTAACAAATATTGTAATTCTAATTTAGTTACTAATAATAATCCATTTAAAATAAAAATAAAAAATCTAAAACATTAAACCTCTTTACTTAACAATTAAACCTCTTTAAAAAAAATCTAACAGATGAAACCTCTTTTTAAAAAATCTGATATAAAAATAATCTGAAATAAAAAAAATTTGACAGATTAAAAAATCTAAAATAATAAAAAAAATTGAAATAAAAAAATCTGACAGATTAAACCTCTTTGAATAAAAATAAAAAATCTAAAATATTAAACCTCTTTTAAAAAAAAAATGAACAATCAAGCTGTTGACAGACAAAAGTTTTGAAAACTATAGTGAAAATCAGCCAAGCAGATTTAATACATGAGCCTAATTATACACTGCCAGTGGCGGAGGGAGCATGTGACCAGGGGGGTCACGTGCCCCCCCTGGATTTTGGGAATTTTTTTTTTTTTTTTGCAAACATAAAAAAATATTTTAAATAAAAAATTACAAAAATATTAATAGAGTGAAATGTCAATGACATTTTAAAAATTATGAAAACAATAATGGTTGTTTTGATTGAAAATGAAGAGACTATTATAAATAAACCATATTAGTTATGAAAAGTTTTGAATGCAACGACGATGTCATTATTAGTGATATGCAAGTATAAATAATCTCACTATAAAGATATGGAATTTATTAGATTGTTAGTTACATTGGACATGTAAGGTTCACTCTTTATGCATTTATTTACCATTAGTGGGTGATATCACATACCAATGATGATATGGTATTACCATTATATAAAATTTTTAATCAAATTTTGTATCAAAAAATAATGTCATTATATAATTTATTTTAAGACTTATATCTATATATATATTTTTTGTATTGTCCATGATACACTAGTTACAAATAACATTCAGCTTATTTGTTTCCAGTTTTCAGAAAATTTGCTTTTTTATTTTGCATATTTTAATGTTTTGAATGAATTTTTTTAATATTGTAAGAATTTTTTTTTTAATTTTTTAGACACACCTAACATAAATACATTTAAAAATTATAATATTTGTAAAAAAAATATTTAAAAAATATATTAAATACCAAAAAAATAAAAAATAAAAATAAAAAAACAAATTCAATATATTTTTTGTATTTATTAATTTTTAAAAATATTTTTTTATAAATATTTTACTATTTAGATACATCTAAGTAAGGTGCATCTAAAAAAGTAAAAAAATTACTTAAAATTCAAAAAATATTCACTAAAAAAAACGAAAAATAAAAAAACTCAGTTTTCAAAAAACTGAATTCAGAAAACTGAAACCAAACACACTAATTATTATTATTATTAATTTGATGTTTCTTGAAATCAATCGTAAAAACTTACGTGAAATATTTTTGTAAAAATTATTGTAATTAATAAGTGCTCCCTCTAATTTAATTTTCTAGCTCTACCCCTGTACACAGCTACCACTTAATTAATTGGTTTTAATAAGGGTTTTTCTTTAGAGGTTGTTACAAATTTATGGTGGTCCATGAGTCTGTTCTGTGTATTGCTTGAAGAAGACAAAAAATTTGAAATGAAAGATTTGAGTCCATGAGTCTGTTCCCTTCCTTTTCTGCATTTACTTTTGTTTTTGCAGGTGCTTTGCTCGATTATTTTTGCTTTTGCAGTTGCATTGCTCGATTATTTTTACTTTTGCAGGTGCTTTGCTCAATTATTTTTGCTTTTACAGGAGGTTCTCTGCTCCATTTTCAGCCGTACCGGAGATAGAATACGTGTATCGGAACTATATCGCTCACATATCGAATTCAGGCCGATACGTATCAGGAATTGGCCGCTACGGATGCGAATTTCATTCTCACCGGTATACCAGCCCATATCCGACTCGACACTCCAATTTTTCGGTACATACTGGCCGGTACGGTACGTACCGGCCGATATTTAGAACCTTGGGTCCACGCCTAAGTGAAGCGGTCTCACACTCTCTCATTTTTAGCCTCTCCAATTCCACATCATTGAGAGTGAAATTGAAAAAGCAAAATTAAAGGAATGAATCATTATTCTTATTTTTATTAGTTGAAATGTGAATATTTGCACTTATTATTTTCAAAAAATTATTGATATATATATATGTATCTGTGTATATATCATGGACAAATCTATCTTCCCTTCCTCACCCATATAAGTTTTTGCCTCTAATATACTCGACAGTCTCCATGATAAAATTTCACAATAAGCCAAGTTCATTCTTCTCTCCCTCTTTTGCTGACGAATTTTTTATATAAGTGATTTTTGTAAAATTTTTGCAACTTTATGACTTCATTTTTTAATCATGAAATATCATAAATCTATCAAAAGATTACATAATATTTACTATAAAAATGTGTAATATACACTACAAAAATACACAACATACTACATATGGTACACACCCCATAATATAGTGAAGGCCATCCTATTTCGTGCCAAGGCTTTTTCCCCTACACAAAAAGGTGTAATAAAATCTACATTAATAAATATAAGTGGAATATGTTTTCTCTTTGCATCTAGTAATGAAAAAATTAATAAAAAAGTTATCAATTATATTTACTAATGATATGCATAGTTGAGGGTGTTTGTGATGGAATCTTTGTGTATCTGCACTGGAGAAGCAGAAACGTCCGAGTCAAGCTCTTGATTGAGGATTAAAATTTCTAGCAACTCGTTGGGATTTTTTGGTGGACTGTCCATTGTGGCTGCTTCTTTTCTGTTACGTAAAATGTCCAGGAAGAACATGTAAAGCATCTGTATTGAAGGAAGGTGAAAAGATAAAGTAAAAAAAAAGAGAGATGAAAGGTCATAATGGAGGGAAAAATAGCAAGGGTATTTTGGTCTTATTGTAAAATAAATTATGTTAACGAGACAACTTTTAATTTTGAACAGTGCTTGAAGCTTGTTTTTCGTGCTCTTTTCAAATATGATAGCCCTGCAGTTCGAACTCCCGTGATTTTGAATCTGATTTCACAAGTGTAATGTGAAATAGCAAATCTTTTGGAAAATTGATGTTGGATCAAAATGCTAAAAATGGACTACTTTGTCAGATTTCAGAGTCACCACCTAAATGTTTTGAGAAAATTTAGAAAACCCGTGACTTGTGCCAAAGGCCACGTGTTCGTTATCACCAAACTGTCTCAGCTTGGGAACTTAGGTATGAGAAGGGGAGGTCATGAATTGAGCACCCCACTCACCCAATTAAAGATTGGCCTCTACTAATCATGATGTGATTCTTATGGACAATATGTGCTCTTGTTCTGGTTATTAAGCTATTTTTACTATATGATGCACACAAGTATAGTCTAATTCACAAAATTTGGAACGTTTTCATTTTATGTTTGTTTGAAAATTGTTTTGAATATGTGCCACTTCAAAAAGTGGGCTCATATTTACATTTAATCAAATCATCCCAATTTAAGCAAATTAACCTTCATCCACTGGCATTCAAACAAGTATATCAATTAAGCACTTAGTGTCATGACCCGAACCCGCCCCCATGAGTTAAGGACATAACCGGCCAGTAATCCTGAGATTACCTACGGCCTCAAATCAAACCAGATGTAACTCATCAGAGTAAAGGGGCTAAACGGAAGCAATATTTAAAACTTTGTACATAGAGTTATACTTACATGGCACATCATAACAAACCATGCAAACACGTATTAATAACTCACATCAAAATATGTACTAATACAAAGCTCTGTACATACAGGATCTATCAAGTCTAGGTCAGCCAATCAAGACTATATATATACAACATAAACCAAAGTCCTCGCCAACATGACAAAATAAAATAAGATAGCAAAAGGACGAAGATGAGTCTCGTGCGTGAGACGTAAGGGTTGACTCTTCAAAACCTTGGGTGTTCTACACAAACTTCATTGAGGCTGGGTTTGGACCTCCCTTGGCTCACCTACAGACACATGAATGAGCGTGTGCGAAAGTCCAGTGAATAATATCAAATAAAGAAGATACATTGGAACAATATACATCAAATGACCTTAGGCCCAATTCATATTTCTGTCTAATACGCACATATATTCATACGTAGGTCAAATAACTGCGGTTCCAAGCACATCGGACGGCCTCGGGCCCAATGTATTCAGGTCAAACTGGCCATTGGCCCACTTGTCTTTCGTTCATGTCAAACTGGCCTTCGGCCCATTCATACTTCTTAGGTCAAACTAACCTTTAGCCCATTTATACTTTCATGTCAAACTGGCCTTTGGCCCATTCATACTTTCATGTCAAACTGGCCTTTAGCCCATTTATTCTATCATGTCGAACTGGCCTTTGGCCCATTTATTCTATCATTCAGATCATACTGGCCTCTGGCCCATTCATTCATTCATGTCAAACTGGCCTCTGGCCCATTCATTTGGCATAGCAAACATTTGCCCCCGGTTCAGACAAATAGACTTATAAAACTTACATAGAAGTGGGCAATTGGACAAATAACATACTTCAGATATCTTTAATAGGATATTACTCACAGTGATCGGCTGGATGATTTGCCCTGGAGCTCGACCCTACACATCCCATGAACACAACGAGTCACAAACAATTCAATCCGTTCTTAATTCACATTTTTCTCTTTAGGCTTTATTCTTATCCTTCTAATTCATTTACAATACTCAATGCATGCCTAAGAGTACTTTAAAGTGAAAGGGAACGGAAAACGAAACACAGAACGTATTTTCAAAATTTCAGAAACAGGGGTCCCCGCTCGAGCATGGACTTCTCCGCTCGAGCGGACCCATGAGGTCTACAAAAGTACTGGTTACATCAAATTTACGCTCGACCGCGCACTCGGACGCTCGAGTGCGAACTCGGTCGCTCGAGTGCGAACTCGGTCTACATAGCTCCCCGCTCGAGCGTGAACTTCCTCGCTCGAGCGGACGTCATGTCTGCAGAAAATACTGGGAGCTCGTATTTCCCACGCAAGCGGCGGTTCCCCCGCTCGAGCGGACATCATAAATTCTGGGTTTTCCAGAATGGTTCTTGAGCTCAAATTTAACATCCAAACCAACATTTCTTTCATATTATGGCTCAAACTTAACATATACATACACTAACATAGCACCAACACCAAATTACAACATTATGAGGCTCAATTCCATGAATTACTTACATGCATGACTCAAATTATCCCATACTCATCACCAACATGCTAAATTCAAACATTCAAGACTCACACCTCCATGATTTGCACATGCATGTGGGAGATACTCATTATTCTCAACTTAATTGGTGAAGAGATGGTCAAATACATGGACTTCAACCAAAATTCAACATGGATTACACACTTTACGCTCAAACATGGAAATTTATAGCAATTTCTTATATGCATGCACCTATTGACTTCAAATTCAACAAAACCAACTCAATTCATGACCTCTATCATCATTCAACTTTGAATTCACAAAATTACAAAATTAAACTCATGAATTCAGAATCAATTACTCACCTAGAAGCTCAATCTTCCCAAACTATGGTCAAATCTTGAGTTGGTCTTCAAATTATTCAAGCTTCAATGATCAACTTCAATCTCCTACACACACTCTCTCTCTCTCTAGCCGAACCTCCCTCTCTCTTCTTAGAGTTAAAATCAGCCAAATTGAAGCTAAAGAGGAGAATTGAGTGTGTAGTGCCCTTTTTATATAAGTCCCACTAATCATAATGATTAATATTAAACAATTGAGCACTAATCCATTAATTTAATCTAATTAATTTGATCCAAATCAATTTTCAATTAAATTTCACCGTAGGCTCTAAAAATTACGCTAATCACAATGGCGCAATCAATTTCGGTTTCTATGGCCGATAGGGCCTTCAATTTAAATTCCAAAGCAGATAACCAAATAGATATTCCTACGGTGAACAGATAGAAATTCAAAACCACATATTTTCACATGAATGGCACACAAAATCATATCAAACACATAATCATATTCATATTAAGGACCAATTAGTATACTACGGAACAGGGATATCACAGTCTTCCCCCCTTTAGGAAGTTTGGTCCTCCAAACTTATTTTACCTTCGTCGGGAAACAAATGTGGATAGCGTAGTCGCATTTCTTCTTCTATTTCCCATGTGGCATCCGTCCCATAGTGTTCTTTCCATTCCACTTTCACCATTGGGATGGACTTGCTTCTCAGTTGTTTCACTTGCCAGTCAACGATTCGTTTCGGCCATTTAGCATATTCTATATTTTTATCAATGGCCACCCAGTGATAATTAATCACATGAAACGGGTCTCGGAGGTAATCCCTCAATATCGACACATGAAACACATTATGGATTTGTTCAAATCCCAGTGGCAAAGCAACTCTATAGGCAACTGGACCAAGCCTTTCTAAAATTTGAAACGGCCCAATGTAACGGGGCGACAGCTTGCCCTTCTTTCCAAATCTGACTTGGACTTTCATTGGAGACACACGGATAAACACATGGTCACCAACCTCATACTCAAGAGGTCTTCTCCGAACATTTGCATAATTCTTTTGTCGGTCCTGAGCTGTTTTGAGCCTTTGCCAAATAGTTTTGATCTTCTTAGAAGTGTCTTGCACAATTTCAGGCCCAAGTAAGGCTCTATCTCTGACTTCCATCCAACAAATTGGTGATCTACACCTTCTACCATACAAAGCCTCGTGTGGTGCCATACCGATACTGGAGTGGAAGCTGTTATTGTATGCAAATTCCACAAGTGGCAAATAGTCTTCCCAACTCCCCTGAAAATCTAAAGCACACATCCGAAGCATATCTTCCAAAGTTTGTGTTGTTCATTCTGACTGCCCATCTGTCTGTGGATGGAATGCAGTACTGAACCTTAGTTCTGTCCCCATAGCTTCCTGCAAACTCTTCCACAATCTTAAAACAAATTTCGGATCCCTATCCGACACAATAGATACCAGAACTCCGTGTAAACGGACAATCTCAATGACATATATTGTAGCCAATCTATAAGCATTAAATGTAGTTCTAACTGGTAGAAAATGTGCAGACTTAGTTAGTCTATCAACTACAACCCAAATAGAATCCATACCTCGATGAGTTCGAGGTAGACCAACGACGAAATCCATAGTCACATGCTCCCACTTCTATTCAGGAATAGGGAGAGGTTGAAGTAGACCGCCTGATTTTTGATGTTTAGCTTTAACTTGCTGACACTGAAGAGATTTGGACACATATTCTGCAATTTCTTTCTTCATTTTAGGCCACCAATAGCTTTGTTTCAAGTCCCGATATATTTTATTGTTACCCGGATGCATAGCAAATACTGATTTATGGGCTTCATCTAAAACCCTTTTCTTTAGTTCCAGAATATCTGGGATACACATTCGGTTTGGAAATCTCAACACTTCATTTTCAATGTTAAACTCTGTTTTCGGACTTATCTCAATTTCATCAATCACTTTCTTGAGGAATTTATCATCTTCAATGATTGCTGGTTTGGCTGAAATAGCAGCTATCAATCCGCCCTGTTCACACAACACTACTTCAATTCCAAACTTCTCAAAATCTTGCAAGATTTCCTTCTGTTCAGTAAGCAAACAAGCTATACTTCCCGTTGATTTCCTACTCAAGGCATCAGCAACTGTATTAGCTTTCCCGGGGTGATACTGAATCTCGAGATCATAGTCTTTTATCAGTTCGAGCCATCTCCTCTGACGCATGTTCAACTCTTTCTGCGTAAAGAAGTATTTTAGACTTTGTTGTCCGTGTAGACTTCACATTTTGCCCCATACAAATAATGCCGCCAGATTTTCAAAGCAAAAACAACTGCGGCCAACTCTAAGTCATGTGTTGGGTAGTTCTTCTCGTGTGGTCTCAACTGTCGGGAGGCGTAAGCAATAATCCTTCCGTTTTGCATTAGTGCACAACCCAAACCTTTATAAGATGCATCACTAAAAATTACAAAGTTTTCTGTACCTGTGGGCAATGTCAATACTGGTGCAGTGGTCAGTCTCATTTTCAGTTCATGAAAGGCAGATTCTCTTTCGTCATTCCATTCAAATGATTGCCCCTTGCGTGTCAGTTAGGTAAGAGGTACAGCTATTTTTGAGAAATCCTTCACAAATCTCCTGTAGTACCCAGCTAAGCCCATGAAACTGCAGACTTCTATTACATTTGTCGGTGTAGGCCAATTCACAATCGCCTCTATTTTCTGTGGGTCCACTGAAATTCCCTCCTTGTTGATAACATGTCCTAAGAAAACAACTTCCTCCAACCAAAACTCACATTTCTTTAGTTTAGCAAATAATTTCCTTTCCCTAAGTATTTGCAGGACAGTTCTCAAATGATGTTCATGTTCAAGTCTATTCTTGGAGTATATCAAAATGTCATCAATAAAAACCACACCAAATTCGTCAAGGTAGGTTTTAAAAATTCGGTTCATTAAGTCCATAAATGCTGCCGGAGCATTAGTCACTCCAAATGGCATGACCAGAAATTCAAAATGACTTTACCTTGTTCTGAATGCGGTTTTCTCAACATCTTCTGCCTTTACTTTTAGCTGATGATACCCGGATCTCAAATCAATTTTGGAAAACACTTGCGAGCCCTGCAACTGGTCAAACAAGTCATCAATACGGGGTAAGGGATATTTATTCTTTATTGGTACCTTGTTCAATTCCCGATAGTCAATACACAAACGTAGGGTTCCATCTTTCTTCTTGACAAACAATACATGTGCACTCCATGGCGAAGTGCTAGGTCGGATAAATCCTTTGTTAAGCAGGTCTTGCAACTGTTCTTTCAGTTCTTTCATTTCGGCAGTAGCCATTCTATAGGGAGTTTTGGAAATAGGCTGGGTGCCTGGCATTGTCTCAATTGTAAACTCTATCTCCTGTCCACCAATTCCCCTGGTAATTCACTTAGAAACACATCTGGAAATTCTCTAACAATAGGGATATTATTCAATTCGACATCTACAGATTGTTCAGACAACACATAACACAAGTAACCCTGGCACCATTTCTTGATCAGTTTACATGCTTTCATTGCAGATATCAAATAAGGTGGAGGTATTACCCCGTCACCCACAAACACAATTTCTTCTTGTTCTGGTGGTCTAAACACAACCCGTTTTGTCACACAATCTATAGTGGCACAATATTTAGTTAGCCAATCCATGCCCAGAATTATATCAAAGTGTCTAAAGTTCAAGGGTAACAAATCCACATATAGGATGGCATTCCCAACACGCATGTCACAAAAACGATATACAGATTCACACAATACAGATTCCCCGGATGGAGCAGATACACACAGCAGATATGGCAATAATTCTAGAGGTCTACTCAGTCTAGATACAAATGCACATGTCACAAAAGAGTGTGTTGATCCGGAGTCAATTAACACAAAAACATCCTGATTACATATAGAAATAGTAGCTGAGACAACTACGTTGGCATTCCGTGTATCGCCCAGAACAAGCGCAAAAACTCTCCCTTGTCTCACGGTATCCCCAGTTGTAGCAGATCTCATAGTGTTTCCCGGCATCGGGATTGATGCAATTGAGCTACTACTAGCTTCCCACTATTTTGATTATAATCTCGAGCCATGTGCCCCTGTTTACCACATTTGAAACAGGCTCCTGACACACGATAACAAACCCCATGGTGCCTTTTGCTACAAATATTGCACATGGGAGATGTGTCTCGAGAAGAATTCGAAGTACTTGAGGAGCCCGTGTTTTGCTTTTTCGAAAATTTCTTCTTTGAGAAGAAGCCTTGCCTTTTGTTGCCTTTCCAGTCAGTTGTTGACTTAGTTTGTCTAGCTATGTTGGCTTCTGATATTATGGCCCGGTCTAGCACCCCAATATAGGTTTCCAGCTTCAAGACAATCACCCTTTCTAAAATGTCGCTTCGAAGCCCACCTTCAAAATGCGTCGCCTTTTTATAATCGGTGTCAATCACATGTGGTGCAAACCTGGCCAATTAGTGAATTTGGCCTCATACTCAGCTAAGTCATACTGTCTTGCCTAAGTTCTATGAACTCTGACACTTTCCTGTCTCGAACACATTGTGGGAAGTACTTGTCATAGAAAATCTCCAAAAATTTCACCCAGTCAACATCTTTATGATTTTCTCGCATTAACATCCACCATCTTCTTGCTTCGTCTTCTAGCATAAAGGTAGCTAGAAGCACTTTCTGTGTCTCTGAACAAGGGAACACTCCAAACAGTTTTTCAATGTCGAGAACCCATGCTTTGGCCTTCAACGGATCTAATCCCCCATGGAACTGTGGTAGTTTCATTTTCTTAAACTCTTTGGTGAGAGCTATTATTCGATCATCATTCTGATTATTTGGCACGGGTGGTGCCAGAGGCGGAGGTGGAGGATGTGGTTGCTACCATTGTTGTTGCCACTCTTGTTGTTGCCTCAATGTTTCTGCCATTTCTTGAATCAATCTCTCCATTCTATCTATTCTGGCAGTTCTGGCAGTAGAAGACTCCTCTATCTCATCACCTCTTGTTCTCACCATCTGATTGAACTTGCATTATACTTTTTACAAAAGATTCACAGGTATGCATATGCTAAAGAGCATGCATATTCAAATAATTTACAATGCAAGCAAATCACAAACTTATAGCACATAATTGCTCATATTAAAGCAATTAAGCACATTCTCGATGCTTCCAAATCCATACTTATCACATGAATGCATCCTAGATCCTTTCTAGACGCTTATTGCGCTTTTTGGACAAGTGTGTGAGTTATTAACTTGTGCTCTGATACCACTCTGTCATGACCCGAACCCGCCCCCATGGGTTAAGGACATAACCGGCCAGTAATCCTGAGATTACCTATGGCCTCAAATCAAACCAGACGTAACTCATCAGAGTAAAGGGGCCAAACGGAAGCAAAATTTAAAACTTTGTCCATAGAACTGTGCTTACATGACACATCATAACAAACCATGCATACACGTATTAATAACTCACATCAAAATATGTACTAATATAAAGCTCTGTGCATATAGGATCTATCAAGTCTAGGTCAACCAATCAAGACTATATATATACAACATAAACCAAAGTCCTCGCCAACATGACAAAATAAAATAAGGTAGCAAAAGGGCGAAGACGAGTCTCGTGCGTGAGACGTAAGGGCTGACTCTTCAAAACCTTGGTTGTTTCACACAAACTTCACTGAGGCTGGGTTTGGACCTCCCTTGGCTCACCTACAGATACATGAATGAGCGTGAGCAAAAGCCTAGTGAATAATATCAAATAAAGAAGATACATTAGAACAATATACATCAAACGACCTTAGGCCCAATTCATATTTTTGTCTAATACACACATATATTCATACGTAGGTTAAATAACTGTGATTCCAAGCACATTAGACGGCCTCAGGCCCAATCTATTTAGGTCAAACTGGCCATTGGCCCACTTGTCTTTCGTTCATGTCAAACTGGCCTTCGGCCCATTCATACTTCTTAGGTCAAACTGGCCTTTGGCCCATTCATACTTTCATGTCAAATTGGCCTTTGGCCCATTCATACTTTCATGTCAAACTGGCCTTTAGCCCATTTATTCTATCATGTCGAACTGGCCTTTGGCCCATTTATTCTATTATGTCAAACTGGCCTTTGGCCCATTTATTCTATCATGTCGAACTGGCCTTTGGCCCATTTATTCTATCATTCAGATCATACTGGCCTCTGGCCCATTCATTCATTCATGTCAAATTGGCCTCTGGCTCATTCATTTGGCATAGCAAAACATTTGCCCCCGGTTCAGACAAACAGACTTATAAAACTTACATAGAAGTAGGCAATTGGACAAATAACATACTTTAGATATCTTTAATAGGATATTATTCACAGTGATCGGCTGGACGATTTGCCTTGGAGCTCGACCCTACACATCCCATGAACACAATGAGTCACAAATAATTCAATCCGTTCTTAATTCACATTTTCCTCTTTAGGCTTCATTCTTATCCTTCTAATTCATTTACAATGCTCAATGCATGCCTAAGAGTACTTTGAAGTGAAAGGGAACGGAAAACGAAACACAGAACGCATTTTCAAAATTTCAGAAACAGAGGTCCCCGCTCGAGCGGACCCATGAGGTCTGCAGAAGTGCTGGTTACATCAAATTTACGCTCGAGCGTACACTCGGACGCTCGAGCGCGAACTTGGTCTACATAGCTCCCTACTCGAGCGTGAACTTCCTCGCTCGAGCAGACGTCATGTCTGCAGAAAATACTGGGAGCTCGTATTTCCCACTCGAGCAGCGGTTCCCCCGCTCGAGCGGACATCATAAATTCTAGGTTTTACAGAATGGTTCTTGAGCTCAAATTCAACATCCAAACCAACATTTATTGCATATTATCGCTCAAACTTAACATATACATACACTAACATGGCACCAACACCAAATTACAACATTATGAGGCTCAATTCCATGAATTACTTACATGCATGATTCAAATTATCTGAAACTCATCACCAACATGCTAAATTCAAACATTCAAGACTCGCACCTCCATGATTTGCACATGTATGTGGGAGATACTCATTATTCTCAACTTAATTGGTGAAGAGATGGTCAAATACACGGACTTCAACCAAAATTCAACATGGATTACACACTTTACGCTCAAACATGGAAATTTATAGCAATTTCTTACATGCATGCACCTATTGACTTCAAATTCAACAAAACCAACTCAATTCATGACCTTTATCATCATTCAACTTTGAATTCACAAAATTACAAAATTAAACTCATGAATTCACAATCAATTACTCACCTAGAAGCTCAATCTTCCCAAACTATGGTCAAATCTTGAGTTGGTCTTCAAATTATTCAAGCTTCAATGATCAACTTTAATCTCCTACACTCTCTCTCTCTCTAGTCGAACCTCCCTCTCTCTTTTTAGAGTTAAAATCAGCCAAATTGAAGCTAAAGAGGAGAATTGAGTGTGTAGTGCCCTTTTTATATAAGTCCCACTAATCATAATGATTAATATTAAACAATTGAGCACTAATCCATTAATTTAATCTAATTAATTTGATCCAAATCAATTTTCAATTAAATTTCACCGTATGCTCTAAAAATTACGCTAATCACAATGGAGCAATCAATTTCGGTTTCTGTGGCCGATAGAGCCTTCAATTTAAATTCCAAAGCAGATAATCAAACAGATATTCCTACGGTGAACAGATAGAAATTCAAAACCACATATTTTCACATGAATGGCACACAAAATCATATCAAACACATAATCATATTCATATTAAGGACCAATTAGTATACTACGGAATAGGGATATCACACTTAGCCTCATGGTATTATGCTTAATATGGAAACACTAACACTTATGCAATATGCTAAAGTAATGAATGCTCACCTAGTATTCAACCGAAGCAAGCCAAAAGAGGAAAAATAATTAGAAAAAATGCATATTCCTAACAATGTAAAATGATTAATGCAACACATACTACATGCAAGTAATAGGCTCGGGTACTAGTATAACATGTGAATCAATTTGATAGTATACAGTTAAGCACGTTTTTTGGATAAACAACCACAAAGTTAGAATGATGCACCGAGCAAAATGTATGCAAAAAATGGATATTGTAAGCATGGTAATGATATGAAAAATGAAAAATGTAATGCTGCCATTATAAGCGGATAAATAAAAGGAAGAAAGAAGTGGGTTTGGAAGACATACACAAATTATTACAAGTTTTGCCCTCATGCAAGAGGGTCCGAATAAGTGCCCTACTTGGCTAACTATTACAACACCGAAATTTAACTAGCTATTCTAACTAATTATTACAAATTGAATGAATTTAATTAATTAATTACAACACGGAATTAATTAACTACATTATTACAAGTTCGAAGGAATTAACTAATTTAGGTACAACATACTACTATTTAATTAACGAGCTATGAGAAGCGTGGAATCGCCTACGCATGAACAAGAATTTCCACCCGAAAATCCCTCTATTTTGCTGCCATGATTGTTCTATTTTGTAGTCAAAAAATTGAACTGTTTTCACCCCATCCTCTGTTCTGTTCTACCATGAAAATGACACTGCTGGTCTAAAAGGAGGTGGTAGGCTAGCCTTAAAAAGTGGTTGGCCAGATGGTTAGGTGGCCGGCTGGCCACTATTTTTGGGCTTTCTTTTATTGTAACAGAAAATAAATAGAGCACAAAATAGAGTATTTTCAAGGGATGTTTGTCCACTTTGCGTCTCCTTATCATTAAACAAATCAAAGGAGGGTTAGGCTTGATTCACAAATCATTAATCGACTCAATCTCATTGTGTGATGATCTATGAATCAATGGACAAAGTTTCAATAAATGATAATGAAAGACCAACAAAACCTCCTCCCTATCATGAAATTGATCAAGGGAAGTGGTAGACCTTGAATCTTAAACCATTATCATCACTAAAGAGTATGAAATGATTCAAGACTCAATGGGTTCAATTACGTCCAATTGAACCCAAACCATTTTCATTACTCTAGTTACCTCTTTTAGTACATTTGATTAGCCCCTTTTAATTACCTTTCCATTCTTTAGTCATTTTAGTCCGAAGGGTGATAGTTAAGTCCACTAATGAAAAGAAGTGCCAAACAAGAGGTTGTTCTTGGCATGAGAGAGATGTAATGCCTTGGTAATGAACCTCCGAAGAGATTAAACCATTAAGCATGGAAGTGTCTCTTTTTCATACTTTAAACAACCTTCAATTGTTTAATACAACTCTTAAAAAAAGGGAAATCAAGAAAAGAGGGAAGTTGCACAGATGATTATGCAAGGGTGAAAACATGTATGAAAAGCATAAAAATAAGAGCTACCAACTCAAATCGGTTGGTGTTTAAGGCCTAAACCACCAAACCTATGAGGACTACAACACTACAAGCATACTATACAACGCATAAATGAAATAAACACCCTAAAACAGTCCTAAAACAGCTAAAACAATGCTGGAATTATCATGGAAAAGCTAGAAAAAAGTGAATTACAATAATAGAGAAATGAAGCTAGTAAGCAAGCCTAAGGAGGGGTGGCTAACCCCTCCACTTTTTGAACTTCAAAACCATTTTTTTAGCCTCTGAAAAACTATGAAAAACAATAGGAAAAAGTTGAAAAAAAGAAGGGAAACACAAGGGCAAAAGCTTGGAAAATAAGATTCAAAAAAGGGTGGTTAACCCCTTTACCTTGGATGGTTTGAAGCCACAAGTTTCAGCCCATGAAACAGGTTAAAAACAGTGTAAAAATAGCAAGTAAAGCTATGGAAGAAGTAGTGTAAAGAAGCTAGAAGTTATACCTCTTGAAGAGGAGTAACACTTTGATTCACAAACCAACAAATTCTCACCCTCAAGTGTTGAAATTTAAGTTCAAGAAACTCAGCAAAGAGCCCTAAAAATTCAATCACATATCCAAACACAATCATTTCAAATCAACGCGAGATTCACACAAGATTGAAATGATTGTGTTTGGATATGTGATTGAATTTTGCGTTATAGATTATTAAAGGACAATGTTTGAGACTCACAAAAAATACTAATAATTATACCCACAATAATGTAGTATCATATGTGTCAACTCTTGATTTGCTATACACTCAATGACATAGGACCTGACTCTTTTGCCACATTGTTGTGGGTGAAAGTGTGAGTCTAAAACTATGAATATGTAGCATTACTCATTATTAAATTGGATTAATGGGAAATATATAGGATATCTATTCTATTTTGTTATTGTTATTATTATTATATAATACAAGGAGTTGAATTGGTGTTACACCTTTTTGTTATAGAATTTTTATTCTTAAATTATCTTTATGTAACTAATATTTCATGCACATGTTTTTCTCTAATAGCTAATTTAATATATAATTGTCACGACCCAAACCCGCCCCTATGGGTTTAGCACCGTAACCGGCCAGTAATCCGAGATTACCGAAGGCCTGCTTAACAGTAATACGGTAAAACAGAGTACAGGGGCATGGCGGAAGCCAAAACAGTAAATAAACAATGTCCAATGAGCTGTGACAGTCTGTATGCGAAAAGGACTTTCCATACATATATGCAGTCAGTGACAAAACAGTATGTACAATATTTACAACCATTCAGAACAGGGATCTAATCTCTATTAAACAGCACAGTAACAGTCATTACAAAACAGGACAAGAGGGGAGGAACTAACAACCCATAGCCATAGCTTGGCAGGCTCGGAACCTCGCAGTGAGGCACGGTGGTTGGCTCGACAAAAAAAGGAGTTTAACCCACGCTCCTAGCTCCAGTCTGGTGCCTGAACACCTACATATATATATATACAGTGAGCTAAAGCCCAGTGAATAGCATAATGCGTAAAGAGGTTTAGAATGAATGTCCTTACAGTAATGAAAACAGTTTATTAATTTAGTATATCAGTCATTCAGTCATATGTGGTACATTTGTTAGCATAGCAGTACAGTAAACAGTACGTCTTGAAAGACCGAATAGTCAATGATGGCCATCAATCAGTAAACAGTAGTGGTTCTAACAAGGGAACCGACAGAGATCTCTGTAACAGTAACAGTCAGTAACAGTAGTTGCTAAGGATGCCACAATACAGTTCAGAACATAGGACATACATTCATTCAGTTAACAGTAGCAGTTCAGAAACAGTACAGTTCAATTGTTCAAAAGATAATCATTTTTGAACATATCTTTACATAGTTGTTACTCACAGAGTTCTGGGCTATAGATAAGCTAGAGCGTGTCCCCAGGTGCCAACCCTACACAATTACAGATTGAACACACACTAAGCTACACAGTTGGGAAAATAATCACTTAATCCCTAAATTGCCTCGGTATGGTTCTACATCTATATCCTCATTAAGATGCCTTAAACTAGGCCTAAGAATATCTAGGATGGGATGAGCATGCAAAGATATACTTTAAAAGCATTTTCAGAATTTTTAGAAAACAAGGGTCCCACTCGAACGTAGGTTTCCCCGCTCGAGCGGACATGTAGAAAAAGGTTTCCGCTCGAGCGTCACTTCCCACGCTCGAGCGTAATGCAAAATATGGAAAAAGTACTGGATGCTCGAAAATCACGCTCGATAGGTGCTCAATAGCTGCTCAAGCGTAAGACACAAGGTCCCGCTCGAGCACAGGTTTCCCCGCTCGAGCGGTCTGTAAAACACAACAAAATGCTGGGAGCACGCTTTCCCCACTCGTGCGCAACTCCTCCCGCTCGAGCGGGAGTCAAAAATCTGGAAAATCCAGATTGCACATTCAAGCTCAAAATCCAGTTTTAGCAACTCAAAACTCGACCTCTTGGGCCCAATTTCTGGAAAACACTTGTAAATACATAGAACAACATGATTCAAAGCTCAATTTGTAAAATCAAGGCCCAAGGATAGCTCAATTAAATCCAATTTCAAACCAATTTTCATACACATGAAGAACATGCAAACATGCATGAATTTAAATCATTTTAAAGCTTCAATGCTTGCTCAAATGAGTTCAAATCTTGCAAAACATGATGACAACATGAACTATAACAATATTATGAACATGCATGTGAGGAATTATGAACTTGCAACCTCAAAACTTCCAAATACATACATGCATGCAAGCCTTACGCTTCAATTCAACACTATTGAACCAATTCATACCTTAAGTCACTAAAGACCCATGGATTATGCAAGAATCAACTCTAAAACATAAACAAAAAGGTAATGAATCTATCTTGGGTCTTGAATACAAGCTATACAAGCTCAATTGATCAAGAACTCTTCAAATCTTCTCAATTTCCAAGCATTACAAGATGAATCCACTCTAGTCTCCTACTCTCTCTCTCTATGTCGGTTTGACACAAGAATTTGGTTGAAGAAGAGTTTTGTTTAAGTGTCTAATAAGGCTCACATGTGTTCAATGTAGTGGACCACTAGGGATGGCAAAATTGTGATTAAGTCCAAGTTTGCAATTTATCAATAATTAATCTAATTTAATCATACCTAATCAGTTTTCAAATAATTACACCATAAAATCACATAAATTACGATGATCATAAAACGTCGATCAATTTCTGGTTCGGCCACCGATAAGGCCTTCAATTCGCAATTTAAACATAAAACATGAATAGATCAATTAACAACCAACAGATAGAAAATGCATTTAAACAGATACGGTCAATCAATCGGCTTCAGATTTCAGTCAGGCAGTTTAGTATTTCAATCAGTTCAATTACTTATCATAATTAGTCTCAGTTTAGCAGTAATCGGTAGTTCATCGGTAAACAATGGTGAGGGTTATTACAGTCTCCCCTCCTTAAAAAGAGTTTAGTTCTCTAAACTCGAATTACCTTCATTCTGGAAGAAAACAGGGTTCAGTAGAAACAGTTCAGGATATCTCTTGGCCATGTCATCTTCCCTTTCCCAAGTGGCATACATGCCACCATGGTTTTGCCAATCGACTTTCACCAACGGAATCTCTTTGTTTCTCAACTTCTTGATTCGTCTGTTTACAATCTGAATATGCCATTCCTCGTAAGTGTAGTCATCACTCAACACTACATGAGTAGGCTCTATCACATGGAAAGGATCCCGAAGATAGTCCCTCAACATAGAAATGTGGAAGACGTTATGCATATGCTCCATTTCAAGAGGGAGTGCAACTTGATACGCCACCGGATTGATTTTCTCAATAATCTCATACGATCCGACATATCTTAGCGCTAACTTGCCCTTGACTCCAAAACGAGTCTGGCCTTTCATCGGTGTCACTTTCACAAAAACGTGATCACCCACTTCATACTCTCTGTCTCGTCTTCTGACATCTGCATAACTTTTCTGTCTGCTCTGTTCGGTTTTCAGTCTCTGTTGTATCAGTTTCACTTTCTCAGTCGTTTCATATACAATTTTGGGCCCAAGCAACGGCCTATCTCCAACTTCTGCCCAGCAAATCGGAGATCTACATTTTCTGCCATACAATGCCTCGAAAGGCGCCATGCCAATACTTGAATGATAGTTGTTGTTGTAGGCGAATTTAGCTAAGGGCAAATGGCTTTCCCAGTTTCCCTGAAAATCAAGGACACACATTCTCAGTAAATCCTCTAGAGTCTGGATGGTCCTTTCTGACTGGCCATCTGTTTGAGGATGATAGGCACTACTCAATCTCAGTTCAGTACCCAATGCAGTCTGTAGGCTCTGCCAAAACCTCGATGTAAATTTCGAATCTCTGTCAGAAACAATGGACACAGGCACCCCATGCAGTCTAACAATTTCATCAATATAAATCACAGCCAATTTGTCCGCATTATAAATTGTTTTGACAGGTAAGAAGTGAGCAGATTTAGTCAGTCTATCAACAATAACCCAAATTGAGTCCATACCTTTACTGGAGCGAGGCAATCCCACAATAAAATCCATAGTAATATGTTCCCATTTCCACTCTGGTATTGGTAAGGGCTGCAAGATGCCTGCGGGTCGTTGATGTTCAGCTTTAACTTATTGGCAATGAAGACATTTTGATACAAAATCAGCAATTTCTTTCTTCATTCCCGGCCACCAGAAATTCAGTTTCAAATCTTGATACATTTTCGTATTCCCCGGATGGATAGAAAATTTTGAATTGTGGCCCTCTTGCAGAACTCTTCTTTTCAATTCAGAATCGTTCGGTACACACAGTCTTTCTTGAAATTTTAGTACATTATTTTCAAATTTGAACCCCGGTCTCGGTTTAGATTCCATTTCTTCAATGACCTTCCTCAAGAAGTCATCCAGTTGCTGTTTCTCTTTAATTTCTTCAATCAGTGTCGGTTGTGCAGAAATAGCAGCTAAGGTTCCACCTTGTTCTCACAAAACAATTTCAATTTCAGATTTTTCAAGGTCACAAAGCAACTCTTTCTGTCCGATGAGCAAACAGGCTAAGTTTCCAATTGATTTTCGGCTCAATGCATCGGCAACGGTGTTGGCTTCTCCCGGATGATACAAAATCTGTAGGTCATAATCTTTAATCAGTTCTAACCATCTCCGCTGTCTCATGTTCAGTTCTTTTTGAGTGAAGAAATATTTTAAACTCTTGTGGTCGGTGTATACTTCACATGTCGCCCCATAAAGGTAGTGACGCCAGATTTTTAGTGCAAATACAACTGCAACAAGTTCCAGATCATGGGTCGGGTAGTTCTTTTCATGCGGTCTCAGTTGTCGGGAAGCATAAGCAATAACTCTCCCATTCTGCATTAAAACACATCACAAACCCTTATGAGAAGCATCACTAAAAATGGTAAATCCATCCGTACCTGAAGGTAAGGTGAGAACCGGTGCAGTCACAAGTCGGTTTTTTAATTCTTGGAAGGCCAATTCCCGTTGGTCAGTCCAGTCAAATGATGTCCCCTTCTGAGTTAACTGAGTCAACGATAAGGCAATTTTGGAGAAATCTTTAACAAATCTCCTATAATACCCGGCTAACCCCAAAAAGCTTTGGACTTCTGTCACATTTGTTGGTCTAGGCCAGTTTACTACAACTTCAATTTTCTGCGGATCTACAGAAATTCCATCTTTGCTAACAACATGCCCCAAAAACATAACATGATCAAGCCAAAACTCACATTTAGACAGTTTAGCATAAAGTTTCTGTTCTCTTAGGGTCTGTAAAGCAAGTCTCAGATGATGTTCATGTTCTGCTATACTTTTGGAATAAATCAGAATGTCATCTATGAATACAACAATAAAGTCATCAAGGTATGGTTTAAAGATTCTATTCATGAGGTCCATAAATGCAGCTGGTGCATTGGTAACTCCAAAAGGCATAACTAAAAATTCGTAATGTCCATACCTCGTTCGAAAAGCAGTTTTATCAATGTCTTCTGGTTTAACTTTCAACTGATGGTATCCTGATCTGAGATCAATCTTAGAAAACACTTGAGCACCCTGTAACTGATCAAATAAGTCATCAATTCATGGTTTTAGTTCACGGTAGTCAATGCACAGTTTCAGTGAGCTGTCTTTCTTTTTCACAAACAAAACAGGTGCACCCCACGGTGAAGTACTAGGCCTGATGAACTTTTTGTCTAACAGTTCTTGCAGTTGCACTTTCAGTTCTTTCAATTCAGTTGGAGCCATTCGGTAAGGAGCTTTAGATACTGGCTGTGTTCCCAGAATCACATCAACGGTGAATTCAATCTCCCTGTCAATCAAATCCCCTGGCAGATTATCTGGAAAAAACATCTGGGAATTCTCTGACTATAGGAATATTGTTCACATTAGCATTATCATCAGTAGATACAGTCAATACAGAACACAGATACCCTTTACACCCCCTTCTAATCAATTTAACAACCTTCACAGATGAAATCAAATAGGGAGGAGGTACTACTCCAACCCCATTAAACACAAATTCAGGTAAACCCGGTGGACGGAAAACTACTTGTTTCGTTACACAATCTATAATGGCATGATATTTCGTTAACCAGTCCATCCCCAATATTACATCAAAATGATCAATGTTCAGAGGCAGTAAGTCAATAAACAAATGTGCATCTCCAACAATAATTTCACAAGCAGGGTACATATATGCACAAGTCATGGATCCCCAAACGGGTAATGATACAGCTAACAGATAGTTCATGGGTTCTAAGGGTCTATTCAATTTTCACGAAAAAGGATACGATACATAAGAATGTGTAGACCCTGAATCAATCAGTACATATGCATTTTGAGTACAAATAGAGAGGATACCTGACACTACGGTCTTAGTATTTTGTACGTCTCCCGGTACTAGGGCGAACACTCGGCCCTGCCTCATAGGTTCTTTCCCGGTAGCTTTGGGGTTCGGTTTTGGTGCAACAGTTGATGCTGCTGCGCTTGGTGTAGCTTTACTACTGGCCTGCAGAGCAGAGGGGCAGTCTTTAACCATGTGGCCCACCTTGCCACACCTGTAACAGGCTCCTGATATTTTGTAACAAACCCCTTTGTGCTTCCTGCCACACTCAGAACAGGGTGGTATGAAACCACTCCCTTGGCTGGGGCTAGTTGTTGACCCCGTATTCTGTTTCTTGTTCAATGGGTTATGCTTGCCTTTCTTGAATTTAAAACCCTGCCTTTTGCCACGCCATTCAGACGTTGGTGTTTCAGTTTTCAGTGCCTCTATGTTGATTCAGCCATCAAAGTTCAGTCAAGAACATTTACATAATTCGGTAGCTTCAAAACATTAATTCTGTCGAGTGTTGCAACATTCAGGCCGCCTTCAAATTTTCTGGCCTTCTTGTAATCAATGTCCACCATGTGTGGTGCATATCTAGTAAGTTCAGTAAATTTTGTTTCATATTCAGCAACGGACATTGTGCCCTGTTTCAGCTGTTCCTATTCAGTTACTTTCCTATCCCTGACACACTGAAGGAAGTACTTTTCAAAGAAGGCTCCTTTGAACTGAGCCCAAGTCATTACAGTGTTGGTGTCATGGACTAGCATCCACCACCTTCTAGCCTCTTCTTGCAAGGTAAAGGTAGCTAACAGTACTTTATGTGCCTCCGAGCACGGAAACACTTCAAACAATTTTTCAGTCTCCAAAACCCATGCTTCAGCTTTTCGCGGTTCGAGACCTCCCTGAAAGGATAGCGGTTTCATTTTGCTGAACTTGTAGGTAAGAGCAATTATGTCCTCATCATTAACATTTACATTCTGTTCCGGCTGTACCGGAGGAGGATGTGGGGGCTGTTGGTACTGTTGTTGATCTAATCTTGCAGTTATTAATTCCATCATTCTCTCCAGTCTTGCCATTCTTGCCTCAGAGGATGAGGATTCATATTCATTTGTAGTTCTTGTATTATCCATTTCACTATAAGCAATTATAGCAGTTATCAACATAAGCAGTTGCATACTTAAACAGTTTATCACATTAGCATATATTCAATCATGTCATAACCACACACTTATCATGCTCATGCAATGCCCTAATCGCTTTTCTAGGACACGCTATAGCTCATTTGGACACGTGTGTGCGGTATAACTCGTGGTAAGTATCGTTCTGATACCACTCTATCACGACCCAAACCCGCCCCTATGGGTTTAGCACCGTAACCGGCCAGTAATCCGAGATTACCGAAGGCCTGCTTAACAGTAATACGGTAAAACAGAGTACAGGGGCATGGCGGAAGCCAAAATAGTAAATAAACAATGTCCAATGAGCTGTGACAGTCTGTATGCGGAAAGGACTTTCCATACATATATGCAGTCAGTGACAAAACAGTATGTACAATATTTACAACCATTCAGAATAGGGATCTAATCCCTATTAAACAGCACAGTAACAGTCATTACAAAACAGGACAGGAGGGGGGGAACTAACACCCCATAGCCATAGCTTGGCAGGCTCGGAACCTCGCAGTGAGGCATGGTGGTTGGCTCGACAAAAAGGGGAGTCTAACCCACGCTCCTAGCTCTGGTCTGGTGCCTGAATACCTACATATATATATATAAACAGTGAGCTAAAGCCCAGTGAATAGCATAATGCGTAAAGAGGTTTAGAATAAATGTCCTTATAGTAATGAAAACAGTTCATTAATTCAGTATATCTGTCATTCAGTCATATGTGGTACATCCATTAGCATAGCAGTGCAGTAAACAGTAGGTCTTGAAAGACCGAACAGTCAATGATGGCCATCAATCAGTAAACAGTAGTGGTTCCTACAAGGGAACCGACAGAGATCTCTGTAACAGTAACAGTAAGTAATATTAGTTGCTAAGGATGCCACAATACAGTTCAGAACATAGGACATACATTCATTTAGTTAACAGTAGCAGTTTAGAAACAGTGCAGTTCAATTGTTCAGAAGATAATCATTTTTGAACATAGCTTTACACAGTTGTTACTCCCAGAGTTCTGGGCTATAGATAAGCTAGAGCGTGTCCCCAAGTGCCAACCCTACACAGTTACAGATTGAACACACACTACGCTACACAGTTGGGAAAATAATCACTTAATCCCTAAATTGCCTCGGTGTAGTTCTACATCTATATTCTCATTAAGATGCCTTAAACTAGGCCTAAGAATACAAAAGGATGGGATGAGGATGCAAAGATGCACTTTAAAAGCATTTTCAGAATTTTCAGAAAACAGGGGTCCCGCTCGAGCGTAGGTTTCCCCGCTCGAGCGGACATGCAGAAAAAGGTTTCCGCTCGAGCGTCACTTTCCACGCTCGAGCGTAATGCAAAATATGGAAAAAGTACTGGATGCTCAAAAATCACGCTCGATAGTCGCTCGATAGCCGCTCGAGCGTAAGACACAAGGTCCCGCTCGAGCGCAGAGCAGTTGTAAAACACAACAAAATGCTGGGAGCACGATTTCCCCGCTCGAGCGCAACTCCTCCCGCTCGAGCGGGAGTCAAAAATCTGGAAAATCCAGATTGCACATTCAAGCTCAAAATCCAGTTTTAGCAACTCAAAACTCGACCTCTTGGGCCCAATTTCTGGAAAACACTTGTAAATACATAGAACAACATGATTCAAAGCTCAATTTGTAAAATCAAGGCCCAAGGGTAACTCAATTAAATCCAATTTCAAACTAATTTTCATGGATATGAAGAACATGCAAACATGCATGAATTTAAATCATTTTAAAGCTTCAATGCTTGCTCAAATGAGTTCAAATCTTGCAAAACATGATGACAACATGAACTATAACAATATTATGAACATGCATGTGAGGAATTATGAACTTGCAACCTCAAAACTTCCAAATACATACATGCATGCAAGCCTTAAGCTTCAATTCAACACTATTGAACTAATTCATGCCTTAAGTCACCAAAGACCCATGGATTATGCAAGAATCAACTCTAAAACATAAACAAAAAGGTAATGAATCTACCTTGGGTCTTGAATACAAGCTATACAAGCTCAATTGATCAAGAACTTTTCAAATCTTCTCAATTTCCAAGCCTTACAAGATGAATCCACTCTAGTCTCCTACTCTCTCTCTCTATGTCGGTTTAAACACAAGAATTTGGCTGAAGAAGAGTTTTGTTTAAGTGTCTAATAAGGCTCACATGTGTTCAATGTAGTGGACCACTAGGGATGGCAAAATTGTGATTAAGTCCAAGTTTGCAATTTATCAATAATTAATCTAATTTAATCATACCTAATCAGTTTTCAGATAATTACACTATAAAATCACATAAATTACGATGATCATAAAACATCAATCAATTTTTGGTTCGGCCGCCGATTTGGCCTTCAATTCGCAATTTAAACATAAAACATGAACAAATCAATTAACAACCAACAGATAGAAAATGCATTTAAACAGATACAGTCAATCAATCAGCTTCAGATTTCAGTCAGGCAGTTCAGTATTTCAATTAGTTCAATCACTTATCATAATTAGTCTCAGTTTAGCAGTAATCGGTAGTTCATCGGTAAACAGTGGTGAGGGTTGTTACAATAATTGTCAATTTTAATGTGCACAGCTGTAGTGGTATATACATATTTATACAATTACATGAAATCAATTTTTGAGTTGATTTATTTATTTATTTTTTAAATATCCTTCACCATATAATTATTATTTTCAATCGTTTCAAATAACCTAATTCAATCGCTTATTGTAAAACTGTTGCCCACTTGTAGTATATGTAAAAGGCTTTTTGTCAACATATGCCCTTAGGGCATATGTCTCTCCGCTTACATAATAAGTAGCAAAAAATTAAGAGAGCTGCTAAATGTCTCTACCTATTTATTTTGGACTTCTCACTTCTTTGAATCCCCACCCACATAATTGAAACTGTCTTATCTTTTCTTTGAACACCTACCTTTATACCAAATATACCCTGTTATTTGAACCCCAACTCTTTTTCTCTCTTCCACCGTCAGCATCGCCGTTCCGACGATCTTCTTCCTCTTTCTCTTCTTTCTCACTTTCCTACTTTCTTCTTATTCCCCTTCCATTTCCTTCCTCTCCCTCTTCCCTTCCTCTCTCCATCTCCCTCTTGCTTTTTTATCGTTCTGTCATTACCATTACTACCAAAACCCTAACCCTAGATCTCGCGCCTCTTCTCTCAAATCACCATCACCGAGAGAGAGAGAGAGAGAGAGTTGCGAAAAAGATGAAAATGATGATGGAGGGAGATCTAGGTTATGATTTGAGTTCGTGAGTTTTGGGGCTTAGTGAAAATTGAAATGAGGAGTTGTGGGGTTTAAAGATGAAGATGATAATGGAGGGAGATCAACAGAAAGAGAGAACCCTAGAGGAAAAGAGACATCAAGAGAGAAAGAAAGAATGGATCAATGATTTCAGCACCGCTGTCGACGCCTCACTTGCCATCGCCGCAGATCTGAAACTCTTCTTCTGTCTTCTCTCTTCTTTGTTTCCTTTTTTTTGGGGGTGTGTTGGTGGTTACGACAGATTCCGATCAGAATATAGTGACAATAGCGGCAAAGAAGCAGCAACGATGCAGCATAGGGGTTAAAAATCATTGAAGGAAGAATGCGGCAGCCAGAGGTGATGGAATGGCTGGAAGGAGTAGGGATAGGGTTTTCAAAATTAGAGTTAGAAGGTTATGGACAACGGTAAAAATGGAACTTCATGTTTGGACAAAATTGTAATTAGAAAATATAAAAGAGATGGGGGCCCTGATTTAAAAAGTAGGTATAAGTAGTGGGAAATTCTATTTCTACACACTTAATTAGCTCAATGCACATCTTTTCTCAATACACACATCTATTAATTTGATTATTAATTAATTTTTTCAATCCACACACTTAAAGTTACAATTATACCCTACACTCATAACCATTGTACACAGACCACTTAATCCTCCCCTCTCTCTCTCTCTCTCTCTCTCTCTCTCTCTCTCTCTCTCTCTCTCTCGCACGCACGCACACACACACACACAATTGCATTCAATGCTGTAGATCAGTAGCAATGATCTTTGTTGCTCCATGAACTTGCTCTCTGGGAGTGAAAATTTCTTCTCTTCCTCCTATCCTCTTCATCTCAAATATCTTTGAGTTTGAGCACCTTCTAAAAGACATTGAAGTCCTGTTATAGGCATTTCTTTTTTTAGTCCTTACCAAGCTTTTTTTTTTCTAAACCAGCAAAGAGAATAGTTCAGTAACTAGTAGGAAAGAAGAAGAGAGAATATAGATCAAGGGAAGCAGCATAGAAGGGAAAAATGAAGAGAGACAAAGGTGGGGGGCTTACCAGAAATTGCAGTTAGATGAAAGAGGGAGAAGAAGGTGCCAACGGTGGCGGCGGCAATAGTGAAAGATGTGTACAAAGAATTTTTTCATATAATATTATGGGTATTGCTCGATGTCTATTATGGTCATTTTTATTTAGGATATAATTGTCATTAAATTAATATTTCATTAAGTGTGTGCCTTGAGCTAATTAGGTGTGTGAAAATAGAATTTCTCATAAATAGCACTGTAGATAACCCATTTTTGACCACTATTAAGACTTAGGAGCCTCAGGTTAGTCACCCAATGATGAAAAGTTACACTGGACAAACATTCGATTTCCTCAGCACGAAGCCTCGATTTTAAGTCTCAAAAGCCTAAAAACCTTGTACCACTTTTGACCAAAACAGAATTTTTTCAAGCTTGACCACCCAAAAGCCTTCCACGGCCGTCCTCCACATGGCCGGCCAACAAGGTTTCCCGGTAGAGCAGATATTTGTTGCCAATTGTCCCCCCATGTGCATGCACTGCACCAGCTGGCTCAATATAGATATTTCTGAGATATCAACTAGTTGTTCTATATATAAAGAGTCATACCTTATGTTTTTAGGTCAAAAAAATTTCTAAAGAGACAAATTCTTGAAAATCTCTCTCTCTCTATCTCTCTCTCTCTCTATCATGCAACCTATATACACCCTACCTATACTTTCTAAACCAAATTTTTAGGGCTCTTTGCTGAGTTTCTTGAACTTAAATTTCAACACTTGAGGGTGAGAATTTGTTGGTTTGTGAATCAAAGTGTTACTCCTCTTCAAGAGGTATAACTTCTAGTTTCTTTACACTACTTCTTCCCTAGCTTTACTTGCTATTTTTACACTGTTTTTAACCTATTTCATGGGCTGAAACTTGTGGCTTAAAACCATCCAAGGTAAAGGGGTTAACCACCTTTTTTTAATCTTATTTTCCAAGCTTTTGCCCTTGTATTTCCCATCTTTTTTTTTTCAACTTTTTCCTATTGTTTTTCATAGTTTTTCAGAGGCTAAAAAAATGGTTTTGAAGTTCAAAAAGTGGAGGGGTTAGCCACCCCTCCTTAGGCTTGCTTACTAGTTTCATTTCTCCATTATTGTAATTCACTTTTTTCTAGCTTTTCCATGATAATTCCAGCATTGTTTTAGCTGTTTTGGGACTGTTTTAGGGTGTTTATTTCATTTATGCTTTGTATAGTATACTTGTAGTGTTGTAGTCCTCATAGGTTTGGTGGTTTAGGCCTTAAACACCAACCGATTTGAGTTAGTAGCTCTTATTTTTATGCTTTTCATACATGTTTTCACCCTTGCATAATCATCTGTGCAACTTCCCTTTTTTCTTGATTTCCCATTTTTTAAGAGTTGTATCAAACAATTGAAGGTTGTTTAAAGTATGAAAAAGAGACATTTCCATGCTTAATGGTTTAATCTCTTCGGAGGTTCATTACCAAGGCATTACATCCCTCTCATGCCAAGAACAACCTCTTGTTTGGCACTTCTCTTCATTAGTGGACTTAACTATCGCCCTTCAGACTAAAATGACTAAAGAATAGAAAGGTAATTAAAAGAGGCTAATCAAATTTACTAAAAGAGGTAACAAGAGTAATGAAAATGGTTTGGGTTCAATTGGACGTAATTGAACCCAATGAGTCTTGAATCATTTCATACTCTTTAGTGATGATAATGGTTTAAGATTCAAGGTCTACCACTTCCCTTGATCAATTTCATGATAGAGAGGAGGTTTTGTTGGTCTTTCATTATCATTTATTGAAACTTTGTCCATTGATTCATAGATCATCACGCAATGAGATTGAGTCGATTAATGATTTGTGAATCAAGCCTAACCCTCCTTTGATTTGTTTAATGATAAGGAGACGCAAAGTGGACAAACATCCCTTGAAAATACTCTATTTTGTGCTCTATTTATTTTCTATTACAATAGAAGAGAGCTCAAAAATAGTGGCCAGCCGGCCACCTAACCATTTGGCCAACCACTTTTTAAGGCTGGCCTACCACCTCCTTTTAGACCAGCAGTGTCATTTTCATGGTAGAACAGAACAGAGGATGGGGTGAAAATAGTTCAATTTTTTGACTGCAAAATAGAACAATCATGGCAGCAAAATAGAGGGATTTTCGGGTGGAAATTCTTGTTCATGCATAGGCGATTCCACGCTTCTCATAGCTCGTTAATTAAATAGTAGTATGTTGTACCTAAATTAGTTAATTCCTTCGAACTTGTAATAATGTAGTTAATTAATTCCATGCTGTAATTAATTAATTAAATTCATTCAATTTGTAATAATTAGTCAGAATAGCTAGTTAAATTTCGGTGTTGTAATAGTTAGCCAAGTAGGGCACTTATTCCGACCCTCTTGCATGAGGGCAAAACTTGTAATAATTTGTGTATGTCTTCCAAACTCACTTCTTTCTTCCTTTTATTTATCCACTTATAATGGTAGCATTACATTTTTCATTTTCATATCATTACCATGCTTACAATATTGATTTTTTGCATACATTTTGCTCGGTGCATCATTCTAACTTTGTGGTTGTTTATCCAAAAAATGTGCTTAACTGTATACTATCAAATTGATTCACATGTTATACTAGTAGCCGAGCCTATTACTTGCATGTAGTATGTGTTGCATTAATCATTTTACATTGTTAGGAATATGCATTTTTTCTAATTATTTTTCCACTTTTGGCTTGCCTCGGTTGAATACTAGGTGAGCATTCATTGCTTTAGCATATTGCATAAGTGTTAGTGTTTCCATATTAAGCATAATACCATGAGGCTAAGTGTGATATCCCTGTTCCGTAGTATACTAATTGGTCCTTAATATGAATATGATTATGTGTTTGATATGATTTTGTGTGTCATTGATGTGAAAATATGTGGTTTTGAATTTCTATCTGTTCACCGTAGGAATACCTGTTTGATTATCTGCTTTGGAATTTAAATTGAAGGCCCTATCAGCCACAGAAACCGAAATTGATTGCGCCATTGTGATTAGCGTAATTTTTAGAGCCTACGGTGAAATTTAATTGAAAATTGATTTGGATCAAATTAATTAGATTAAATTAATGGATTAGTGCTCAATTGTTTAATATTAATCATTATGATTAGTGGGACTTATATAAAAAGGGCACTACACACTCAATTCTCCTCTTTAGCTTCAATTTGGCTAATTTTAACTCTAAAAAGAGAGAGGGAGGTTCGGCTAGAGAGAGAGAGAGTGTAGGAGATTAAAGTTGATCATTGAAGCTTGAATAATTTGAAGACCAACTCAAGATTTGACCATAGTTTGGGAAGATTGAGCTTCTAGGTGAGTAATTGATTGTGAATTCATGAGTTCAATTTTGTAATTTTGTGAATTCAAAGTTGAATGATGATAAAGGTCATGAATTGAGTTGGTTTTGTTGAATTTGAAGTCAATAGGTGCATGCATGTAAGAAATTGCTATAAATTTCCATGTTTGAGCGTAAAGTGTGTAATCCATGTTGAATTTTGGTTGAAGTCCGTGTATTTGACCATCTCTTCACCAATTAAGTTGAGAATAATGAGTATCTCCCACATGCATATGCAAATCATGGAGGTGTGAGTCTTGAATGTTTGAATTTAGCATGTTGGTGATGAGTTTGGGATAATTTGAGTCATGCATGTAAGTAATGCATAGAATTGAGCCTCATAATGTTGTAATTTGGTGTTGGTGCCATGTTAGTGTATGTATATGTTAAGTTTGAGCGATAATATGCAAGAAATGTTGGTTTGGATGTTGAATTTGAGCTCAAAAACCATTCTAGAAAACCCAGAATTTATGATGTCCGCTCGAGCAGGGGAACCGCCGCTCTAGTGGGAAATACGAGCTCCCAATATTTTCTGCAGACATGACGTCTGCTCGAGCGAGGAAGTTCATGCTCGAGCAGGGAGCTATGTAGACCGAGTTCGCGCTCGAGCATCCGAGTGCGTGCTCGAGCGTAAATTTGATGTAACCATCACTTTTGCAGACCTCATGGGTCCGTTCGAGCGGGGACCCCTGTTTCTAAAATTTTGAAAATGCGTTCTGTGTTTTGTTTTCCATTCCCTTTCACTTCAAAGTACTCTTAGGCATGCATTGAGCATTGTAAATGAATTAGAAGGATAAGAATGAAGCCTAAAGAGAAAAATGTGAATTAAGAACGGATTGAATTGTTTGTGACTCGTTGTGTTCATGGGATGTGTAGGGTCGAGCTCCAAGGCAAATCATCCAGCCGATCACTGTGACTAATATCCTATTAAAGATATCTAAAGTATGTTATTTGTCCAATTGCCTACTTCTATGTAAGTTTTATAAGTCTGTTTGTCTGAACCGGGGGCAAATGTTTTGCTATGCCAAATGAATGAGCCAGAGGCCAATTTGACATGAATGAATGAATGGGCCAGAGGCCAGTATGATCTGAATGATAGAATAAATGGGCCAAAGGCCAGTTCGACATGATAGAATAAATGGGCCAAAGGCCAGTTTGACATAATAGAATAAATGGGCCAAAGGCCAGTTCGACATGATAGAATAAATGGGCTAAAGGCCAGTTTGACATAAAAGTATGAATGGGCCAAAGGCCAATTTGACATGAAAGTATGAATGGGCCAAAGGCCAGTTTGACCTAAGAAGTATGAATGGGCCGAAGGCCAGTTTGACATGAACGAAAGACAAGTGGGCCAATGGCCAGTTTGACCTAAGTAGATTGGGCCTGAGGCCGTCCGATGTGCTTGGAATCGCAGTTATTTGACCTACGTATGAATATATGTGTGTATTAGACAGAAATATGAATTGGGCCTAAGGCCGTTTGATGTATATTGTTCTAATGTATCTTCTTTATTTGATATTATTCACTGGGCTTTCGCTCACGCTCATTCATGTATCTGTAGGTGAGCCAAGGGAGGTCTAAACCCAGCCTCAGTGAAGTTTGTGTGGAACAACCAAGGTTTTGAAGAGTCAGCCCTTACGTCTCACGCACGAGACTCGTCTTCGTCCTTTTGCTATCTTATTTTATTTTGTCATGTTGGCGAGGACTTTGGTTTATGTTGTATGTATATAGTCTTGATTAGCTGACCTAGACTTGATAGATCCTGTATGTACAGAGCTTTGTATTAGTGCATATTTTGATGTGAGTTATTAATACGTGTATGTATGGTTTGTTATGATGTGCCATGTAAGCACAGCTCTATGGTCAAAGTTTTAAATTTTGCTTCCGTTTGGCCCCTTTACTCTGATGAGTTACGTTTGGTTTGATTTGAGGCCGTAGGTAATCTCAGGATTATTGGCCGGTTATGTCCTTAACCCATGGGGGCGGGTTCAGGTCATGATAGAGTGGTATCAGAGCACAAGTTAATAACTCACACACTTGTCCAAAAAGAGCAATAAGCGTCTAGAAACGATCTAGGATGCATTCATGTGATAAGTATGGATTTAGAAGCATCGAGAATATGCTTAACTGCTTTAATATGAGCAATTATGTGCTATAAGTTTGTGATTTGCTTGCATTGTAAATTATTTGAATATGCATGCTCTTTAGTATATGCATACCTGTGAATCTTTTGTAAAAAGTATAATGCAAGTTTAATCAGATGGTGAGAACAAGAGGTGATGAGATAGAGGAGTCTTCTACTGCCAGAACTGCCAGAATAGATATAATGGAGAGATTGATTCAAGAAATGGCAGAAACATTAGGGCAACAACAAGAGTGGCAACAACAGTGGCAGCAACCACATCTTCCACCTCTGCCTCCGGCACCACCCGTGCCAAATAATCAGAATGATGATCGAATAATAGCTCTCACCAAAGAGTTTAAGAAAATGAAACTACCACAGTTCCATGGGGGATTAGATCCGTTGAAGGCCAAAGCATGGGTTCTCGACATTGAAAAACTGTTTGGAGTGTTCCCTTGTTCAGAGACACAGAAAGTGCTTCTAGCTACCTTTATGCTAGATGACGAAGCAAGAAAATGGTGGATGTTAATGCGAGAAAATCATAAAGATGTTGACTGGGTGAAATTTTTGGAGATTTTCTATGACAAGTACTTCTCACAATGTGTTCGAGATAGGAAAGTGTCAGAGTTCATGGAACTTAGGCAAGACAGTATGATTTAGCTCAGTATGAGGCCAAATTCACTGAATTGGCCAGGTTTGCACCATATGTGATTGACACCGATTATAAGAAGGCGACGCATTTTGAAGGTGGGCTTCGAAGCGACATTTTAGAAAGGGTGAATGTCTTGAAGCTGGAAACCTATATTGGGGTGCTAGACCGGGCCATAATATCAGAAGCCAACATAGCTAGACAAACTAAGTCAACAACTGACTGGAAAGGCAACAAAAGGCAAGGCTTCTTCTCAAAGAAGAAATTTTTGAAAAAGCAAAACACGGGCTCCTCAAGTACTTCGAATTCTTCTCGAGACACATCTCCCATGTGCAATATTTGTAGCAAAAGGCACCAGGGGGTTTGTTATCGTGTGTCAGGAGCCTGTTTCAAATGTGGTAAACAAGGGCACATGGCCCGAGATTATAATCAGAATAGTGGGAAGCTAGCAGCTAGCTCAACTGCATCAATCCTGAAGCCGGGAAACACTATGAGATCTGCTACAACCAGGGATACCGTGAGACAAGGGAGAGTTTTTGCGCTTGTTCTGGGCGATACACGGAATGCCAACGCAGTTGTCTCAAGTACTATTTCTATATGTAATCAGGATGTTTTTGTGTTAATTGACTCCGGATCAACACACTCTTTTGTGACATGTGCATTTGCATCTAGACTGAGTAGACCTCTAGAATTATTACCATATCTGCTATGTGTATCTGCTCCATCCGGGGAATCTGTATTGTGTGAATCTGTATATCGTTTTTGTGACATGCGTGTTGGGAATGCCATCCTATATGTGGATTTGTTACCCTTGAACTTTAGACACTTTGATATAATTCTGGGCATGGATTGGTTAACTAAATATTGTGCCACTATAGATTGTGCGACAAAACGGGTTGTGTTTAGACCACCAGAACAAAAAGAAATTGTGTTTGTGGGTGACGGGGTAGTACCTCCACCTTATTTGATATCTGCAATGAAAGCATGTAAACTGATCAGGAAAGGGTGCTAGGGTTACTTGTGTTATGTGTTGTCTAAACAATCTGTAGATGTTGAATTGAATAATATCCCTATTGTTAGATAATTTCCAGATGTGTTTCCAAGTGAATTACCAGGGGAATTGGTGGACAGGAGATAGAGTTTACAATTGAGACTATGCCAGGCACCCAGCCTATTTCCAAAACTCCCTACAGAATGGCTACTGCCGAAATGAAAGAACTGAAAGAACAGTTGCAAGACCTGCTTAACAAAGGATTTATCCGACCTAGCACTTCGCCATAGGGTGCACCTGTATTGTTTGTCAAGAAGAAAGATGGAACCCTACGTTTGTGTATTGACTATCGGGAATTGAACAAGGTACCAATAAAGAATAAATATCCCTTACCCCGTATTGATGACCTGTTTGACCAGTTGCAGGGCTCGCAAGTGTTTTCCAAAATTGATTTGAGATCCAGATATCATCAGCTAAAAGTAAAGGTAGAAGATGTTGAGAAAACCGCATTCAGAACAAGGTATGGTCATTTTGAATTTCTGGTCATGCCATTTGGAGTGACTAATGCTCCGGCAGCATTTATGGACTTAATGAACCGAATTTTTAAAACCTACCTTGATGAATTTGGTGTGGTTTTTATTGATGACGTTTTGATATACTCCAAGAATAGACTTGAACATGAACATCATTTGAGAACTATCCTACAAATACTTAGGGAAAGGAAATTATTTGCTAAACTAAAGAAATGTGAGTTTTGGTTTGAGGAAGTTGTTTTCTTAGGACATGTTATCAACAAGGAGGAAATTTCAGTGGACCCACAGAAAATAGAGGCGATTGTGAATTGGCCTACACCGACAAATAAAATAGAAGTCCGCAGTTTCATGGGCTTAGCTGGGTACTACAGGAGATTTGTGAAGGATTTCTCAAAAATAGCTGTACCTCTTACCCAACTGACACGCAAGGGGCAATCATTTGAATGGAATGATGAAAGAGAATCTGCCTTTCATGAACTGAAAACGAGACTAACCACTGCACCAGTATTGACATTGCCCACAGGTACGAAAACTTTGTAATTTTTAGTGATGCATCTTATAAAGGTTTGGGTTGTGTACTAATGCAAAACGGAAGGATTATTGCTTACGCCTCCCGACAGTTGAGACCACATGAGAAGAACTACCCAACACATGACTTAGAGTTGGCCGCAGTTGTTTCTGTTTTGAAAATCTGGCGGCATTATTTGTATGGGGCAAAATGTGAAGTCTACACGAACAACAAAAGTCTAAAATACTTCTTTAAGCAGAAAGAGTTGAACATGCGTCAAAGGAGATGGCTCGAACTGATAAAAGACTATGATCTCGAGATTCAGTATCACCTCGGGAAAGCTAATACAGTTGCTGATGCCTTGAGTAGGAAATCAACGGGAAGTATAGCTTGTTTGCTTACTGAACAGAAGGAAATCTTGCAAGATTTTGAGAAGTTTGGAATTGAAGTAGTGTTGTGTGAACAGGGTGGATTGATAGCTGCTATTTCAGCCGAACCGGCAATCATTGAAGAAATTAAACAGAAGCAGAAAGATGATAAATTCCTCAAGAAAGTGATTGATGAAATTGAGATAAGTCCGAAAGCAGAGTTTAACATTGAAAATGAAGTGTTGAGATTTCGAAACCGAATGTGTATCCCAGATATTCTGGAACTAAAGAAAAGGGTTTTAGATGAAGCCCATAAATCAGTATTTGCTATGCATCCGGGTAACAATAAAATGTATCGGGACTTAAAACAAAGCTATTGGTGGCCTAAAATGAAGAAAGAAATTGCAGAATATGTGTCCAAATCTCTTTAGTGTCAGCAAGTTAAAGCTAAACATCAAAAATCAGGCGGTCTACTTCAACATCTCCCTATTCCTGAGTAGAAGTGAGAGCATGTGACTATGGATTTCGTCGTTAGTCTACCTCGGACTTCTCGAGGTATGGATTCTATTTGGGTTGTAGTTGATAGACTGACTAAGTCTGCACATTTTCTACCAGTTAGAACTACATTTAATGCTTATAGATTGGCTACAATATATGTCGTTGAGATTGTCCATTTACACGGAGTTCTGGTATCTATTGTGTCGGATAGGGATCCGAAATTTGTTTTAAGATTGTGGAAGAGTTTGCAGGAAGCTATGGGGACAGAACTAAGGTTCAGTACTGCATTCCATCCACAAACAGATGGGCAGTCAGAACGAAAAACACAAACTTTGGAAGATATGCTTCGGATGTGTGCTTTAGATTTTCAGGGGAGTTGGGAAGACTATTTGCCACTTGTGGAATTTGCATACAATAACAGCTTCCACTCCAACATCGGTATGGCACCATACGAGGCTTTGTATGGTAGAAGGTGTAGATCATCAATTTGTTAGACGGAAGTCAGAGATAGAGCCTTACTTAGGCTTGAAATTGTGCAAGACACTTCTAAGAAGATCAAAACTATTTGGCAAAGGCTCAAAACAGCTCAGGATCGACAAAAGAATTATGCAGATGTTCGGAGAAGACCTCTTGAGTATGAGGTTGGTGACCATGTATTCATTCGTGTGTCTCTGATGAAAGGCCAAGTCAGATTTGGAAAGAAGGGCAAGCTGTCGCCCCGTTACATTGGGCCGTTTCAAATTTTAGAAAGGCTTGGTCCAGTTGCCTATAGAGTTACTTTGCCACCGGGATTTGAACAAATTCATAATGTGTTTCATGTGTCGATGTTGAGGGGTTACCTCCGAGACCCGTTTCATGTAATTAATTATCACTGGGTGGCCATTGATGAAAATATGGAATACGCTAAATGGCCGGAACGAATCGTTGACCAGCAAGTGAAACAACTGAGAAGCAAGACCATCCCAATGGTGAAAGTGGAATGGAAAGAACACTATGGGACGGATGCCACATGGGAAAGAGAAGAAGAAATGCGACTACGTTATCCATATTTGTTTTTCAACGAAGGTAAAATAAGTTTGGAGGACCAAACTTCCTAAAGGAGGGAAGACTGTGATATCCCTGTTCCATAGTATACTAATTGGTCCTTAATATGAATATGATTATGTGTTTGATATGATTTTGTGTGCCATTCATGTGAAAATATGTGGTTTTGAATTTCTATCTGTTCACCGTAGGAATATCTGTTTGATTATCTGCTTTGGAATTTAAATTGAAGGCTCTATCGGCCACAGAAACCGAAATTGATTGCGCCATTGTGATTAGCGTAATTTTTAGAGCCTACGGTGAAATTTAATTGAAAATTGATTTGGATCAAATTAATTAGATTAAATTAATGGATTAGTGCTCAATTGTTTAATATTAATCATTATGATTAGTGGGACTTATATAAAAAGGGCACTACACACTCAATTCTCCTCTTTAGCTTCAATTTGGCTGATTTTAACTCTAAGAAGAGAGAGGGAGGTTCGGCTAGAGAGAGAGAGAGTGTAGGAGATTAAAGTTGATCATTGAAGCTTGAATAATTTGAAGACCAACTCAAGATTTGACCATAGTTTGGGAAGATTGAGCTTCTAGGTGAGTAATTGATTGTGAATTCATGAGTTTAATTTTGTAATTTTGTGAATTCAAAGTTGAATGATGATAAAGGTCATGAATTGAGTTGGTTTTGTTGAATTTGAAGTCAATAGGTGCATGCATGTAAGAAATTGCTATAAATTTCCATGTTTGAGCGTAAAGTGTGTAATCCATGTTGAATTTTGGTTGAAGTCCGTGTATTTGACCATCTCTTCACCAATTAAGTTGAGAATAATGAGTATCTCCCACATGCATATGCAAATCATGGAGGTGTGAGTCTTGAATGTTTGAATTTAGCATGTTGGTGATGAGTTTGGGATAATTTGAGTCATGCATGTAAGTAATGCATAGAATTGAGCCTCATAATGTTGTAATTTGGTGTTGGTGCCATGTTAGTGTATGTATATGTTAAGTTTGAGCGATAATATGCAAGAAATGTTGGTTTGGATGTTGAATTTGAGCTCAAAAACCATTCTGGAAAACTCAGAATTGATGATGTCCGCTCGAGCCAGGGAACCGCCGCTCGAGTGGGAAATACGAGCTCCAGTATTTTCTGCAAACATGACGTCTGCTCGAGCGAGGAAGTTCACGCTCGAGCGAGGAGCTACGTAGACCGAGTTCGCGCTCAAGTGTCCGAGTGCACGCTCGAGCGTAAATTTGATGTAACCAATACTTTTGCAGACCTCATGGGTCCGCTCGAGCGGGGACCCCTGTTTCTAAAATTTTGAAAATGCGTTCTATGTTTCATTTTCCGTTCCCTTTCACTTTAAAGTACTCTTAGGCATGCATTGAGCATTGTAAATGAATTAGAAGGATAAGAATAAAGCCTAAAGAGAAAAATGTGAATTAAGAACGGATTGAATTGTTTGTGACTCGTTGTGTTCATGGAATGTGTAGGGTCGAGCTCCAGGGCAAATCATCTAGCCGATCACTGTGAGTAATATCCTATTAAAGATATCTGAAGTATGTTATTTGTCCAATTGCCTACTTCTATGTAAGTTTTATAAGTCTGTTTGTCTGAACCAGGGGCAAATCTTTGCTATGCCAAATGAATAGGCCAGAGACTAGTTTGACATGAATGAATGAATGGGCCAGAGGCCAGTATAATCTGAATGATAGAATAAATGGGCCAAAGGCCAGTTTGACATGATAGAATAAATTGGCCAAAGGCCAGTTTGACATGAAAGTATGAATGGGCCAAAGGCCAGTTTGACATGAAAGTATGAATGGGCTAAAGGCCAGTTTGACCTAAGAAGTATGAATGGGCTGAAGGCCAGTTTGACATGAACGAAAGATAAGTGGGCCAATGGCCAGTTTGACCTGAATGCATTGGGCCCAAGGTCGTCCGATGTGCTTGGAACCGCAGTTATTTGACCTATGTATGAATATATGTGCGTATTAGACAGAAATATAAATTGGGCCTAAGGCCGTTTGATGTATATTGTTCCAATGTATCTTCTTTATTTGATATTATTCACTGGACTTTCGCACACGCTCATTCATGTGTCTATAGGTGAGCCAAGGGAGGTCCAACGCAGCCTCAATGAAGTTTGTGTAAAACAACCAAGGTTTTAAAGAGTCAACCCTTACATCTCACGCACGAGACTCGTCTTCGTCATTTTGCTATCTTATTTTATTTTGTCATGTTGGCAAGGACTTTGGTTTATGTTGTATATATATATAGTATTGATTGGCTAACCTAGACTTGATAGATCCTATATGTACAGAGCTTTGTATTAGTACATATTTTGATGTGAGTTATTAATACGTGTTTGCATGGTTTGTTATGATGTGCCATGTAAGCACAGTTATATGGACAAAGTTTTAAATTTTACTTCCGTTTAGCCCCTTTACTCTGATGAGTTACATCTGGTTTGATTTGAGGCCGTAGGTAATCTCAGGATTACTGGCCGGTTATGTCCTTAACCCATGGGGGCGGGTTCAGGTCATGACACTAAGTGCTTAATTGATATACTTGTTTGAATGCCAGTGGATGAAGGTTAATTTGCTTAAATTGGGATGATTTGATTAAATGTAAATATGAGCCCACTTTTTGAAGTGGCACATATTCAAAACAATTTTCAAACAAACATAAGATGAAAACGTTCCAAATTTTGTGAATTAGACTATACTTGTGTGCATCATATAGTAAAAATAGCCTAATAACCGGAACAAGAGCACATATTGTCCATAAGAATCACATCAAGATTAGCAGAGGCCAATCTTTAATTGGGTGAGTGGGGTGCTCAATTCATGACCTCCCCTTCTCATACCTAAGTTCCCAAGCTGAGACAGTTTGGTGATAACGAACACGTGGCCTTTGGCACAAGTCACGGGTTTTCTAAATTTTCCCAAAACATTTAGGTGGCGACTCTGAAATCTGGCAAAGTAGTCCATTTTTAGCATTTTGATCCAACATCAATTTTCCAAAAGATTTGCTATTTCACATTACACTTGTGAAATCAGATTCAAAATCACGGGAGTTCGAACTGCAGGGCTATCATATTCGAAAAGAGCACGAAAAACAAGCTTCAAGCACTGTTCAAAATTAAAAGTTGTCTCGTTAACATAATTTATTTTACAATAAGACCAAAATACCCTTGCTATTTTTCCCTCCATTATGACCTTTCATCTCTCTTTTTTTTTACTTTATCTTTTCACCTTCCTTCAATACAGATGCTTTACATGTTCTTCTTGGACATTTTACGTAACAGAAAAGAAGCAGCCACAATGGACAGTCCACCAAAAAATCCCAACGAGTTGCTAGAAATTTTAATCCTCAATCAAGAGCTTGACTCGGACGTTTCTGCTTCTCCAGTGCAGATACACAAAGATTCCATCACAAACACCCTCAACTATGCATATCATTAGTAAATATAATTGATAACTTTTTTATTAATTTTTTCATTACTAGATGCAAAGAGAAAACATATTCCACTTATATTTATTAATGTAGATTTTATTACACCTTTTTGTGTAGGGGAAAAAGCCTTGGCACGAAATAGGATGGCCTTCACTATATTATGGGGTGTGTACCATATGTAGTATGTTGTGTATTTTTTTAGTGTATATTACACATTTTTATAGTAAATATTATGTAATCTTTTGATAGATTTATGATATTTCATGATTAAAAAATGAAGTCATAAAGTTGCAAAATTTTTACAAAAATCACTTATATAAAAAATTCGTCAGAAAAAGAGGGAGAGAAGAATGAACTTGGCTTATTGTGAAATTTTATCATGGAGACTGTCGAGTATATTAGAGGCAAAAACTTATATGGGTGAGGAAGAGAAGATAGATTTGTCCATGATATATACACAGATACATATATATATATATATATCAATAATTTTTTGAAAATAATAAGTGCAAATATTCACATTTCAACTAATAAAAATAAGAATAATGATTCATTCCTTTAATTTTGCTTTTTCAATTCACTCTCAATGATGTGGAATTGGAGAGGCTAAAAATGAGAGAGTGTGAGACCGCTTCACTTAGGCATGTACCCAAGGTTCTAAATATCGGCCGGTACCGTACCGGCCGTTATGCACTGGAAAATTAGAGTGTCGAGTCGGATATGGGCTGGTATACCGGTGAGAATGAAATTCGCATCCGTAACGGCCAATTCCCGATACGTATCGGCCTGAATCCGATATGTGAGCGATATAGTTCCGATACATGTATTCTATCTCCGGTACGGCTGAAAATGGAGGAGAGAACCTCCTGCAAAAGCAAAAATAATTGAGCAAAGCACCTGCAAAAGTAAAAATAATCAAGCAAAGCACCTGCAAAAGCAAAAATAATCAAGCAAAGCACCTGCAAAAACAAAAGTAAATGCAGAAAAGGAAGGGAACAGACTCATGGACTCAAACCTTTCATTTCAAATTTTTTGTCTTCTTCAAGCAATACACAGAACAGACTCATGGACCACCATAAATTTGTAACAACCTCTAAAGAAAAACCCTTATTAAAACCAATTAATTAAGTGGTAGCAGTGTACAGGGGGCGGAGCTAGAAAATTAAACTAGAGGGGGCACTTATTAATTACAATAATTTTTACAAAAATATTTCACGTAAGTTTTTACGATTGATTTCAAGAAACATAAAAAAAATAATAATAATAATTAGTGTGTTTGGTTTCAGTTTTCTGAATTTAATTTTTTGAAAACTGAGTTTTTTTATTTTTCGTTTTTTTTTAGTGAATATTTTTTGAATTTTAAGTAATTTTTTTACTTTTTTAGATGCACCTTACTTAGATGTATCTAAATAGTAAAATATTTGTAAAAAAATATTTTTAAAAATTAATAAATACAAAAAATACAAAAAAATATATTGAATTTGTTTTTTTATTTTTATTTTTTATTTTTTTGGCATTTAATATATTTTTTAAATATTTTTTTTACAAATATTATAATTTTTAAGTGTATTTATGTTAGGTGTGTCTAAAAATTAAAAAAAAATTCTTACAATATTAAAAAAATTCATTCAAAACATTAAAATATGCAAAATAAAAAAGTAAATTTTCTGAAAACTGGAAACAAATAAGCTGAATGTTATTTGTAACTAGTGTATCATGGACAATACAAAAAAAAATATAGATATAAGTCTTAAAATAAATTATATAATGAAATTATTTTTTGATACAAAGTTTGATTAACAATTCAATATAATGGTAATACCATGTTATCGTTGGTATGTGATGTCACCCACTGATGGTAAATAAACGCATAAAGAGTGAACTTCATATGTCAAATGTAACTAACAATCTACTAAATTTCATATCTTTATAGTAAGATTACTTATACTCGCATATCACTAATAATGACATCGCCGTTGCATTCAAAACTTTTCATAACTAATATGGTTTATTTATAATAGTCTCTTTATTTTCAATCAAAACAACCATTATTGTTTTCATAATTTTTAAAATGTCATTGACATTTCACTCTATTAATATTTTTGTAATTTTTTATTTAAAATATTTTTTTATGTTTGCAAAAAAAAAATCCCAAAATCCAGGGGGAGCACGTGACCCCCCTGGTCACGTGCTCCCTCCGCCACTGGCAGTGTATAATTAGGCTCATGTATTAAATCTGCTTAACTGATTTTCACTATAGTTTTCAAAACTTTTGTCTGTCAACAACTTGATTGTTCAATTTTTTTTAAAGAGGTTTAATATTTTAGATTTTTTATTTTTATTCAAAGAGGTTTAATCTATCAGATTTTTTTATTTCAAATTTTTTTTATTATTATTTCAGATTTTATTTTAGATTTTTTAATCTGTTAAATTTTTTTATTTCAGATTATTTTTATATCAGATTTTTTTAAAAGAGGTTTCATCTGTCAGATTTTTTTAAAGAGGTTTAATTGTTAAGTAAAGAGGCTTAATATTTTAGATTTTTTATTTTTATTTTAAATGGATTATTATTAGTAACTAAATTAGAATTACAATATTTGTTAATTGAAAATTGTTATTGTACATAATTGAAAGTTATAATGGCGCATAGAGGTTCTAGTGGAAAACCTCAATGATGATATTGGTTGGAAATTTGAAATTCCACTAGAAAACAATAGGCATAAAATTAGGTATACATTTTGTGGAAAAGAGCTAAATGGTGGTATAACTAGGTTGAAGCAACATTTGACCCATATGAAAGGTCAAGTCGCACCTTGTGCTAATGTCAATGGTGAAGTTCGAACACTAATGACGGATCATTTGAATAATTATAAGGGCAAAAAGCTTGACAAAAGAAAGATGAATGAGGAATTGACAGAACAAATTAGAGCCAGTCAGTGTGATGATGATGAAAATGATGAGGAGGACCTAGAAATGGTTTTGGCCCGACAAATTAGGGCTAGTGATATTGAGGTTGCACCTCTTCCTGGTTTTGCTCGATGAAGTCATAGTGTTCGTGAGGTTAGTACAAGTAGGAAATGGATTGATATATCCTCTCCAGAAGTTCAATTATTAGACATATATGTGGATCTTCATAGGACCAAAGGCAACAAAAAATCCAAACTCTCATCTAGATTCTTGAAAGAAGCAAAGAAAAAATTAGGAAGAGCTGTTAGCCAGTTTGTATTGTTCACTCCAGTGCCTACTAATGTTGTTAATTATAAATGGCTAGAACCAATGTTGGATACTGCAAGAGAGGTTGGAAAAGGAACAAAGCTTCCTAGTTCTTATGAAGTAAGCCTCTAACTTAAAGTTTTAAAAAAACTCTATCTATGTTTAAAAACAAATATATTATTAAGATGCTCATTAATAGTTTTTGTTTGTTATTTATTATTAAACAGGTAACTGAAGTGTATTTACCAATAGAGTATGAAGCTTTACAAAATTAGATAAAATCTCATAAATCTAGTTGGAATGAGAGAGGTGTTACAATTATGTGTGATGGATGGTCTGGGCCCACAAGAAAGCACATTGTTAATTTTCTTGTGTATAGCAACCGTGGAACAATTTTTCAGAAGTCTGTGGATGTAACTGATGTACCTAGTAGAATAGCCGATTATTACTTGGGCCTTATGGACAAGGTAGTGGATGAAATTGGAGAAGAATATGTTGTGTAAATCGTAACTAATAACGAAGCTGTGTTAAAGCTGGTTACAAACTCGTGCAAAAAATGGAGAATCTGTATTGAACGGGATGTGCAACTCATTGTATTGATCTTATGTTAGAGGATATTGGGAAGAAAAAAAGTGTAGAAAAGGTGTTGGATTGTGCAAAAGTAATCACACGCTTTACTTACAACTCCAATTGGGTTGTTGATTTCATGAAGAGATTCACAGGAGATAGAGAGTTGTTACATCCTGTCATCACACGCTTTGCCACCAATTTCATTACTTTGGAAAGCATTATTAAACATAAGACTGCTTTACAGGATATGTTTCATTCTCAAGAGTGGAAGCATAGCAAATGGTCCAAAAAGGATGACACAAAAGAAGCAAAAAAAATTATACAAAGTAAAGATTTTTGGACCAAGGCGGCAGATGTATTAAAAGTTCAAGAACCACTTCTAAAGGTGCTTAGACTTGTAGATGGGGATGAAAAGCCCACAATGGGTTTTATATATGAAGCCATGGATAGAGCAAAGTTGGCCATCAAAAAAAATTGTCGCTATTATTTAGATTATTGGAAGATTATTGATAATCGATGGGCTTTCCAACTACACACGGACTTATATGCTGCTGGTAAGTAATTTTTAATTTATTTAAATTATAAATTATGTGTTCCTTGTCTCACTTTTATTATTATTTTATATTTGAATGTAGGTTATTTTTTAAATCCCATATTCCAATATGGGGAGCACCTTTCTAATCATCGAGAAGTGATGAGTGGAGTTAGAAATGTGATTTCGAGACTTCTACCAGATTTAAACGAGCAAATACAGGCGATAAACCAAGTTAGTCATTATTTAATATTAGTTAAATTGATAACTTATTATTTGACTTGTGAATTGTGTTTGTAAAACTGCTTATTGCCTTTTGTTCATTGCAGATCTCTTTATTTTGTAATAAAGAAGATTCTTTTGGTGCTGTGTTAGTACAAAGAGCAGTGAAAGCAACAAATCCTGGTAATTATTATATAATCAATCAACTATTAACTATTTTAATTACATATTATTGTTACATTGTCAACACTTCTATATCAAATTATAACATAATCACTAATAATTGATTGATTTGTATATAGCTGAATGGTGGATCCATTATGGTATATCGGCTCCGGCACTCCAAAAAGTGGCTGTGAAAGTATTGAGCCAAACCACGTCTTTTTCTAATTGTGAGCGCAATTTAGCCTAATACATACAAAGACAAGGAATCGGTTGAAGTATAAAAAATTAAATAAACTTGTTTATGTGTATTACAATATGTGGCTAAAGATCAAACATGTAACACAAAAAAGCCAAGATGACAGAGAGGAATCATTTAACCCCATCAATCTTGACTATATATTTGAAGAAGATGATCTATTAACTCCATGGCTTCAAGAGAGAGAACATGCAGTCTTGGATGATGAAGACAACTCAAGTTGGTTGATTGTTGATGATGATGATGAGGGAGATCATGCCACTAGTAGCCAAGTACCTCAACACCATCAAAGAACAGGGTCTGCTGGAAGTGGCTCTAGTGAGGGTTGTAGTTTGAGTCCACCTAGTGGTAGTGGAGATGATAGTGATGGCAATTGTCCTCCAACAGGTGGTGGTAGTGGTGGACAATGGGAGTCTGCAGGTTCTGCACATGGTTGTAGATGTAGTATTCATCATATTGATCATGATTGAAACAGGGATTCTACACAGCAACAACGACATTCTATTTCTACTCCTGATGTAGAAGCATCAATTGGGCGTTCACGACATATTGATGATATTTATGGTCATCGTGACCTTAGAAATCAATTTGGACATCTCGGAGTTAGATAAGAAGATGGAAGGGGAACTTAACATTGGCGACCAACATGCCAAGTACCATATCCTTATTACCCTCATCCAAGTCAACCACCACCACACATCTATCAACCACCTTGTATGGGAAATTGGAACTACTCTCAACAACCTCATCAGTATCCATATATAGAGGGTTTCAGTTATGGTACAGGGGGGCTTGCAATGACACAACAACAATCAAGTAGCAATGGTAGCAACAACACCACTTATGATCAATGCACTTTCAATAACTACTACCAGGAATATCAATATGGAGAAATAGGCCAACCAATTCATAGTGATGATCAAAGTGATGTGAGATATGGAGATTCTTCTATACCACCACGTAATTCTTTTTATTACTGAGTTTTAGTGTTGTTGATTTGTAGTAGATTGTTTGTATTGCGATTATGACTGAAGCGAATGATTTATTTTCATGTCCCTCTTTCTCTTATTAATTTGTTGTGCATGTGGAAGTATTTCATTGTTGAAAATAAGTAAAACAATATTTCCACATCAATTTTTATATTAAAAGTTTAACATATATGCCAAATAAAAGCTTGAGACTAAAATAAATACATATCATTTAGTTGAAAATGAGTCAAAAGTGCCTCTACATATCAAAATTTTGATTAAAATGTGATAAATTAAGGCTAAAAGAGTCAAAAAAAAATAATGCATAAAATTGAGTTTTAGAGGGATTGCTAATGATTTTTGAAATTTCATAGCCGCGATGCCCGATACTCGATACGTACCGGTCGATACTACCGATGTCGATACTCCGTGATCAATACCGTTATGTTACCCGATACCGAGACTTAGAACTATGGGTGGACCATGTCATTAGGGGTGGAAGGGGATGTAACATCACTCTAAAAATAATATACATTTGAAAATGAAGGTTACATTTATAATATAATGAACAAAACCAAACCATTTGTGTGAACTTAACTACAAAGTTATCATTTTTATTTCATAAAATTTATTTTATATTTAATATGTAATATATTATTATTATTTGATTGTAATATATAAACTTATTGGGCAGCCTTGAAACTGTAATGTAATTTTAAAACTTTTAGACCCAAGATTGAGCTTTTTTCTATTTTTTTACCTTGGCATGAATCTGGAGTTTTTGTGTATTCTGACCCTCCCATGAACATACCTTAGTCAATGCCTACCCCTAGTCTAAAAGGAATAAATGTAGTGATAATTTGATTCTTCGTGGCCATAATAAATAGAAGAGAAAATTGAATTTCTCTCTTTGTCTTTTCAAAAAAAGAAAAAAAAGAAAAGGAGTAAGTTGTAACACGTTTACTAAAAAAACCCTTTTGTAGTGAATCAGTTATTAAAAAAAATTGATAAGCTTAACACAAAAACAGAAAAAGAAATAATAGTAACTTGGTCCTAGACATCCACTAATAAATTAGTGTATGCATGAAATATTTATCGATGGTTCACTCATATTGTAAGAATGATAATAGAATATTTCTAAATTTTGAGCATTCCTCAAACACAAAATATATTTTAAAAGTCTCACAAATTTTTCATTATTAAAACCAGGGACAAATACATAAAATTTTGTTCACTCGGAATTTATAAGTAAATAAGTCCAATTAATAAAATCTATGAGTAATTATCCCTATTTATACAACAATAATGATACATAGCTCTAATACTAAAGCTCTAAATGGAGCTTTAGTGAGGTGGAAGAGAGAGAGTAAAGAGAGATAGAAAGAGGAGTGTGGGCCTCACCTTTATATAAACACTCTCTACATCATTAGAATTGTATTAGAGCGCTAAAACATTATTTATTTACACAATGAATTTAAGAGGATAACATTGAGGAGAGTATATTAATTGGTTGGGTTTGGTGGAGAGGTTGAGAATCACTTGTCAACTTTTTAATTTCTCACTCTATTTTCTATGTCTCTCTTTACTCATGCACCTAAGAAAAAATCTGATAAATTATGTAAATCTTGTATACTTTGTGATTGATTTTCTTTTTATTATAAATTACTTTAATTTATTCTAAAATTTGAAAATAAATTGGAGTTCTAAATTTTTGTCCCTTTCTAATTCAGATTGGACCTTTTATAAATAAAAAATAAAAAAAAAATTACTTTGAACCTTTAAAATTTAAGTGGGCCATTTTTTTATGAATTTTAAATTTATTAAAAAAAAACTTTAGGCCTTTAAAATTAGAGTGTTCTTTTTTTAATTTTATTTTTTATTTTTTATGGACAGGTATAAGAGCTAAATTATTTTTGGAACTCTTTTTTCAGCAATTTTTTGGAGCTCCAAAGTGGCTATGGACTTGTTCCCAAAAGTCAGGCATGAGTACTTTGGACAGAGTCTTACCAGTATAGAGGGGTAGACATAAACGATTTGGATTCAAACCAAGCTTGCATTATCTAATAATAGACTTTGTATTCATTCAAGCCCGGTTCTATTTGAACATTGCCCAAACCCAACCGTAAAGAAAATACATTTTTCCAAGCCTGCCCATCGGGCCGATATATATGATTTATTTCTTTATTTCTTTATTTTTTTGAAGGAAACAGCAAATTCATATAAATAATACCCAGCCAAAAAGTCAATAGATGTTACGGTATACAACCCTGCTTTAGAAAAAATTGAAGCAGTCAGTTTATAAAAAAAAAATTACATCAACTTGTTTCAAGTATGCTATAATTTCAAGCAGACTATAGTATTAATCATCCATATTCCAAGCTTTGAATTTATTTAAACAGTTCAAACTTCTTCAAATACTTTTTCTTGAATCCTTCATTAAGGCATTGGCTATATCTCAAAGCCTCTTACAACAGTTTATGGTACAAAATATTTCATATAAATAAATAATAAAATAAAAATATTTAAATACATTATTTTGGGCCGGACTGGCTAGGCGACATACACAAATTTCAAGTCTAACTCATTTATTAAGCGGGCCTAAAATATTAACCCAAACAAATTTTACAAGTCAAAATTTTTTTCTCAAAATCTAAAAAAATAAAATTAAAATAACTGAATTGAATGTGTCATCGGACCGATATCACCCTACTAGTATGTTGGGCAAAATACAAATACACCTCTTGAGATTTAATTAAAATACGATTTACTTCCTGTGATTTTAAAAATTACATTCCACTTCTTAAGATTTCTAATTTCATAATAAATCGCCCATTTTATTAATAAATCATCAAGTCAATTAATAGTTTTTAATGATGTTAAAAATATGTTACAATTAATAATTTAGATAATTTTATTATTATATAAGAGAGCAATTATGAATTTTATTTTTTTAATTAATTTTATTAAATAAAAAATCTTAATAAAACAGTATTTGTAATTTTTTAAATTATAAAAAATAATCTATATTTTAAGTAAACTTTAGGTATAGTTGCAAATTACCCTATGTTTAAAGGTGCGACTTTTAGAAAGCAAGTAGTGGTGCGTGCGGTGGGTGTTTGTGGGTGCACTGCGAGTTTGACAAACAGGAAAACTAAGGTGGAATGGGAAAATTGGTTGGTTGGGAGTGTTTTCGCTACTTTGGAGAGAGACTAGTGGGATGACTTTTGGGTAGGGATGTTTGTAGTTTGGTTTTGAATAGTTTATAGATCGGTTTGGATCCGTCTATATATATGTGATTTGAAAAAAATTTAACTCATAACCGCTTGTAGTGCGAGTTGTGGTTTGTGTAGATAAGATTTGCAGATGTGCGGGCGGTTACGGACAGTTTGTATATTGGACTTTTTTTAATTTTCAAATTCAATTTCCATTTTCAGATTCAATATAATATAAGATTGATTTCAATTTCAAAAATAAGTAACAAATTCAATTTCCTCTCCATGAATAAGTAGATTCAATTTCCTACAATGTTTACAAAGCAAACAAAAACATTCAAAAATAATGTTCTCAAACAATATTCTCTATAATATTTCTTTTTATATCATGAAATTAGGGTTTGGTGTGTTAGCCCAAAATATCTAGGATAGGATGAATGAAATCAACGGTCCAAGTTAAAAAATAAATCAATTCTAAGTGCGGGCAACCTACATTGTGTTTGTGAAACCGCCCATTTGTATGCGAGTTGGGTGGGTTGTGCGGTTCGAATAACCTTATGCACAGCCCTACTTTTGAGTGATGTGATTTATGAAAAACCAAATAAGTAAATTATCTTTTAAAATATGGATTATTTTTTAAAATTTTAAAATTATAAATATCTTTTTATTTGAATTTTTTATTTAATAAAATTAATTATTCTTAAATATTCTGTTATATAATAAAATTACTTAAATTATTGATTGAAATAAAATTTTGACATTATTAAAAATTATTAATTAACTTAATAATTTATTAATAAAATATATCATTTTTTATAAAATTAGAAAAAAGTTCAAAGGGTGAGATGTAATTTCTAAAATTATAAAAGACAAATCTTATTTGTATTTTACTCCAAAAAAAATAATAATAATAAAAGACCGAAGAAATAAGGAATAAAAAGAGAGTGACGTACGAGTGAGGGAAGGGAGAAACAGAAAGAGGGAGCAAGAGAGTGAAAAAGTCAATATTTGAGTTGCATTTTCATATTCCATTGTGATTATTTTTCAGGCTATCATATGTGGGGTGATTTAGGTAGTTGGTTAGAAATTAATTTTTAAAAACTTTTTTTTAGATTTTTTTTTTATGTGTAAAAAATGTTAGAAGTGATATGACTCAAATTAAGTTACAAGCTAAAAGCTTGCTTTCCAAATTGCCTCATATACTGGTATTTTAGTAAGAGATTTACAATTTAAATAATAATTCATTCACAATATGTGGTAACAGAGTCCAACCTTACATGTTTGAATTTGTGACAAATCATATGTGGTAGAAGAGTCGAGCTTTACATATTTGAGCTTATGATAAATTAAAATTTTACACATAACTTATCATGTGATTATAAATAAAATTATGAAATTTAAATTGTACATCTCAATATTTTTCTTATAAAAAACTCTTAATTAATTTGTAGTTTTTTCCCCTCAAGCACCACTGTTTTGTAATTGGTTCTAGATAAAAATAAAAATAAAAATAAAGAGTGTTGAGAAAGAAAAAGTGTGGCAAATGCCAAATAAAGAGAGAAAAAGTGAGTGAAAATTGTGTCCGCATAATTCCCGTTGCTAAAAATAGATCAAAAGTTGTTGTCGAAAAATGTGTGCACTAAAAAAAATATATACGTGAAAATAAAAGCTCCTGAAATTCTCCTAATTTTTGAAGTTTTCACTTCTACTAAATGAATGTCCATTAATTTGTGAATATTCTTTATACCTACCACTTATTTGTAATGAAATATTGTTGGTTTTTTCATAATTTGAGTGTTAAAAATGTAATTTCGTGCCTGCCATTAAGGATTGAATAATTCTTACAAATGTTATTTAGCCAAACAATTTGCCAGACGATTGTGAAATGTTCTTTTTGCCTCAATGAAGAGAACTTAAATATTTGTGTTTAACTGAGAACCAACTAATGAACAAGGAAAATTAAATGCAATAATAATCCGAATTAGAATGGGAGGAGAGACTAAAGGGTTGTTTGGAATGTTCTAAATAAGTGTATTTTTGACTTTTTATAAAAAGATGTGTAAAAAAATAAAGAAGAGATATTGATTGATGTGACTCAAAAAAGATAAAAAGATAAAAAGTGTGGACTTATTTAGTTTTCCCAAACCAGGCCTAAGACAAAAATTAAATAATTGATTAATTGAATAATCAAATTACATTTGTGTTATTGTTTTGGCAACTTCAAAGGTCAGAATTGGTTAAAAGATTACATTTTAAAGTTAAAATCTAGTCCTATAAAAAAGAGAAAAACAAAAAAATGATCTGTTGTATTTGTTCGCGAGCTTTTTCTCTCTTTTACTTTGACTATTTATAGGTGTTCTTCGAATTTGTAGCAACTGATGATCCTTACCTCTATGATCTCTACCATTATAGCCATGTTCATGGAGTTTTTCCCCCCATTCGATACCGAGTTTGAATTCCAAAACTGTAATTGACTCTTATGCTGTGTTTGGTTGTGGGGATTTGGAGAGGGATTTGGAAAGGGAAATAGAAAAGATGGGTGAAATGTGAATAAAACATGTCTATATTTCACCTAGTTTCACACACCTTTTCCCTTTCCCTTTCCAAATCCCTCCCCAAATCCCCCAACCAAACACAGCATTAGTGACTGTTTGAAACGGATTACCTTTTAGCTTTGCTTTTTAACTCATAATACATAACTGAAGCTGCAAAATGCCACATAACACTTGTTGCAATCCAGCACTTGTCCTTTCTTGGTCTTGCCATGTGTTCCTTCTTGATTAACTGATTTTTCCATTCATATTCTGTCACATGTCACCTTTAAATTTGTGGGTAGCACCAACATATATCCTCAATGTCTCTATGATTCTTGTGTTGAGGATTAATTTAGACTTATGGTTGGATGATGGGTGATTGACCTCTTCCACAGCAGCTTACGGTTTGATCATAAACTGCAACGAATCATTTTGTCTTTTCATTGATAAAGAATACGAATTAGTCTACCTTGTCATCTAGTATTATAAGTAGGCTGAAGTAATAGATTATTTAAGTTTAATTAAAAAATTTAATGAGTTTTAAGAATACTTTCAAGTTTAATGTATTTATTATTCTAACTTATCTTAAATGAGTTTTAATCAAATCAAGATTGAATAGTATAGGTTATCGAGCCGAGTTTGAGCCAAATTTAAAAATTTTAAAAGTTCAAAATGTTTTAACATATTTACTCATCTTAAACAAAATTTTTAACAATTTAACATGAGTCGAGATCAAATAATTTAATTCATTATAAATTCTGTATACATAGAATCACTCAAAAACAACATAAGACTACGACTAACTCGAACCTGGAAGTAGAAGAGACTGAAAAGAAATTCTTTTTTAAAATGTGAACTAATAATTATTAATTCGAGCCTGTTTAAAAATTTATCAGGTGGAAATGTTTAATAATCATATGATATTCTGACAATGTATTTTGATTGAATAAATAAGCATATATTCATAAGAAGTTGACATGGAAAACATTATTTATTTATTAATTTTTTTTTTTTATAGAAAGATTGCCAACATTATCTTATTGTGGCAGTTGTAGTGTCCGAGGTACTGTTATTTTATTTCTAAGGTTTAGTGTCCCGCTGTAGTTATATTATTTTATTTTTAAGGTTCAGCGTATTGATCCATTTAATTTGCTACCAAGATACACAATGTCAAATTGGAAGTGGAAAACTTAGGTACAAAGCATTACAATGTATACTGTGCTTGCATAAGTAAATAATAATAATAATAATAAATAAATAAATAATTGATGTATGGCTTATTGCTCAGTTGAAGCAATTATTGTTCTTTAACAAGTCCAAAAGGTTTCACAAATTTAAAACAATGACATCAACTATATTACGCTTAAGTTGTCATTTGAGTATATATGTATGGACCTTGTTGTAGGAGAATTCAAGCCTATGTACCTATATAGCCAAATTCAGTTAGGACATTTTCTTCACTAGTCTTTTTCTTCTTTTTTTTTAATCCAAAAATAAAAATAAAACAATTTTATTTCATAAAATATTGATTTTAGATAGGCTTTAGTTATATTATTAAAGCATGCTTCCTAAGTTCCATTGTTTCGCTATTTTTTTTTTTGGCACAAAAGAGGTTGTTGTCATAAGTGTAGGTGTTATTGAACTAATCCCAATTAATTTTATTTCTTTGTGTTAATCATTGTCAAGCTTCCTATTTAAAAAGGATAAATGACATTGACCATCCATAAGATTTGAGTTTATTACACTACGTCAAAATAGGGCATTAACGGCGGTTTCGTTACCGCCGTTTAAAGATACTATTAACAACGGTAACGAAACTGCCGTTAATACCGCCGTTAATGTATCTTTAACGGCGATTTTCGTTACCGCTGTTAACAAAACCGCCGGTAATGACCCTTTAACGGCGGTAATGATTAAAAAACCGCCGCTAAAGCCATTTTTAAACGACGGTAATGAAACCGCCGCTAAAGCCCTCTCATTACCGCCGTTAATGACAGCGGTCTTTGTCGGCTGAGCTCCGGCGGAGCTCCGGTGAGTGGTGACCACACGTGGTTAGGGTTGAACATGACCATCTACAATAAAGTAAAAGTAATGTTTAAATATTTATTTAGGAAATATATTTCATGAAGAGTGGTTGGTGTGGGTGGATGACAGGTTAAGGGTTCAAGACTTGGGGAGTGTAAGAAGAAAGAATTATTTTTTGAAAAATTTGAACTTATTTACGGCGATAAAGAACCGCCGTTTTTGGTCTTATATTATTGCCATTTTTGGTCGATTTTTAACGACGGTAATTTACCTTTTTATGACGGTTGTATTTTTTCCAATACGCGCATAAACGGCGGTAACGAAACCGCTATTAATACCACCGTTAAAGGCTTTAACGGCGGTTTTACAGCCTTTAACGGCGGTAAAAAACCGCCTCTAAAGCCCAATTTTAACGTAGTGTTACACTAGTCCCACTAATTTGATGAAATTACATTAACTTTTCTTGTTAGAGTTTGTAAACTAGTTGATGTAGCAAATGAGTTAAATTTTTCAAATTGCCCTCACGCATAGAACGAGCATTTATACCATAAAAATAAATTTACCTATTTGTATTCTTCTTTGCCTATCTTCACCATCCTCTCTCTATCATATTTTCCTGTCTTTATCTTTCTTCTCTACCTCATTTTCTTCTCTCTCCTCTATGTTTCTGTCCATGCCACCACCCTGTTCTTCTTTCACCATCACATGGTAGGACAACAAAAGCTCAACATGAACGCAACCTACTGCCACTGACAATCTCACAAACATCCAACTTGACTTTGACAATAGAAAGAATCCACTGCACCATCTTTTTCTTTAGAAGCTTCGTCTCTACTGGTACTATTGCGATTTTAATATTGTAATCCCAAATCTATGATATTGCGAAGTAATATATCTCGGTGAGTCTAAACTCAAATTTTCAAAGAGCAGTTTATTTAATAAAATGACCAAGCACTCAAATAAAAAAATGATTCTGAATTTTTTTGAAATAGTTGAACAACAAAAGAAAATGGTGCTAAGGTGTTAAGGACCCCCCACCAATATTTTCTTTAAAATATTCAAGATTCAATTTGTATAACTCAATTTAAACATACACAATGTGTATTTTCAATCAGAAGATAAAAATAATTATTTTATATAAAAACTAATTTCAAAAGATTAATTATTTTGACAGGCTGATTACACCATAAAAATTTAGTTATTTGATTCGTAAGGAATATCAAGCTTCTCTCATGTCTGGAGTTTATGATAGAACAATAGATTATACAAAACAAAACTTTTCTCAAATAAATAAACCAATCAATGAAAACAATTTGACATTGAAAATCATGATTAAATCATAAAATATTTATAAAGAAATTATTGGAGTTTCACCTCTACCCTTAACCAAAAAAAAAAAAAATCAAAACACCATAGAAATAAAATATGCATTGAATATTTAGTCAATGTCTTCTCCCCTCCTTGTACATCTATTTATAGAGTTTCACGAATACAAATAATTTATGGTTTGCTTAGGATTTGGTTCTTTGATGTCTTTTATGGTTGGTTGTCTTAACCCTCTTTTTCCTTTTTTAGAGTCTGCTAACTGTTTGTATGTTGGAAACTTTGTTTCATGTTGCCTTATTAATGCAGTTTATCATTCCTCAAAAAAATAATTTGAGAGAATTAATTTAATAAAAGTGTATTAATGATAAAAAAATATAGAATAATTATACACTTTTAACCATTCACCAAGTACCTCCACAGATATGTTGTTACTAGCTCCAAAACTAACCTTCTGATTCCAAATTCCATTATAATCCAAACGAATATGGCCATTTTAACAAGAAATCACAGTTATTGAATCAATCCTACAGTGAAATAGTATGAAAATAAAGAAATTGTGGTGAGATTTGGAGGCCTGAGACTATTAGGTGGCAGTGTGATGGATACAATGGTGGCAATGGGTTGGTGGTTGGGAGAGGTTCATATGGAGAGACAAGATAGATACAAAGATACTGGTGGCACTGGTGGTGAAGGCAGTACTGGAAGTAGCGAATGTAGTGGTCAGATGAGCGACCAGTTTACTGTCATGGATGGACTGTGAATATGAGGATTGGAGTTCTGAAAAGAAATTAGGAAGAGGGAAGATGATGATGGAGAAAAAGTATTTAGTAGAACTTAGGGTCTGGCGGTCGGCTACAACAACAATTAGTTCGATGGAAACCATAAAAACTTAATTTATAGTTGTGATACTATGTCAGAAAAATGGGAGAAGAGAAAGAAATATTGTACTGAAATTGAAGATTTGCTATTAAAATATAAAGGCCCATTTATAGGCATACAATATGGAAATGCAATATTGTGGCAATATTCTCTAACAACCCTGATAATTTAGATTGATCTTGTGATCATAGCTCCATAGATTGAAGATAATAATGGATTTTCACTTTAATTACAGTTTTCGAGAGTAGCTTTCAAGATTTTAAAAAGCGGCCGCAACCGTTACGTAATGCTGTTACGTAACGGTTTTGGCGGTTACCGCCACCTGTTACGGCCGCTTTTGCAGTGTGATTGAGATTCACAGGTGTGTCGGTCGTAGCGGTTGCTGTAGCGGTTGTAACGGTGCCGTAACAGCCGTAACGGCTTGTTACGCACCGTTACGTAACGGTTCCAAACTGTTTCTTTCAAAAAAACACACAAAAAAAAGATGAAAATGGGGGAAGAGGGATAGAGAGGAGGAAAGATAAAGAGAGAAAATAGAGGAGCAAGAGATAAGAGAAAGAGACAGAGAGAGAAAGAAGAGGGAAGATAAAGAATATGTTATTGATTTGTTGAAATTATAAGACTTATGCTATTCTATTCAGCTGCTATCACTAAACCATTTTGTTTGTGTGTATCTATCTATATACTGTTTGAAAATAATAATAATAATACGTGTGGTCATTATCTATTTGGCTTGGTTAAAATATGTATATATATATTTAGGCTCTTATTTATTTTCTTACTTTTGTCATTATTTATCTTATATATAATAGTTAGTGATTAATTTTTTGTAAAATATAAAGTCATTAATTATTAAAATAAAATGTAAAAAACTCAGTTTATAGTGATTTAAAAATATGAAATGTATTGGATCACACTTAAAAATTTACAAAAATTGATCAATATTTATTTTTAACCCAATAAATATGATCATGGAAAAAAAAATATGCGTATCGGCAAGTTTTTTTCAAATTGTGCGAAAAATAAAAAAATTCATGGTTCCGGTTACCGCAACCGTTACACTACGGCCTTTACACCCTGCAACCGCAACCGCGTCACCGCCACCGTTACGGCGACCGCAACCGCTTTTCAGAACCTTGGTAGCTTTCTTCAGTGAATTTTGAGAATTTGAGCTTGGGGGCTTTTATAGATTCTAGAGTGGCTCATTATTGTAGATTTGATATTGGTATTGTGGATTTGGTGTTAGAGAAGCAATTTTGTGTTAAAGATGGCATTGAAAGAGGCATTAGAAATTGAGGCAATTTGAGCATAGATTCGATAAGTAATTGTGTGGGAATTTCTTATGTAATTTCCTATTCTTCTTGGATTGCTTTGGCAGCCATTGGCCGTGGTATTTTTCAACAATTGGATGTATTCCGCTTGTGGTTTTCCCTCGTCCTTAATTTGTTTAGATCTACTGTGATTTGTATTCAATTAGATTAAATCTAAATTTGATTGAGTGAATTGTTTAATTGATTGAGAGATTGGTGGCATTGAATTCTTATAATTATGAATCAACCAATTTTGAATTTATAAAGGGGCTTTTCAAATAATATGGCTCAATTTCCAATTATAGGTTTTTTTTTGTTTTTTTTTTTTTAATTTTTTGGGTCAAACAATAGAATGTTAGTGAGTTAGTAAGTTACATTATAATGAAATGGCTAAAGTTGCTCCATCGACTCAAACTCTGCACCATCTTAGTGCCTCACAAAACAGCTGCTGTACTTGGGCCAACTGCCCTGTCCTTTATTTTCAATTATAGGTTATCAACCTGCAAAGCCAAATAAGATAAGAACAGAACAGAGTATGCTAGTTGCTAAAAAACTCAAAAGTTTATAATAATCTATCCATATAAGAAAACCTAATTTAAATAAAACATAAACTTGCTAACAACTCTCTTATACAATTGGTGTCTTGGTAAGTTGTAGTAAGTGACCTATTGTGGAGCAGATGCCAGGGTTCGAATCCTGCTACCGACTATCAAAAAAAGAAGAAGAAGGATTTACTCAAACCAATTAATGGTTTCATTCTTCTTATCTATACAATGGAAATATGCACTCAATAAATTGCAATAAATGAATGTAACAGAGGCTGAAGCAATCTCTCCATATTAGATGGCTCACACTGCATGTGCTAGAGAAGTGTCATCATCTTCCTTGTGGTCCAATTTTGAATGACTAGTGTCAGAGGACTGTTGATCAGTTGAGCTAAAATCAGAGACATTGGAGGTCTCTGATTCCTTGATATCATCTATGCCTGCTAGAATAGAAACTGGGTATTCTGGAATTGACGGTACAACTCCAAGATCACGAGTTTCCATTATCTTTACAATCTGTTCCATAGTTGGTCTGGCATGGAGCAGTGGATGAGCAGAAACAATAGCAAGCAGAACATATTTTTCCATTACTTCTGGCAATGCCATGTCAAGCATCCCTTCTTCAATAACATTGAGCGGTTTCCCTATCCTCACTTGTGACCAAGCCCAATCTGTCAAAAGAAGAGGTTGCCCATTTTCAACTGACACAACTGCTTTTTTCCCACTTAGAAGTTCGAGCAGAACTACCCCAAAGCTGTATACATCACTTCTATCGGTTAATTGCCCATACAAAGCATACTCAGGTGCTACATAACCGAGAGTCCCTGCCACCCTAGTACTCAAATGTGATAACCCGTCTGGGGTGAACTTTGCCAATCCAAAATCAGCAAGTTTTGGTTCAAATGCCTCATCCAAAAGTATATTACTAGCTTTCACATCTCTATGAATGATGGCAGGTTGTACCCCATTGTGTAAATAAGCCAACCCGCGTGCTGTTCCAAGAGCAATCTTTCTACGAATTGGCCAACTAAGCTTTGTTGCCCCCGATCCAAAAAGATGGTCATACACACTTCCATTGTGCATCAAATCGCACACAATTATTCTCTGGTGGGGTCCCAGAGAATCCGTAGCAGTGCAATAGCCCCTCAAGGCGACAAGGTTTACATGTTTAACGCTTGCAATGACATGGACTTCATGTGTGAAATTTTCATCCCCAAAAGCAGAACAATTCTTGAACCTTTTCAATGCAACTTCAGACCCATTTGCTAATATGCCTCTGTAAACATTCCCATATCCTCCTCTTCCAATTAAATTCATCCTATCGAAATTCTTAGTCGCCTCTTTCATATCTTCAATTGTAAACTTCACCAAGGTTGTACCTCCACCCAACAACCCAAATCCCAAACCCGAGCATCTTGCAACTTCAGCAAAATTTTGTATCTTCTTCCTCGAATGCTTGAGCAACCGCAAAAGAAGCCAAACCAAAAAAAAAGATCCAAAGAAGCCAGCAACACAACCAAAAACAACCCCAAGAAGCATAATCTTGCGTTTTTTGGTGCCTGGAATCGGCGAAGTGGGTGGGTTGAGTAAAATCGAGAACAAACACTTGGCAGTTGCCGGATCAGTAGGCCCAAAATCATTAGCAAAAGCAGCAGCATACATATGTGGATACCCACTACAATCTGAGAGGTTCCCATTTGTTGAGTCATCAAAATAAGCGTCTTGGATACTCGACAGGCTAGCAGTACATGATTCACATGAAGAACTGTCCCCCAGTGGCTGATTACAAGAGCTGTTTACTTTCTGTAATTCAGGTCGAGGAATCAAGGCTTCGAAATCTGACCGGGTTGTAATATTGGAACAAATGTTTGTTATCCAACTGGTCTGAGCCCAACAATTGGAACGAAGATCGAATCGTCCCAGAGCTTCAGTTACTAAGAGCTGAATTGAATTAAAACAGGCCTCGGACGTGTCAGGAGGGGGACTGAAGTTGCCAGTGGTTCGAAGATACTCTGATCGAACTAAGCGAAAACCTTCAAGAATGTAATGACACTCAGTTGGAACATCAATGAACTGGCTCGTGTATGAGCTCTTCAACATCATCTGAAGAACGTTAAAGCTCATTGGACAAGCAGGGTCATTGGCAATAGACTCTGAACTGGTAATTCTAGAATACCCAAGAAGTAACCCAAGGAAAATGGATAGGAAGAGAGACATTTTGGGTGAAGATTTTGAGTTCTTTTGGATTTGGGAAGTGGGTGCCAGATTGCTTTTGACTTCATATTTAGAACAACTACTTGTTTTGGCAGTTATTATAGGAGGGAAGGAACACTGGAGTCTTTATCTGATTAATTAAAAAATGGGATTTATTGAATTTTTTTGATTCTTGTGCTGACTATTAATTTAGACTTATGGTTCAAAGGTGGGTGATTGACCTCTTCTGGAGGAGCTTATGTTTTGAATCTTTTGACTTTAAACCGGATCGAACCATTTTGGTTCTCTTTTTTTTTTTTTTTTTTTTTTGTTTTGTTTGTTTATTTTATTTTATTATTTTATTTTTCTTTTCTAATAATGATTGATGGCTTAAATGAGCCAAGTTGAATTGAGTATTTAATTTTTAAGTATGATTCGAAAATTGCAAGTTTTAAAAATACTTTGAAGCTTAGTTTGCTTGTCTTTTTAACTAATTTCAAATGAGTTTTAATTGAATTGAGTTTGAGTAATTTAGTTTTTTATTAGTTTACAAAATTTAAAATATAAACCAAAACAAACCAAACCAAACTAGGCCTTAAGTCTCATCAAATGAGGTCGGTTATATAAATCATTTTTTTCCATTCGACTCTATCCAAGGCTATATCGCTAGTCAAAATAAGAAGATTCATATTTCTATCTACTACACTAACTCACGTCAATTTAGGTCTGCTTATTTCCCTAACACTACCATCTGCCGTCACTGTATCACATACATTCACCCCTGCCTCTGTTGGTCTCCGTTATATATGACCAAACCATCTCAATCTATTCTCTCTCAATTTATTTTCTATCAATACTACTCTTACTCATTCTTGAATATATTCATTTCTAACTTTATATTTTCTAGTCTTGTCACACATCCACCTAAACATCCTTACCTCAGCAACACTCATCTTATCTGCATGTAATTTCTTAGTTACCTAACATTCCGACTTACACAATATCGCTGTCTAATAGTCATTCTATAAAACTTCCTTTTTAATCTAGTAGGTACTCATTTATCCCATAGTATCCCAGATGCATTCTTCCACTTAAGCCACTTTGCTTTAATTCTATGGACCAGATTCACTCCAATCTCTCCAGTTGTTGTGATAATCGATCCTAAATAACGAAATTGTTCACTCTTAGGTAGTGTTTGGTCGTTAATCTTCACTTCTCCTCTGTTTCCATTGTTATTGTTACTAAAATTACACTCCATATACTCTATCTTAATCCTGCTTATCATAAATCCTTTAGATTCAATTGCTTCTCTCCAAGTCTCCAACATAGTACTAACTCTTCTAATTTCATCTACTAACATGATATCATCTGCAAAAAGTATACACCATAGCACATCTTTCTAAATATTTCTCATCAACTCATTCATAACTAAAGAAAAATATGAAACGGATTTTTAAAATATATTTAAACTTAATTTGTTTATATATGGAACGAATTTCTAAACAAAATATGAGTCAAGCTTAAATAATTTAGCTTGTTATATAACCTTGAGTAGAGGTGGGAATTTGGCACACGACCTGTAACACGACTCAAGCTGTACAAATAATTAGAGGATTAGGATTGATTATTTTTTGATATGGCCACGAATATAACATGGCATGACAACACAAATATTCAATGGGCTACATTAGGCTTTAACACACGTAACTCGAACATGGCCTGTTTGACCCGTGCAATAATTTGTATCGATATTTAGACACGAACTCACTATTAACCTGCACAGCTGAATCTAATATCATAGAATCTTAAATGCTTTATTCTTAGCCATTAAACTGTACTTCTGTATTTGACTAAAAACTTGTTTGGTTGTAAAATTTTGTTAGATGTTTGAATATTTTCGGAGGATTAATAATAAATATTATGAATTATTTTCATAAATATTAGCATATGTATTAGGGAAAAAAAAGGATAAATTACCAGTAAGTCCTAATAGTTTGACTAATTCCCATCAAATCCTATTGAAAATAAGTCCTATAAAATCAGTGCTAATAATAATTTTTTTGTGACGATTTTTTGCATGTGTTGCTAAAAATAACAATTTGTGACTGTTTTTGTCGCAGTTTTATAAATTGTTGCTAAAACTTATAATTAGTGACTTTTGCTATGACGAATTTTTCAAATTGTCACTGAAAGTTGAAAATATTAGAGATGTTTTTTTGTGAAGATTTTTTTAAATTGTCACAAAAACTTATAATTAATGACATTTTTTTGTAACAAAATTTTCAAACTATCACTAAAAATTAACAATTAGTGATGTTTTTTAATAGTATTTGATGAAAAATGCCATTAATTATTATAGAACTTGTTAGACATTAAGTCTACCTATTAAAAACTACAAGTAAATATAAATATATATATTTAAATAAGAATAAATCAAAAGAATTACATTTTTATAAAAGTGCGAGTGAAAACTCACCTGCTGAAAGTTACACCTTTATGCAACTACAATTGCTTTGAGTTAAATCCACTTAAATATAATTTTCATTATGTAGTATCCTCTTGGGTATTAATGTGCTATCATTATGTATGTAATGCGAAACATACTTGCTGAAAATATGTTATACGCTTATAATCTAAAACAATTTATTATGCTAATCATGTTAGGTGAATTGTGTTTGGCTTGATATGATTATAAATAAGTCTCCCTAAAAAAATAATATTTAAATAAAAATAAGCCCCGTTTGGTGTAGCTGTTAAAACAACTTATAGATTATAGCTTAACAGACTATAAATTATGACTTTAATCAGAAGTTGTTAATCTGTTTGGTGTAACTGTTGGATTATAGATTTAAGTTGCTGAGTTGTGAAATAACTTTTTCAATTAATTTTTATTTTTTGTTTGTCTACATTTCTCATAAAAAAAAATAATAATAATCTATAGTCCATTTGGGTCTTTTTCTATTTTTAAAAAAATAAAAAATAAAAAATCTAAGAGTATAACCATAAATTAATATGTCTACAGCAGAAACTGATAATCAGAAACAAAGGGGTGAGCAGCTTCTCAGAATCAGCTTTTTTGAGTTGAAATAAGCTGTTAGAATCAGAAGCTATTTGAAATAAGCTTAACCATACAGTCCAAAATAACTTTTTCAAAACTAAAAGCTATAAGTTAGCTTTGAAAAGCTGAAACAAACGCCCTAATTCAAAATAACTACATTTTTATGCAACTGCAAGTCAACCTGTGTGTGCAAGTAAAATTCATTGCATAAGGTATAACTCACCTTTATGCAACTACAATTACTCTGGGTTAAATCCACTTAAATATAATTTTCATTATGTATTATCCTTGTGGGTATTAATGTACTATCATTATGTGTATAATGTGAAACATATATGTTGTACTATATGCTTATAATCTAAAACAATTTATTATGCTAATCATGTTAGGCGGACCGTGTTTATTGATATGTTTATAAGTAAGTTAAGTTATTATCAAGAAAATTGACACATTTAATCAAATGAGTCAGGTAAATATTTAAGTGTTTTGAATATGAATCAGTAATAACACGACCCGACACAATTCCTACCCCTAACCTTGAGTACAAATTTTTATTAATAAAGTCGCAATTGACACGTGCCTTGTATGGAATAAAAAATAATTAAAATAAATAAATTTTCATAAATATTATTTAACAGGTAAATCAAATGAAATTATTAAATTATTAAATATACTTATAGCTTTAGTTTTTTAACTGAAAGCAAAAACATATGTTATGATGACATTTTTAAGGAAAATGTTTTGGATCTCAAAAAAAAAAAAAAATAGGTGATTTAATTTTACTCACGATAATATGGTATAATATATGTCAATTTTTAATTTAGCACACACTTAATTATATTGCTACATTATTATGAGTGAATTTGTAGGATCAAGATCCTCTAAGGAGAAATTGCCTCTCCAGATCGTGTAGAGATTTTTGGACCATGTTTGTTTTCATGGAAGAAGTGATTTTGAAATCCAATCTCATGGGATTAGAAGTAAAAAGGGGGATTTGGTGATAGTCCCCTTACTATCTAATTTGTCTTTCAAAAGGATAAGAATTATATAAGTACTTTCAAAACCCCATAATATTTTAAAACTTGTTTCTTTTACTATATTACCCTCATATCTATCAGCTCTCCTATTAAGCCATCTTCACTATATATTTCAGAGCAAAATTTTACTCTGTATGAAAGTAAAATTTTACATTCTGAAACTAAAAGTAAAATTTTACTCTGTATGAAAATAAAATTTTACTCTGAATAAGAGTAAAATGTTACACTCTGAAACTAAAAATAAAATTTTACTCTGTATGAAAGTAAAATTTTACATTCTGAAACTAAAAGTAAAATTTTACTCTGTATGAAAGTAAAATTTTACTCTGAATAAGAGTAAAATGTTACACTCTGAAACTAAAAATAAAATTTTACTCTGTATAAAAGTAAAATTTTACTCTGAAAAATGAGTAAAATGTTAGACTCTCCACAAAAGTAAAATTTTACTCTATATAAAAGTAAAATTTTACTCTGGTTCTGTCAAATGAAAAAAACAGAGTAATAGAACCAGAGTAAAATTTTACTCTGGTTCTGTCAAATGAAAAAAACATAGCAATAGAACAGAGTAAAATTTTACTCTGGTTCTGTCAAATGAAATTAGATAAAAAAAAACAAAAATAAATCAAAAACAAACAAACAAACAAAAACAAAACAAATTAATCAACAAATCAATATATCTAATTGAGAAAAAAATTTCAAAAAAACAAACAAATAAAAACAAAACAAATTAATCAACAAATCCACATATCTAATTGAAACGAAAAACTTCTAAAACTCGATCAACAATCACACATCTCAATGAAAAAGAATACATATGTTCAACAACACTCATACACACAAATATATATATACATATATTCTACTGTTCCTCATCCACATCCTTCCCAACCTCCTGTTCAACTTCTTTCAATCTCGAAGCTTCAGCCTTCGCATTCAGTATCGCCAGCATCTCATCAACAACCTCATCATGTTTCTTCTCCGCTTCCAATTGAGCCATCTCCACTGCACTCCGAATCTCCCCCATCTGCTCCGAAACCCTAGCTTTCGAATCTCCAACGACATCCTCATTCAATTTCAACATACTCAAAGCCTCATCGTTGCTGATTATGAAAATGAAGAGGGGACCTTCTGCTGAAGCTTGGAAGACGCGACTATGGCGGCGACTTGTCGACGACCTTCTGCTGAAGCTTGGAAGATGCAACTATGGTGATTATGATACAGTTGATGACGAAACTGATTATATATGCAGAAGTTGAAGGTATAATAGTCCTATAAAATATTTAAATAATAAATTTTGTCCTTTATGCAAGACTTTATAATTATGAGGGGGTTTAGAAAGCATAATTTTTTTCTTAGTCCTTTTAACAATGAAATGAAGGTAAAAAGGGTTTATAGCTAAATTTCCCAAGTAAAAATACTATTTTGTCCATCACCTTACAAAAATTAACGAGTTGTACATGCGATACGTACAAAATTTAAATGAGTAAGAATAAAAAAAAAAAAAATAATGAAATGAATATTGTAATGTGTACTTCTTGCTCACCTCTTTGTGTAACTTTCTTTGAAAAAAATAAAAAACACTGCCACGCCACGTGGCATGAGGAGAGCAAAGGTTTTGCTACACCAATTGAGGTCTTTATTTAATAATAGTATAGATAGATAGATAGATAGATAAATAAAAAAAAAAACCACCTTCAATATAATAAAAGTTTTTATGTAAATTTATAAATTTAATCTCAACCAATTAATACTAACATACTATTGAAAAAATAAAATAAAAAGTTAGGTCACTTTTTTACAATGTCTTCTTTTAGGGTAGGCACCATAGATGTTTTAATTTATATGGATATATGCAAAAAACATTGTAATAATCAATACAAAAAATAAATAAATATGTGAGTCGTTTGACCACAATGGTAAACGCTAAACACTCACAATTTTTTAAATATTATAAATTTTAAATTTTAAATTCTTAATTCACCAACAATATGATGTGACAAGAAAGGTAAACCATCTGTCATTAAGTATGAAATAAATTAAAAATTAATACTTATAATACCATATCATTATAAATCAAATCATAAGAATTTTTAGACTTTTCAAATATTTTTCTTTTAAATTGATACACAAATAGTTAAAAAGTCAAAACTATTATATTATTTCGTTAACTTGGATTTGTTAAACAAATAATATTAGATAATAATTTTAATTTAAAGCATTATAGTGAAAAATAGTGATAGCGTTGTGCATGAAGCCATCATTGAAGTCTCCCCTCCCCACCTTTATTACAGAGGTTGGACAGCATAGGTTTCTAAAAGTCGTCTGAGGAATTTAGTGCATTTGTTACCTCATAAACTTGACCTCAAAGTTGTATTTGGTTTGGTTGACTGGAATGGTTTTAGGTGTGAATGGAATGATGATTTGAATGAGTTTAGAATCGAATGGCATATAAATAGTTATTTACACCCCAATGTTGATAATAATATAGGAATCAATCTAAGAATGAACTTGTCATTCTAATTTCTAAGTTTGGTATGTTGTAATGTTGATTGGAATGAAATGAAATTTATAAAAAAATTGACCAAACTATCTTTATCAAGATTTCGTTTTTTTTTTTTTTTTTTTCCAAAAATTATTAAAAAAATAAATAAATTACAATATTTAAGAAATTTTGGCCACGATTATCCATATTTTCAAGCTATAACATGCACAAAACGACATCATTAAAGTAACAAAATCTAACACATTAATAAAGAAGATTTTGAACTTGAATTGTATCAGCTTATTTCATTCATATGAAACTATTACAATTTATAGAGAAGTAGTTACAACTGTTAACTCAACTACAGTTAACATAACTATGATCCTAACTAAGAGAGGTTACATAACTAACTTCTTAAACATCAATCAGTTAGAAGTTAGTTATGATAGATGAGACTTGATCTGGTGCTGCTGGAGCTGCTGAGACTTGATGTAGTGCTTCTGAGGCTTGCTGTACACAACTGACTCACCTTGATGTTGCACTAGCTGACTCTGGTTTGCACTAGCTGACTCTGTATTCTTATCTGTATTCTTATCATGCCCCCGCAAGCTCAGAGGAGGGGACGACGGCAAGAGCTTGGACAGAAGAAATTGAAACCGAGACACAGGTAAAGGCTTAGTAAAGAGATCAACCAGCTGATCAGAAGAAGAAATATGACGGACAGCAACTTGTGTAGCAGCAACACGTTCACGAATATAATGATAGTCCACAGCAATATGCTTAGAACGAGCATGAAACACCGGATTGGAACTGAGAGAGATAGCAGACAAATTGTCACACCATAAAATAGGACAGCAAGAAGGAACCTTGAGCTCAGATAAAAGCATTTTAAGCCAACAAAGCTCAGCAGCCGCCTGGGCTAAAGCACGATACTCAGCTTCAGTGGATGAACGCGAGACGGTGGGCTGCTTTTTAGCGGACCAAGAGATCAAATTTGGGCCCAAAAACACACAATACCCCGTAGTAGACCGACGATCAACCACACAGCCAGCCCAATCTGAGTCAGAAAAGGCAAAGAGATCAAGAGGACCCGAAGTAAATTGCAAGCCTTGAGAAAGAGACCCCTTCACATATCGAAGAAGATGTTTAACAGCAGCAAAATCAGCCTCAGAAGGAGACTGCATGGCCTGGCAAGCATGATTAACAGCAAAGGCAATGTCAGGTCGGGTGATGGTAAGATATTGCAGAGCACCCACAAGACTCCGATAGAGAGACGACTGAGAAAAGGGGATTGAAGGAGAAGCAGTAGAAGAAGGTTTAACAGACATAGGAGCAGCACAAGGTTTACAGTTGGTTAAGCCAGCTTTACCAAGAATGTCAAGAGCATACTTAGACTGAGATAAGAAGTAGCCTGCAGCAGAATGGACAACTGAAATGCCCAAAAAATAATTAATATCTCCTAACTCCTTCATGGAAAAAGAAGCGTGCATGGAGGTAATAAGAGCAGCGATATGAGAGGGATTGTTGCCCGTTAATAAAATGTCATCAACATAGATGAGAAGCAAGGTAAGAGTAGCAGAGGTATGTTGAATAAAAAGAGAAGAATCAGAAGAACTAATCACAAAGCCATTGGAGAGAAGAAATTTAGAGAATGTAGAATACCAAGCCCTTGGGGCTTGTTTAAGCCCATACAAGGCTTTGTGTAATCGGCAAACCAACTGAGGATTCTTAGGATCAACATACCCCTGAGGTTGGGTCATGTACACTTCTTCATCTAAAACTCCATGGAGGAAGGCATTAGAAATATCCATTTGTTTAATAGGCCACTGAAAGTGTAAAGCCAAACAAAGCAAAATCCGAATGGTAGGCTGTTTGGCAACGGGACTGAAGGTCTCATGATAATCCAAACCTTCCTCTTGAAGATAACCCTTAGCAACCAAACGAGCCTTATGCCGGGCTACCGAACCATCAGAATTCTTTTTAAGGCGATAGACCCATTTACATCCAATAGCCTGCTTGCCAGAAGGAAGGGAGACTAAGGACCAAGTATGTTGCTGTTGGAGAGCTTGAAATTCAGCATCCATAGCAGCGGACCAAGCAGGAGAAAGAGAAGCAGCCTTAAAAGTAGAAGGCTCATGAAGATCAGAAGAAATAGCAGCAAAGGACAGATGAGCAGTAAAAGAGGCAGCTTTAGAGCGAGTAATCATAGGATGAATGTTAGTAGAAGGAGAAGAAGGATGAGGAAGAGAATAAGAAGACAAATCAACACATAAGGAGGGAACAGAATTAAGAGAGACAGAAGAGGAACCAGCATATATAGAAGACGGAGTACGAGTATCAATAGATGGAACAGAATCAGACTGAGCAGACACAGAAGAAGAAATAGACTGGGAGGACACACCAGATCTGGTAGGAGAAACAGAAGCGGGCCAAAAGAAAGACGGTAAGGAAGAACTAGGTGGTGAAACAGATGGGAAAGAAGACAATGAAGAAAAAGGAAAAATTTGTTCATGGAAAGTGACATGACGAGATATATATATTTTGTTGGAAGAAGGGTCGAGACACCGATATCCCTTAGTCGCAGGAACATAGCCTAAGAAAACACAAGGAGCAGACCGGGGCTGAAGTTTATGAGCGGAATAAGGACGCAACCAAGGATAACAAAGACAGCCGAAAACACGAAGAAAAGAAAAATCAGGACACTTATGAAACAATTTTTCAAAAGGAGTGAGATCTTGTAACTTAGAACTAGGCATGCGATTTATAAGAAAAACAGAAGTAGCAACTGCGTCAAACCAATAGATGAGTGGAACAGAAGACTGATGCAGAAGAGCAGTAGCAGTTTCCACAATATGACGATGCTTACGCTCAGCAACACCATTTTGGGCTGGTGTATAGGGACAAGCTAATTGATGATCAATACCAAATTTCTTGAGAAAATTTTGAAAGGCAGTGCTAAGAAATTCAGAACCATTATCAGTGCACAAAATTTTAAGAGAAACCTCAAATTGATTTTCCACAAAAGCCTTAAACTCCATAAATTTGGAAAAAACCTCACTTTTATAGTGCAAAGGAAATATCCATGTAAATTTGCTATATTCATCAACAAACAAGACATAAAATCTGTATGTTGAAGGAGAAGAGGAAACTGTAAATGGTCCCCAAACATCACTGTGAATCAAAGCAAATGGTTTATTAACAGCAGTAGTAGAAAGGCTAAAAGGCAGCCTGTGACTCTTTGCAACACAACAAGGTGAGCAAACAACAGAAGTTTTATTACTAGGTACAGCCAACTGAAACTTATTACAAAGAACTCTAAATTTGTAAGTGGATGGATGACCAAGCCTAGAGTGCCATATGTCAGGAGAAGAAGTAGTAGTTCTGAAGCACGCTTGACGAGGAAGAGATTTAGGAAGATCAGCTGGAAGATGATAAAGGCCTTGAGAGGAAACGCCTTTGTACAAGATAGCCTTACTTGTCTTGTCATGAATAATGAAATGATCAGCATCAAATGTTATAGTACAATTATTATCATTAACCAATTGATATACTGAAATCAAATTGGCTGAAATTTGAGGAACATGAAGAACATTACGAAGCTAGAAAGAAGAAGAAGGAGTAGGGAGAAGACCATTACCCTTATGCTGAATAGGAAGAGAGACACCATCACCAACCATTACCTGATCTGAACCTTCGTATGGTTGATACATATTCAAGTTCTGAAGATCATGCGTGATATGACTGGAAGCAGCAGAATCCAAATACCAGTTCTCAGGAGGATGTGATGTGGAAGCAACATAGGCTTTACTTGATCCATCGGATGAATGATGAAAAGGCTGTGAACCAGACGGCTGAAAAGAAGAGTCCAATCGGTACCAACACTTGAGAGCACTATGATTATTCTTACCACAAATCTGACAGATGACAGAAGCAAAATTTGATCGTCCACCTCTGCGACCACGAGAAGAAAACCTACCACCTCGTGAAATAGTGCGCTCTCCTCTGTGAAAGTTGGTTCGATAAGTGTTTCGAGAACCAGAAGCCCGAGACTGTGATGAAGCAGTATTGAAAGCAGAGTAAGCCATGTGTGAACCAGAAGAAGCTTTAGAAGTACTTTCAATATGAATAGCCTCAGAACAGAGAAGCGAAGATAAAACATCCATTGAAATTGGATCTGTTTTGGCTCTAATTGCAGTGTTGAATGCACTGTATTCTGTTGGCAAACCATTGAGAGTCAAGAGAACTAAATCCTCATCATTAACAGCAGATCCAACCAAAGCCAACTGATCTGCGATATCCTTGATTTGTGCAAGATATTCCTCCATTGAGGAAGAAGTTTTGGTGATGTTATGCAGCTTATTCTTAAGCTGATGAATATGTGATCGTGAAAGAGAGGTGAATCGCTTCTCAAGATTCTGCCAAACCTCAAAACTTGTTTTACAATGACATACAGAAGTAAAGATTGAAGGAGAAAGAGTTGCAGTAATACAACTCAGGAGGTGGGCATCAACAGTGTGCCAATGTGTAAATTCAGGATTCAGAACACTCACACCTTCTTTGTCGGTGATCATTTCAGAAGGAGGAACAAGAGATCCAGTCACATAGCCAAGCAGTCCAGTAGCACGAAGGATATTGAAGAGTTGATTTTTCCATACAATGAAATTGCTAACATCAAGCTTTACAGTGACAAATGCACTCAGATTTGAGACCAAAAGTTTTAGATTTGAAGGAAGTTGAAAGGAAGAAGCCATAGAAGCCATGGAAGGACCTTAAGCTCGCTAGAGCATGTGATGCTCTGATACCATAAAGAAGATTTTGAACTTGAATTGTATCAGCTTATTTCATTCATATGAAACTATTACAATTTATAGAGAAGTAGTTACAACTGTTAACTCAACTACAGTTAACATAACTATGATCCTAACTAAGAGAGGTTACATAACTAACTTCTTAAACAACAATCAGTTAGAAGTTAGTTATGATAGATGAGACTTGATTTGGTGCTGCTGGAGCTGCTGAGACTTGATGTAGTGCTTCTGAGGCTTGCTGTACACAACTGACTCACCTTGATGTTGCACTAGCTGACTCTGGTTTGCACTAGCTGACTCTGTATTCTTATCTGTATTCTTATCACAATAACATCTAAATAATGATCATAGATTTTCATCAAGCAAAGTCTTCACAAATTCTTCTTTCTCATCATCTCATGAGCTATAGCAAGAATAGATTTATAGCGCTCCAACTCTCGATAGATTGGAAAGCTGAGAAGCTACACATTAATTTTGTCTCCCTTCGGTGCTCTATCCAAATCCACACAAAGGGTTGGTTTGTTTTCAAAGATAGAATGGAGGGGATTGATAGTGAGGGGATTATTAGTGAGAGGATTAGTAAAATTGTATTTGTTTTGATGATAGTTGTTAGTGTAGGGATTGTTAAATTAAATAAATATCAAATATTAAAACAAATTAAATTATGATTTTTACTTAACAAAAAAAAAAACAAAAATATTAAACATTAATGCTCAAAAAAAAATGCCCAACGTGTAATAAATTTTTTTTTTTTTTGCAATAACCTAAGCCAAACGAGCTATTTTCTAATACCACCTCCTCACCTAGACTAACAATACCCTCACTAAGATCTATCGTAGTCCGAAGGGGACTACGAATCTGCAGCTCCAAAACCAAAACAAACATGAGGCATTTTCACTGTTCATCATTCACAGTCCGAAGTGAACTATGATAGAGGAAAACAAATGGGGTGAAAGAGTTCGAATGAAAATTTGGATACACTAAGAACTCTTAAAATCTAGTTGCACTAAGAACTCTTAATTTAAGGTTGAGTATAAAATCAAAAAAAATTGTAAACCGGTCCATTTTAAACCAAATTGCACGGTTTGATTTAGTTTTCTGAATGCATGGTTCAGTTTTGGTTTTGAAATAGGCGAACCCTACTTCATAGTTTGGTCCATGTTTTTAAAATTAAAAATTCAGTTGGAACCGAACCGGATCGCTTAGATCATATATATAATTTGTGACCAAATATAAATTTTAAAATATTTTATTAGTATCAAATATATATATATATATATAAATTATAACTCTCTACTATGGATTGGTTTGATTCCAAATTTAATGAAATTGTAAATAATGAATTGGTCTTGATTTATAACTAAACCAAACTAATTCAAACTATGCCCACAACTATCTTAATTTATTTACTAATAAAAAAATTTATATGCTTTCCAAGACATTATAAAAGTTATCACATTGACAGCATCACATGAGAAGCAATGCTATTGATCGAGTCGTTTTCAACCAAAAATAAAGAATTAAACTAGATCTCAATTTTGTAGAATAATAATAAGTTTAAATGTCCACTTCCAAGAACTAAAAGACAAAGCTGTTTAAATATTAAAATTCAATTATTAATTAATTTGAATAAAGAGTTCAAATTTTAAATTGAAATTATCAAATAATTAATATAAAAATAAGCTAAAATAAAATAAAAGGGAATTCAAGTAGCAAAAAATGAGTTTTGAATCAATCACTAATCGCATAACGAGTTATTAATATATTTTATTTTAGTAATCGTTGATTTGGATAATAGATGTACCGTGGTTACAAGTCTTGGAATCATCGTCAAAAGGATGTGTATACTCAAATCGCAAACACAATCATCTTTGATCGGCATGAATCATTCACACTAAACTAGAAATGGTGTGGTTGTTGTGCGGGAGGCACATCAACCACTGTTGTACAGGCATTTCGGTCTATTTCAGAGCCATCGTGTAGCACTTGTGCCCTTAAACTATTGGAGAGTGTATTTAATTCCTTTACTTTCGTTTTGGGAATCTTTGGAGTTGTTGTATCTTGGTTTTAGAGGAGTACAATTCGATTTGGACTTGTTGGGATTGTTCGTTTGCGCTTGTTTACATTGAAAAGTTCTTTGGAAACTTGAAAAATTTGTTCTGGTGTCGACAGTAGCCTTCTTGGGGGTCGACACCACCTTGCTGCCTTACTCTTAGTGTCTTTGCTAGTTTATAGGATTGACACCACAGGTCCCAGGGTCAACCCTTGTCTACTGCTTTGTATTTGGTTTTGCTAGTGAAATATAGGGTCGACACCACTAGTTTCTAGGGTCGACCCTTGTCTGCTGCACACATTAGTGTCTCAGCACTTTCTTCTTGAGAGTCGACCCCTGTGAGTTATTTTTAGATTTTTGGGTTTGGCCTTGGGCCGTACTTTTTGAGGGTTTGACTTACTTTTTTCTTTGACTTTAGGGCTATTATTCTACCACTATAAATAGACCCCAAACACACACACACACACACACACACACACACTCTCTCTCTCTCTCTCTCTCTCTCTCTCTCTCTCTTGCTTCTTTAAACCGTGAATCTCTCTCTCTCTCTCTCTCTTAGAAGCTCAACTTTTCTTATATAGATCTCTAAATCTACTTGGTTAGAGACATCTTTTCACCTTGGTCCTTTGAGAAGGTTATAGATTTCAACAAGGGCTTTCTTTTGATCCAAGAGTTTCATGGTTTCATTGACTTTGAGTTTTTCAAAGTTCTCCTCTTCGCTTCAAGAGGTAGGGTCTATTTCCTAAACTCAATATGAGTTCGGTAGCATATTTGTGGCATATTTTATTATTTATATTTGGTAGTCATTTGGTTGATTTTGAAATGTTATTTTGGGCTTGAGGGTTTTGTGAAATTAGGGGATTGTTGGGCTATGATTTTACTACTACAGTTATTTTCAATAATCGAAAATGCATATGGATTTCTAACACTACAAGAAAAAACACTTTTGGCGACCACCTATTTTGAGTTGGTCGCAAATAGTCCACTTTTTGCGACTAAAATGTTTTTGGTCGCTGATGGGTATGTTTTCGCGACCAACAATTTTTTGGTGGCTAATAGCTAATTTTTGGCGACCAAATACAAATTTGGTCGCAGAAGGTCGTCTTTTGGCAACCAAAAAATAAGTTGGTCGTGAATGACTTAACTATTGGAGACCAACTACAAATTTGGTCGCGAAAGATCACCTTTTTGTGACCAAAAAATAAGTTGGTCGCGAATGACTTAGCTATTGGTGACCAACTACAAATTTGGTCGCGGAAGATCACCTTTTGGCGACCTAAAAATAAGTTGGTCGCGGAAAGATATGGTGAAATAAATTAAAAAAAAACGGGTACTACTGTAATTACATTCTATTTTTCTATTTAGGTGTTGAAGGTTTTATGAAATAATATATAACCCAATATTTATGGGTTATATATTTTCTTTGCCAAATGTGAACAACAAGCATGTTATCGGTAGAGTGGATTGGGCACATGGAGAGTGACTCCTTGGTCCGGAGTTCAACTCCCAAGCAACGCAAAAAGAATATTTTTCTTTGGGTGAAGGCCAACTATAACTTTGGTCACTAAAAGTTACCTTTTGGCTAATATGGATTGGACTTTCCGCGACCAATTATTTGGTCGCCAATGGTCCCTTTTAGCAACCAACTATAACTTTGGTCGCAGAAAACTATCTGTGGCGAGGCTTTAGTGACCAACTCGCGACAAATACATTTTTGGTCCTGAAAAGATTTTAGCGACCAAATATGGTACTTTTCAGGACCAAAAACATTGGTCGCGGAAAGTGTAATTTCTTGTAGTGTAAAGTGAAAAAGTCTCAATTTGTAGAAAAATCTTAAATGATATTGTTTGGGGAATTGGATTGATTTTGGTAAATGGTTTGGTTGGGAAGAGATGTGAAGGAAATGGTTGTGGGATTTTCAAAATGGGTGTTGTTACTCTTTTGGAAAATATATTTATATTGTTATCTTTTAATTACTGAATTAGAGATTAACTGTTTTGGCTATCGATGGAGGATAGCATTGCCGTGTGTTAAAAATTGCATATGGATTAGGCAATTTGAAATCATTTATATCATGGAGCATGTAGTGGATTTTTGGAATTTAAAACTGTATGTTTGGAAAGAGGTTTTGGAAATTCTTGTATTATGTTTTAGAACATTTGAGTTATTTTGGAAAACAATATTTCGAACCATACATATTGTGCTATTGGAAAAGGGTAAATAAAGTAGTAAAGCTATGAAGGGGTGTTAAAGCAGAATTAAGTTGACATATGTGCCCACGGTGTAAGACCTAAACCCGCGCGGTAGGTGTTAAGCCTTTCGGTTAACACCGGTAAAAATGACCTTATGACTTGTATAGTTACTCGTATGAACACTAGTCCTGGAGATTTACTAATTATATTTATTATCGTTTTGACTTCAAAGAAGATGTATTTGTGTTTGATTTAGCAATGTATTTGTTGGTTGGTATTAAGATACCTAGATTAGTTTTTGGAAAGTTATTTTATATCAAACAAATGATTTGAACTCGGAAAACGTTTTGATTAAACGTAAGGTTTTGCTAATTAGAAAGAAAGGATTTTGTTGAGAAATCAAATAGATTTGAAAATGCATTTGGGCATATTGTATATATGTATTGCATCATGATCATTTATACTGGTGGAGCATGTTTAGTTTTTGAAATATTCTCTACTGGGCTTTATACTCACCCTACGTGGTTGAAAATATTTTTTCAAGTGTACATGTGTGGATGTGGTCTGTGATGTGAAGTTGTGTTTGGAACCGTGTAGGGTGGTTCAGTTATTTGCAGACCATGGGCCATTGATGTTATTTATTGGCCGTGTGCTATTCTTGTAAAGGTTACGCCCTTTTGTATGATGTAAGCCTCAAGGCATTCAATTTAATTTATAATATCTATGTATGTTTTTAGTTACAAAATATCCATTCGACTTAAATGTTATATTTAGGAATGTATAAAATCGGATTAACACTTGTATTGTGTGACTATATTATATTCATTTGCATAAGAGTTGTTATCTATTATTTATCATTGGGTGATTTATTCACGTGAGCCGAACCATATAAATCCAGGGCATGACAGGTCGGCCCTAAAAGCACTCAAGGTGTTGAATTGTAGTTACTTCAAGAGACGTTTATTTGGTCATTAATTTTAAAATTTTAAAATTAATTGAGATATGCATAAATTGACACAAATACTCAATTATAAAAAATTAAATATAAGTACTAATAAAAATGGCCGCGTACAGAACACGTAAATTAGTTAAGTAGTATCCGAAAATTTACATATTGAGATGTTTAAATGAAAGAATAATTGTCATCCTCTCGGCAAAATATAATCTCAAAGGGTCGTAGTCGTTCCATTAACTCAAATGCTGAACCTTTGACCTTCTCACTATCCCAAAGAACAGCTACATAACTTAAAAATTTATTTCAAATGTAAACTTTTTCCATTTCATAAAAAAGTTAAAAATCAAAAATTTATTAAAAAGTCAAATTTAAAATGAGGCCTACTATAAACAATTGGTCATACAGTAGACACAATTTTTTATAATATAATCATCCTGTAAGCTCAAAATCATGGTTGTATTAAACGTAGATAAATTACACTTACCTCCTTTGAGATTAGCATGGCTACAGGAATCTATCCTATGATTTTAATAATAACACCAACCTCCTTTACTTTGAAAATTATAATAAAAATTCCCCCAATGTTAACATATGTATTAATGCCATAAGTTATAAAGCCAAAAATACCACCAAAAAAAAAAAAAGTAAAATAAAAAAACAAAAATAAAAAAAATAATAAAAATTGCCCCATATTTATTTAAATAATAAATTTTACTTACGTTCTCTAAGTCTTTTAATAAGGGAAAAAAAAAAAAACTTCATTTTCATTGATAAAATACATAGAAAGAAATAATATTTCTATGGGGGGAACTTAATTGGGAAAGGAGGATATGGGAATGTTTATAGAGGCATATTAAGAAATGGGTCTGAAGTTGCATTGAAAAAGGGTTCAAGAATTGTTCTGTTTGTGGGGATGCAATCCTCACACACGAAGTCGAGGTCATTGCAAGTATTAAACATGTAAACCTTGTCGCCTTGAGAGGTTATTTTACAGCAACATGTTGTCCTCTCGGCAACCACCAGAGAATAATTGTGTGTGATTTGATGCATAATGGAAGTTTGTATGACCATCTTTTCGAATCAGAGGCAACAAAGCTTAGTTGGCCAATTCGTAGAAAGATTGCTCTTGGAACAACACGTGGGTTGTGTAACGTTGTGTTTGGATGGAGGATTTGAGGAAGAATTTGGAAAGAGAAAGGGAAAAAAATAGGTGAAATATAAATAAAATATATTTACATTTTACCTAATTCCATACACCGTTTCATTTTTCCATTCCAAATCTCTTCTCAAATCTCCCAACCAAACACAACGTAAAAGACTTTACTAATACCAGATGGATGTAGGATTCATGTGGTAGCTCAAGCCCATAAGCCACTTCATCAATCTTCTCTAGAACCTTAAAAGGACCATAAAATTTAGAAGAAAGCTTTAAGTTGGAGAGAAGGCTCATTGTTTGTTGCCGATAAGGTTGTAACTTTAGGAAAACCCAATCGCCAACTTCAAAAGCTCATTCAGTCCTCCATTGGTTGGTAGTAAGCTTTATCTTGTGCTGGGCTATTTGCAAATTCTCCTTGAGTGAGTGTAAAATGGATTCTCGACTTCGTAATGCCTTCTCTACAGCCTCAACTTTCGTAGTGCCTTTAACATACGAAATCAATCGATGGGGAAGAACCCCGTATGCAATCTCATATGGTGTCATGGAGGCAGAAGAATGCATATTTGTATTATACCAAAACTCAGCTAGAGCAATCCAATTGGCCTATTCCTTCAGTTGCAAACTGCAGAAAATTTGAAGATATTGCTCCAAACATTTGTTCACTATCTCTGTTTGGCCATCAAATTGTGGATGGTAGGTGAAACTCATGTTTAGGACTATTTCCATGCAACTTGAAGAATTCTTGCTAGAAGTTAGAAAGAAAAATTGGGTCTTTGTCACTTACAATGGAGGTGGGCATTCCATGAAGTTTGAAGACATGCTCTAAGAATAGAGTTGCTATTATACTAGCTGTGTAAGGATGGGAAAGAGCAATAAAGTGAGAGTACTTTGAGAATCGATCTACTACCACCATGATGACATTTTTCCCTTGAGATTTGGGTAATCCATCAATAAAATCCAAGGATATGGCTGTCCATATTCAAGAGGGAATTTCTAATGGTTGAAGAAGACTTGCATGATGGACATTTTCAACTTTGTTCCTTTGGCATGGATCACACTCCTTGATGTAATTCTTAATATCTTTTTTCATCCTCTTTGATAAGCTTTATGAAAACTAGCATGTCCTCTCATTGGACTATCATGGAGTTGTGCAATAACTCAGCTTCAAAAAGAGGACTGAGGAGAAAGATATAAGCGCCCTTTGTAGAGCAGAATGCCTCTTTCTTGCTGGACATGAGCATCAATAGCATGCTCTCTGGATTGTTTTTTTGAGAAGACTGAGAAATAAAAACAAGGTTCAACAACAAGCAAAATACTAGAGGTCATAATGCTCAAGTGAATATGATTTTGGAGAAAGAAAAAATTGCCAGACCATCTTTTAGGTATAATCCTAAAATTAATTCTACGGCAAAGAACAAGAAGAAAACAAAAGGATAAATTTGTCCAATAGTAAAGTCCCAAAGTGACAATCATCTCAAAAACTACGAGAATCCCGCCCGGATGAAAGATCATGCTCGAATTCATAGTTCATCGTTAGAGACTGGACCTTTTGAACATCAAGATTGGTGGTTAGATTCTGGGGCAAATATAAATGTGTGTTTTGATTGTGGTCATTTTAAAACTTTCCAGAAATCAAGTAGAAGATGTGTAATTTTGGGGAATGAATCAGTCGCACCAATACTTAGCATTGGAGATATAGATTCAAAGATGACTTCTGGAAAGATCTTATCAACTTTGAAAGATGTGCGATATGATCCTGAAGTTAAAAGAAATCTTATTAGTTGATAGTGTTTAGTATAGTTGGATTACAAAGTTTTAATGGAATCGAATAAAACTGTAATAAGGAAAAATGATATTTTTATTGGAAAATGTTTTGTATGTGATGGTTTATTTAAATTAAATGTATCTTTTGAAGTTAACAATATCTCTCATAATATTTTTAATATTGAAGTTGGTGATTTGTGGCATGGAAGACTTAGACATGTGAATTTAAAGAAAATTAGGAAAATGATGGATTTAGAATTAGTACCTAAGTCACCTATTGATCTCAAACGCAAATATGAAATATGTGTACAAGCAAAGCAACTAAAGAAACCTTATAAATCTGTAAAAATAAATTCACAACTCCTAGACCTTATACATAGTGATGTTTGTGATTCTAATAGACCACCAACTAGAGCAAGAAATAAATATTTTGTAACCTTTATAAATGATTGTTCTAGGTTTTGTAACTTGTATTTAATTAAAGCTAAAGATGAAGTGTTTAGTAAAATTTAAAATTTATAAAGCTAAACTAGAAAATCAATTAGAAAGGAAGATTAAGAAACTTAGATTTAATAGAGGAAGCGAATATAATATAGGCACCCTTAGTACTTTTTTGTAGAGCATGGAATTATTCATGAGGTAACCCCACCTTATTCTCCACAATCTAATGGAATAACTGAAAGAAAAAAATAGAACTCTAATGGATATGATAAATGCAATGCTTATTAGTTCTAGGTTACCAGAGAGCTTGTGGAGGGAAGCGTTATCACTGCTTGTGTTATATTAAATAGAGTAATTGTGAATGATAATGATAAAACACCTTATGAAATTTGGAAAAAAACAAGTATTTAATCTTAAAATGTTGAAAGTGTGGGAGTGTTTAGCAAAAGTAGCAATTCCAAAACCTAAACGTAAGAAAATAGGACCTAAAACTGTTGATACTGTTTTGTTAGGATATGCTCAAAATAGTAGTGCTAATAGATTTCTAGTAATAAAATTTGAGATAAGTGAAATTACTAATAATACAATAACTAAATCTCAAGAAGCTATATTTTTTGAAGATATTTTTCTATATAAAACTAGGATCTCAAATCAGGTCGTAAATAGAACATCTATTACTAGTAATTCCTATGAGAGATGATTCTGAACATCTAGACATAGAACCTAGGAGTAAGAGAACTAGAATAGAGAAAAACTTTAGATATGATTTTTATACATTTTTTACTCAAGGAGAACAAAATACTTTAGAGAAGTTATGTTATCCTTAGATTGAAGCCATTAATAGTAATATTGAATCAATACTACAAAATAATATTTGGGAGTTGACTAATCTACCTCATAGTAGTAAAGCTATACTGAAACATGATGAGAGTATAGATAAGTATAAGGCAAGATTAGTAGCCAAGGAATTTACACAAAACAAAGAAATAGATTATTTTGACACATATTCACCTGTTTCTAGGATTACAACCATTAGAATCTTAATTGCTCTAGCATCCATTTATGATTTAGAAATTCATCAAATGGACCTTAAAACTGCTTTTTTGAATGGAGATTTAGATGAAAAAAGTTATATGAAGCAACTTGAAGGTTTTGTGGTTAAAGGACAAGAACATAAAGTTTGCAAGTTAGTTAAATCTTTGTATGGACTTAAGCAAGCTCCTAAACAGTGGCATGAAAAGTTTGATAAGGAAATTCTAGAATTTGGTTTTAAGATCAATGACCATGATAGATGTGTATACTTTAAAGAAGATAATAGAGAATGTATTATTTTGTGTTTATATGTTGATGATATCTTATTATTTGGAACAAAGATATGATTAAAAACGTGAAATCTTATTTGTCTTCAAAATTTGATATGAAAGATTTATGAGAAGCTTATATAATTTTGGATATGAAATTAAAGAAAACAACCAATGGTATTACATTAAATCAATCTAGAATCTTAGAGAAGATGTTAAAAAAGTTTGATTACTACAATCTCAAACCTGTTTCAACCCCTTTTGATCCTAGCATGAATTTAAAGAAAAAAAATGATGCACCTGTATCTCAACTTAGATATTCTCAAAATATTGGATCACTTCTCTATATTGCTAATAAGACTAGACTTGATATTGCATATGTTGTTGGGAGATTAAGTAGACACACTCATAATCCTAGTAAAGATCATTGTATTGCTTCCAAAAGATTTTTTAAATATCTAAGAGGAACTCTGGATTATTCACTTTGCTTTAGTGGTTTTCCTAATGTGGTAGAAGGTTATAGCAATGCTAATTAGATAACAGATAGCCTAGATGTTAAGTCTACTACTGGATATATATTTATGTTGAGTGGAGCAGCAATATCTTGGGTTCTAAAAAACAAACTGTTATCTCTAGAAGTATAACAAAATCAAAACTTATAGCTTTAGATACTACGTGTCTGTGGACTCGTCTTTTTCTCGCGCCCCTGCCTTTCGGAAAGAGTTTGAAAAGAAGGCCTCACAGTTCAGACTCCCGCGGTTCTGAATCTAGTCTCACAAAGTGCAATGTGAAGCTGATAATCACCAAAGAGTCCAATCCGGCAAATCATTTTGGAAAATCGATTTTAAATTAAATAATGCCAAAAATGGACTGCTTTGCCAGATTATAGAGTCGCTACCTAAATATTTTATTTTAGGAAAATTTAGGAAACCCTGACTCGTGCCAAAGGCCACGTGTTCATCATCACCAAAGTTGTCTCGGCTTGGGAACTTGGGTACGAGAGGAGAAGGTCCTGAAATGAGCACCCCCGCTCGCCCGATCAAAGATCGGCCTCTACTAATCATGATATGATGTTTTATAAACATTATGTATTCTTATTCTGGTTATTAGCTAACTTTACTATGTGACGCACACAAGCAAGTATAGACTAAAATCGCAAGAATTGGAATAACTCAAGTCATGTTTGGTTTCGAAAATGATTTGAATTTTGCCATCATCAAGTGGGCTTAAAGATGCGGATTTGCCACCTCAAGTAGGCTTTAAAACATGATTTTGCCACTTCGCAGAGTGGGCTTAAAAAACATACATTCGTTGAACTGTTCCAATTCAAACAATAAAGCCTTCATCCACAGGCATTCATGCAGTTTAGCATCTAAGCACATAGCCTCATGGCAAGCATGCGAAACATGGAAATATGGCAATCACACTCATGCAAGTATGCTAAAGCATAAAACTTACTGAGTACTCCAAGTCAAAAACAAAAACTAGTTTGAAAAATGTGTGATCCTAACTATACAAGATGCCTAATGCAACACGTGCAATATGAAATTAATAGGCTCGGCTACTAATATAACATTTGTAACACTTTGATAGAATGCTTTGAAACACGTATTCAAAGAAGTATTGAATTGACTATGCATTTTGAATGATGCGCCAAGCTTCGGTGTAGGCAAGACAAATGAATGGTTGCAAACATGCAAGCATAAGGTATACTAATCGAAAATGATCCCTAATTTAACCATCAAAAGCGATTAAATAAAAGGGAGAAAGACGTGGGGTTGGAAGACATAAACATATGCACGCACATTTATTACAACATTATGTCCCCACGAAGGAGGGTCTGAATGAATAAGTTAACTAGCTACGTTAATTAAGCTAACTATTATAAACCAAAACTAATTAACTATTCTAAGCTAATTATACAACAATTGAAACAAATTAACTTACTCTAAGCTAATTAAATATTACAAACCAGAATTGAAGAATTAGTTACACTAACTAATTAAGTACAACATTTGAATTAACTAGCTATTCTAAGCTAACTAAAGCAATTAAATGGCCTCGAGGGCGAGGAACGCATGCATGCTCGGTTGCTCCACCCGAAAATGCCACCGCCCTTGCCATCGGATGCCTCTGTTTGCACTCGTTTGATCACTGAAAATTGTGCCAACTCCCAGAATGCCTCTACTCTAACTCAGGAGCACACTTGTGCAATTTTTCATTGGTGGCCGGTCGGCTACCAAAGGTGGCCATCGGCTACCATAACTGGCCGGTCGGCTACTGCTAGTGGCTGTCGGCCACCCCTGCCCCGAACTTTATTTTTTGTTGCAATAGAGAGCAAATAGAGGCAAAGTAGTGTATTCTCAAGGTTTGTGTGCATTGTTACTCTCCTTATCATTACTCAAGTTCAAAGGAGTATAATTCTCGGCCCTCAAACTGTGAACCAAGCATTTTCAATGCATGATAGCTAAGGAGCCAAGTTTGCACAAGTTAATGAATGCAAAACAAGACTTGACACAACCATAACCCCATCATGCATGATCAAGGGTGATGGTGACCAAGAAAAGTGGCACATTTTATCACTTTGAGTATGAAATGTCCCATTTTTCTCATGTTCGAATTAACGTTCGATCCGAACACTTGCAATGCAACATGAAGATGCTCAATCTTGCCTTTTTTACTTTGTTCATTTTGTTTACTCATTTTACATTACCGATTCATTCTTTAATCGATTAGTCCAAAAGGTGAATGTCCTCTAATTAAAAGTAAGCTTAAACCACAAGTGCCTTGAGCATGAAAGAGACCTCATGCCGTCGATAATGAACTCCCGAAGGAATTAAACCATTAGGCATGAGGGTCTCAATTTTACACTTAAGCCAACAAAGGGTTCAAAGCCACTTTCAAAATAAATGAAAGAGTGAAGAATAAAGGGAGATTGTAGAGATTTCAGTGCTAAAATGGAGTGCAAAATGGCACTAAAACATGCAAGTAACTCATGCAATTCATGCTAAAAAGCCTAAAACATTAAGCTAGTGAAGCCTCTTTACACTACAACCACACAATACAAGCCCCAAAGGACCCAAACCAGCTCAAAACAGAGCTAAAACTAGTCAAAACAGTAGCAAAAACATGCTGAGATTAAGGTACAAAATGCTAGAAAAACATGCTCACATGTTAAGCTATCTAGGCATGCAAAGAAGACATAAGGAGGGGAGGCTACCCCCTCCAATTTTGAACTTCAAAACAAGGTTTTTGCCACTGAAATAACTCTGAATTTCAGTAGTTAAAAGGCCCAAAAAGTTTGATTTGAATATGCTAAAGGATGGTGCAAAATCTTACACAATTAAGCAACAAGAAGGGTAGACTACCCCTTTACACAAAATGGCCTCAAACCACCATGTTAAGCCTCAAAAACCAGAGTTTTTTGTAGTTGAAAACCAGCTAAAAAAAAAATTCAAAAAGATGGCAAAATAAGTATACACAATAAGCTTAAATGGGTTAAGTTCTCTACCTTTGAAGCACAACACAAAACAACCACAAAATCAGGCTCAAACCTCCTTCAAAAGCTCAAACTAGGCTCCAAGGGACCTTAGCTCCAAGGTGGTTAAGTTTGGTTAAGGGTTAGTGTGCAAAAGTGTAGAGAAAACTAACTACCAAGAACAAAACAAGAAGAGAGAGAGAGAATTCTAGAGAGAGAGGGAGAATTTTGATCCTAATTTTCTAACCCCTCCAAATGGGGGAGAGCACCCCCTATATATAGAAAATCAAGGTTTAGGCTTGAAATCATCCTACCATACACGTGTATGGAGATACACTTCAGTGAACAACAGCTGGCACAGCTGGTAAAACAAATATCTAAAAAAGGATACAAATGGTCGTCGGCCACCTTAAGTGGCCGTCGGCCACTTTTAGTAGCCGACCGGCCACCACAAGTGGCCAACAAGTGCAACTAGTGGCCGACAAGGCGTAGGACTGGCCGACAAGTTCCCTCCCCCTGCCAGGCAAGAGGCAACAAGATTTTGGCCCAAAAACAAGCACAAAACAAAAAGGTTTAGAGGCTCAAAGACAAGGTGTTCCGCTAAGGACTTGGGGGGCTCAAAACGAACACAAACAAGCACAATCATTGAGTGCACAAACGATGACATCCAAGTCTTGAGGACGATCAAAAATGGGGTGTCTACAGTTGCCCCTCTTTGACAGAACTCGGAAGTCACGAAATGACGGAAGTGAATGTCAAAGCCCAGAGACGACCCATTTTTGACAAGGCCGAAGACTTGGACAAACAACAAGCAAAACAAAGAACGATTGCGGCCGCAAACTACTTACATATTCCATTGCAAGGAATCAAACCAACGTAGTTCTGGGGCAAAATGCAAATGATATGCACGAATGCAACAACATAACCTATGATCGTGCAATGAGGCTATAATGAAACATCTAGATGCAAGCGTTATGCAAAGAAATGCTACATGCAATCTCGTATATAAAAGGAAATAAGAAAACACGCCACATGTGAGAAGCACAAGCCAAACTACATTTCATGCAGAAAGGATGTAAGAAAAATTATGTAATCTTAACTATGCCTCGCGTAGGGAAGACGAAAGAATAACACAATCAATCGGGGCGCGCCGAGGTGCCGAACAAGAATTCCAACGCGTTGCACGCGGGAAGGAAAGAAGGGATAGTGTAAAACACTTGGACATGCCCAAATGTTTCTAACCAAAAATGTCCTAACGACATCGCACGGCGAGAGGAGGAAAAGGCAACGAGAACATCGGGACGCGCCTAAATGTCTCTGACCGAAGCATCCTAACATGTCACACGCGAGAGGAAAAAGGGAGCGGTGTAAACACCGGAACTCGTCCTGAATGCTTCTAACCAAAATAAGCAGTGGTGTAAACACCAGGCGTACCCCAATGTTTCTAACCAAGGGGAGTGGTGTAAACACCGGAACCTGTCCGAATGCTTCTAACCAAAACAAGGAGTGGTGTAAACAGCGGGCATACCCAAATGCTTCTAACCAAAATAAGGAGCGGTGTAAACACTGGGCATACCCGAATGTTTCTAACCGAAAGGAGTAGTGGTGTAAACACCGGGCGTACCCGAATGTTTCTAACTAAAACAAGGCAGATCGAAGGACAGGAGCGGTCCTCACCTGGAGCTCCTCTAAATGAACCGTACATACAATATCGTGCCTGCATAAGAAAGAAACTTAACAAGCATAATATAGCAAGCGTACACGTTCTACGCAAGGTTAGCAAAGCATATTCTATGCAGTAATACAAAAGCATGTTCTATGCAAGAGATGGAGAAATGCAATATTCTATGTAGTAGGATAGGATGCACGCAATAACCAATTGCGAAAATGCATGTTCAATGCGAGGATTAACAACATGCTCGAATGCAAAATACCGAATAAAGAAATGCATGTTCTATGCAATGACGTGTCTAATAAAACCGATTCAGTTACAACCTCTGATTTACCTCTTGGAGGAGTTACAATACATGTCAAAAGGATACATCTCGTTCATGCCGACTAGTGATGAGTCATGCACCGAAGACATGGTTCGAAACTTCTGCAAAGACACTTTGAGCTGAAAAGTGAACTTTTCTCTTACACTTTCTCGAGAACCAAGGACATAAAACAGCATAAAAAACACACAGTGGAGAACATTGAAAGCTTTTCAGCCACCTTGAAGAAGTGTTGGCCACCTGCCGGCCACTAGGGAATTCTGTCGGCCAGAAATGGTGGCCGTCGGCCACCAATAGTTGCCGGTCGGACCACTTGTGGCAATTTGGGATATTTTGGTCTTTTTGCATAGAGATCTTTAAGTACACATCTCCAAACCTCATTTCCTCACACCTACATTGCCGAAATTACTTCCTCTTCCTCCCTAGACACTTTTCCCCTCTTGATCCGAACTTTATACGCGTTTTTCCAACACCCCATGCGAAGTTGATTTTGCTAAAAACTCTTGATTTCCTCCGTTTTGAACCAATTGTAATTCATTTTCAGTTGCTTTTTTCCTCCATTTTTGCCACTTGAGGTTTGTTTCCCTCGAGTTTGTCTTGAGTTTGGTGCCTTTTCTTGGGGTTAGACTTTTTCTCCCATTTTGTCTCTCTGAGAGTTGACTTTTGGCATTTTTCACCTATTTTTGCTCATTTTCGCATACTTTCTCACCTTTTTTCCAGATGGCAGATGACATTCCCCATGATGGAGGTTCTCCAAGGATGGAGGGAGATCCCGAGCACATACCATTACCACCTAAAGTCTGACCCTTCGACCCAGAGAGATACCACCCCGAGGTGCACGTACTACCGCCCGATACAGTTCGTCATTTCAGTGGATTCGCACGAGGCACACCAGATGATCTCTTGCTGCGAGAGCCGGAGTCTCACTTATCCTACGGTGCCTCCGAGGTACGCACTGTTTCCCTACTTTTTCTGCGATGTACCTTGCATTTCCTGTATAGCTTGCACTTTTGCACTGTCTTTCATCTGCTCATTTTGAATACATTCACACACTGTATTTCTTACACTGCCTTTCATCTGCTTACTTTGATCACAGGTGGACTCTCACTTTACCTAAGGATATGGGACCACATCCACGAGAGACTGGTACATGGACCTCCCTGTCAGTATCCGCCAGATCGTCGATGAGGCGGGGTTTGGTTTATTCTGCATGGGGCTGTCGTGCCTCATGGCGAGCAGGTCCCTACTTGGTGCGCTAGTAGAGAGATGGTGGGACACTACTAACTTTTTCCATTTCTCTACCATGGGAGACATGACGATGACCCCGTATGATTTTGCTATGCTCACGGGCCATCGAGGTAGGAGGTCGGCTGATCCCATATAATACTGACATGGGTGAGTGGGAGGCCGCCTGGATCTATTTGCTAGGGGCACGCCCACTTATCTTCCGATCAAGGATAGTTCGGTATAGCTGGTTTGCAGATCAGTTCAGAGGGACAACTCCAGAGATTGTAGAGGAGATCGAGCAGTATGCCCGAGGCTTCTTGATGTTCCTCTTTGGCACCACCTTATTTGCCGACAGGGCGAACACTGTCAGGCTATATCTTTTGAGTGCTTTGGTGGACTTGTCTCAGGTCCAGCATTATGACTGAACTGCTATATGAGCTCGACATCCTGCAGGAGCGGGAATAGAGTTGGCGGCTATTGGAGAGCTTGGGAGGTATGCTTTACTTTTCTGCTTTACATTCTCTGTCATGCTTTCTGCTTTGCACTTTCTGTACACTGCACACACATAGTCTAATCTGTGCTTTGCATTTGCACTTTCTGTACGCTGTACTACACACCCTGCTTTCCGTATTTTCTCTATATTCTGTATTCTCTAGACATCGCACACATACTTTGCTTTCCGCATTATCTATGTTTAAACTGTTGTATACTCACTATCGCCCTTTTTTTTTTTACAACTATGGGTGTATGCCTATTTTCCGACACTTGCCCTAGAGCCAGAGGTCGAGATGCCTCCTAGGGTGCCATACTCTCACTGGTATGGCGGGAGATGTCAGCCGAGGACCCGAGAGACCCTTTTATTTTTTCGCTGATATTTTGATACAGTGAGGGCAGCAGAGGTAACTCAAAACTCACAGTTCTTTCTACTTTCAACTCCGATTCATATTGCATATCTAATGGCAACTAACAACCTATGCATTTTCTACGTACAGATCTTATGGCAGCCTTGGGCGACGATGCCAGAGGGTGTCAGATTTCAGTTTGCTGGTGCTTGGGGCGCTTCTCGCTATCGGTTCGTACTAAAAGGACCGATAGGCTGAGCTTGGTTCCTGGGTGAGCACTTCCTGTGCCAGACATTGGGTTTGCCACTACAGACAGTTTCCATGCCACCTCCTCCATCCATGCGGGCCACAGAGAGTCTCTCCTCCCAAGAGATCATTGACTTCACGCGAAGCGTGGAGGCAGACTATTTTCTCGGAGAGGAGGACTACACGACATACATTCAGACGCATCTCATGCCTCCCTTGACGAGTGTTCATGCTCATATAGGGAGGGCAGCAGATGCCCCTTTGACGAGTAGGGCCCGAGCACTGAGGGGCAGGGCTAGAGGGACACCCTCCGCTAGGCAGAGTTTTGGATGGCCAGAGCTTCCAACCGAGCTGACAGGTTGGCAGTACTCCGGAGAGGCTTATCAGATTCCGATTGAGCCTTCACTGCCTGGTCACAAATATGTCAGGACACTCGATTTATCCCCGGTATGAACTACAGTTTTCATTTTTTTCATTCTTGCTCAGATACTAAGACATTCATTCCTTCTGGACACTGATTATTCCAAATTGCATTTGTAGGCGCTCGCAAGCTATGTCGAGGGATTGCTTAAGATGTTGGCCTCATTCGAGGGCATGAACTTGCGGAGGGAGGCACTACTCAGCTTCTATGGCATCCAGGTAATTTTTCAGTTTTCTTACATTTCAGCCATCATATTTCTACTGACACACTTCAACTAACACTTCAACTGAACATTTCCCCACATTGCACTGATACACTGCATGTATAAATACCATCTAACACATTGCATTCACACACCGTATCTGACTTTTGCATGTGCGCGTTCCGCACACCATACTCGCATCTGATACACATACTAAGCCTAACATATACCAATTGCCTTTTCAGGTCCCATCTCTGCCGACTGCACCGGCGGCAGTAGCTGCAGGACCATCAGCACCCACTCCAGCAGCAGGGAGAGAGAGAGAGAGAGAGAGAGAGAGCGGCTCTAACACTTGGCCGAGGGGGACATCGTGAGCCTATTGTGCGGGATGATGATGAGACCAGCGAGAGCGAGGAGGCTGCAGATTAGCATAACGAGTCATCTGAGAGCGGACACGATGATGCTGGCTCAGATTTCGCTAGTAGAGATGAGGCTGAGCCAGGCTCTGATGCAGAGGACGACGACAACTCCGGTTCCAGTTCTGATTCAGCATCAGGTTCAGATAGCGGTGCGGATGGAGATAGCTCTGCAGAGTCCACTCCGCTAAGGAAGAGGAGAAAGAGAGCCTCTAGAGCTTGAGTTAGTTGATGCTGATTCATGTGTTTTTGCTTAGTTTCTTTCTTTTTTAGTAGTGTAACACATTGTATAGCTTAGATAGTTTTATTTTCTTAAAAACTTGTACTCTTTGTAAAAAGAAACCATGATTGGAATGTGTGGAGGAGTGGTTTGGAAATACTCTTTGAATCCTGTAGGACGCTTGTGATCCTCAGCTAGTCACCTTAAAAGGAATGAACACTCTGGTCGGGGGTGCCGGAATTAGCACTCCGACGGTTCAGTCAGTGTATACTGTCTTGGTTACTTATATCTCAAGTTAAACTTATTCTCACCCATACCTTTCTCTGGCTGATGCTCTTCTATTTATATTCTTTTTCTTGGGCCTTAAGGTCAGGCCCATCCTTGATCCGTTGCACGTCTATTTACTCGGCTTTTGTTCCGCTGGTTGGAATGCCGATTATCCTATTCGGCTCTGTGGTTGACTAGGATCAATGCCAAATACAAATTCCGTCCTTGATTACCCTCATACTTGTATCCGGCCTTATTGCCCCCGGAATATTCAGCTCCTACAATTGCCCACCAAACATCCTATTAACGCCAGTTATTCGGCATGTTTAGTTTCGAACGACATGTTTTTATTTTTGAATTTGAGAAGTCAAAGAAAGAACGGTGGCTAACCTCTTCCCGACGTATGTCAGAGCACACGCTTTTTAGGCATTATTACATCTTCCCACCTTCTCGTACGCGTTCTTCATTCGATGTGAATTGAAACTATGTTGTCCCTTTCGTGTGTAAGTTCTTTTTTGGATACTCAAAGCTTCTGGTTTGCCTTTCGATATATCTCCATCTCGTGACCTCTGCAACGTCCTCCTGTCCCTCATTATCTCTTCTGCTTCTTGTAAGTTTTCTTCTCCTTCACTTCGAATCCCATTTCCCTCGTTTATTTTTAGCTTCGCATAATCCTTAGGCTGGCTAGGATGGCAAAACATTTGAAAGAACTCCTTTCTACGGGTCAAATTTCTGGCTTCCGACGCCATTATTCCATCCCCGACGACGTCTATCTGTCACTCGTGGCAGACAGCACCACTGATATGGAGAGGACTGATAAGAGTACAATCATCTTTCCTCTCCTATCGATTGCTGAGGGCGGAGTCTGTTTTCCCCTTCACCCATTTTTAAGGGCCGTCCTTTGACACTAGGGTTTAATCCCTTCCCAACCCAACGTAAATTTTTTCCGAAACATAATGGGGATTATGGAGTTGAATCGACGCCTTAGGATTAACCTAGGTATACCTGCTATTCAGCATTGTTATGCCTTAGCCAAGTCTACTGGCCGGTTGGGGTGCTATTTTCTCAGGGCCAAGGATACCGATCATCACTTAGTGACCATGCTTGCCAGTTCTGGCAAACGTATTGACGATGTAATGGTCGTTGTCCGAGGAATATAGGAATTCAGCGAGGGTGAAAGATCGCCTAGATCTCGTGCCAAGGCGAAAAAGACGAACCAGGTGGCCATATAGCTCATTTTGTTTCTCCTATTGCCATATAACGTATTTGGATTTTCTTCTATATACTTACCATTTTGTTTATGCAAGCAACGATTTGAAGAAAGTGTTGGTTTCAGCTGACGACGCTGTGCTTGCAGAAATTAAAATCGCACTATAGTTCATTGGCCGTCCAAGCCTTCAGAAACAAGGGAGGGCGGCCCACATTCTCCTATGGTATGAGCCGACTTACGCAATGTTTTCGGCGGCAAACCACATTCTAATTCCCAGAGGCGAAGATCATTTTACGGCCCTTATCTTCCCGAACTACAAAAACCTAAGGCAGATTGGTTTAGAAGACTTCGATTCAGAGCACGTGGAGAGCAAGCAGCCGAAGCGGTCGCTGAGGACCCGAACCAGTTGGAAGCCGAGGTAGACGAGGCTCTCAACTCGGTCTTTGAGGAAGCCAGACTTAATTTGTTCGACCCTTTATCTACATCAGGCCGAGGGGGACGTCTCCGTTGAAGACATTTTTATCGACCTTGGGGACCTATCCGGCTCGTTTCCTGACAGCATGGCTGGCGAGTCGCTCACTCAAATGGCCAAGCGAAGGAACACCAAGAGGATGGCTGCCCGTCGGAAGGCCAAGGCCAAGCAAAACCAACCTCTACGGCCTCCACCCAACGCTAGGGAAGAGACTCCACCTGCTCCCGTTGAGGAGGTGGTTCAGACTGTTGTGGCCAAAATAGAGCCTGTTGTCGATCGACAAGACCAAGTGACGGAGCAAAGGGGGAAAAAACGTTCAGCCGATCAAGATGTCGGTTCTTCGAAAGACCTAGTGGATAAACGGCCACGAATGGAAGAATCGGACTTGGTCGTGCCATTCATAATTCAACCAAGGATAAGAAACACGCCGGTTGCTTTCGACGCATCGACTGTAAAAAACCCAGCGGTGACCTTGATCTTGGCCTCCTCTATTTCTCTACCGGTTGATAGAGTAACCTTTAGGGCAGAGAACGATTTGCTGTCCATTGCATTAGCCGCTTAGTAGGCGATATTGGTACATGATCTTTGTAATTGTGCAAACCAAAAGAAAATTTTATATTGGCTTATCGATTTCTTGCCTTGTAGGTGGCAGCTAGGATAGCTGAGATTTGTCGTCGCCAATATGACGCTATCAAGCAGATCGGCCTTCTCACTGCTGAAGTGAAGAACGAGAAGGGAAAGGCAGCAGAGGCCTCTCTCAAGGCCGAATCTGAGGCCATTAAAGCAGCGGTAGAGAGAGTGAGGGCTGATGCCAAAGAAGATAAGGCCAAGGCTGCTGATAGACTGAGATTGGTCACCGAAGAGAGAACGGGTGCTAGTGAAGAAGCACTCAAGTTGGCCAACGAGACAATTGCCAAGTTGGAGGCCAACTTGGAGGAGTCAAGGAGGGCGATGGCAAACGCCGAGTCGACAATTTCCAAGTTGTTCCAGGCTAGCAAAGATGCGGCCTTGGCTGACTACGTGGAAGAAGTGCTGAAGTTCGAAAACAGGGGGTTCAAACATGGCTGGCTCAAAGCCTTGGCTGCTGCTAACGTGGTATCGGAGTAGCCAATTCTGTACAAGCAGGTAGACGTTGAGCCACTGGCGTCTAACCCTGAAGACTGACAATTGAACATTTTCCATTTTGTTTTTAGTATTGTGTGTATGTAGGTTTTGTTAAATTTATTAGGTTTTTGACTGTTCATTTTTGTGAGAAGCTAATGTAGGGTAGTTTTCATTTGTAAAATGAATTCTATTTGTGCTCAGTTTATGAATGAAAATTATTTTTGCTATTTGTGCTCAGTTTATGAATGAAAATTATTTTTGCCTTTCTGCCTGATGAATGTGCTTGTTAACAGCTGAGTAAGATGTAAAATCATGAAATGAATAGAACAAACTGCTGAATTAAACATAACTGTAAAGCACTGCAACTTAGCCGAATATATTAGTGAATATGCCCTTGCCCCAGCAAGTTAATGAACAAGAATGCCAAAAAAGGGCAGTTCAGGAGTTTGTTGGGGCACAATGGCAATTCGACTGAGCTCAGATAGTTACGCCGAATAGATTAGTGAATTTGCCCTTGCCCCAGCAAGTTGATGAACAAGACTGCCAAAGAACAGCAGTTCAAGAGTTTGCTAGGGCAAAATGGCAATTCGGCTGAGCTCTGATAATTACGCCAAATAGATTGGTGAATTTGCCCTTGCCCCAGCAAGTTAATGAATCAGACTGCCTAAGAATGGCAGTTCAGGAGTTTGTTGGGGCACAATGGCAATTCGACTGAGCTCTGATAGTTACGCCGAATAGATTAATGAATCTGTCCTTGCCCCAACAAGTTAATGAACAAGACTGCCAAAGAACGACAGTTCAGGAGTTTGCTGGGACACAATGGAAATTCAACTGAGCTTTGATAGTTACGCCGAATAGATTAATGAATCTTGCCCCACCAAGTTAATGAACACGGCCGCCGCATTAATGAACTAGAACCTTGACCCACGTCAGGTTGTGGCGCAGGGCATTAAAGGGAACGCTTTGGGAACACTGCGCCCTCGATTAGTAGTATGGGTGGGGGCTGCACTCGTTTGGGGTTCGTATTAGTGTCCAAATTTGGCAGATCACTAGAGGGAGAAGAGTGTTGGGTTTGAACCAGATGTCTAGAAGGTTATTTTTCAATAGCAAAGGAGAAGGGAGAACGCTTGTAGAGTTAGATGCAGAGATGAATCGAGGTGGCGAGTCTATGCGTACGGAGAGTAGGACGTCGAGGGATCGTGAAAAATGCTAGTCCCTGTGTCGTCGAAGTAGGTCACCTAGAAGGGAAAAACAACAACGGGGCAGCTCCCCTCCACCACGCTCGAGGGGAGAAACCAGTGCAGCACTGCGCCCATTAAGTTTTGCGATTTTTGTAGGGGACAAACCTATGACAGAAGCAAACTCGATTGTGCGCGACCCAAACGTGGCAGTCAAGTTTACTCGACAAATTTTTCCACCAGAAGTCTAGCAGTCGATGGTCGGTCGACTTGACTTCGAAGTGTTCTGGGAGGGCATCCATGGAGCAGTGAAAGGGATGTATACCGCCTATGAGATCGGCATGCGTCTTCATTCCGCACGGCGGTAGATAGAGGAGAAGGATGAACGCATCTGAAGCTTAGAAGCTCGTATGGAGAAGGCTAAGTGCGAACTAAGAAAAGTCAAAACTGCCGAGACATAATCGGCCGAACAAGCTAACCCGATTGTGGAAGAGACGGTGACCCAACGGCTCATAAGTCATGCGATTGCCGATCGAGATACGGCGAGCATGTTTGCAATAGAGGCCGCAAGGACTAGGGCTTATGAAAAAGGCTTCCACGAGGGCCAAAAAGTTGGGATATAGAAAACTAAGGAAAACCTCACCGAGGAGGTCTGCTGATGTGAGAACTGTGGATTCAAGCACGGATATATCAAGGCACTCCAGGCCGCAGAGGCTCTCCGGGCAACAGGCATTGATTCGGCGTCGCCGCTATATCAGGGTCATCATTTTCCCTTTGCAGCCTTCGAAGTTGAGAAGAGTGATGATGAAGGAGATGCCGAGTTAAACTAGACATTGTAACACTCTAACGTAGATTGGAAGCTAATTATGTATTTAACGATTAATTCAATGAAACATTTTATTTTTAAATGTTTGCATGTTGTTTCAATTCATATTTATACATTTTGTTATGATCATCTTCCATTTTTCGCCAACTATGTTTGTTCTTTTTAATTGTAGTATTCACAAAAAATGCACTGAATTCGAGGCTTTCATCTTGGCCAACCATGGTATCCATGAAGGGCACTCCGAATCGGGAGGATTATTCGGCCCAAAAGTGTCATTCACTGATGGGGCTCTGAATTCGGAGGCTTTTTTCTTGGCCAATCGTGATATCCATGGAGGGCGCTGCAAATTCGGAGGCTTATTCGGCCCAAAAGTTTCACTAATGGGGCTCCAAATTCAGAGGCTTTTTATCTTGGCCAATCATGATATCCACGAAGGGCGCTCCGAATCCGGAGGCTTATAATTTGATGAACTGAATTTCACAGTGAAGAAATAAGAAACTTTGCATTGTAAAAGTGAAATTTGTACATGGCAAACATTCAAAACAAGGATCATGCCCCACAAGTCGGGTTAATGATAGAATTTACACAAATGTGTGGAGTTCCAAGGATGTGGCAGACTTCATCCTGACATGTCTTTGAGCCGATATGCCCCTATGCCGGTGATGGACTCAATCTGATAGGGGCCATCCTAATTGGGACCTAGCTTTCCGTCGGCGGGGTTCCTAGTAGCGGGAATAACTTTCTTCAGGACCAATTCTCCAGGAACATAACATCGTAGCTGTACATGTTGATTATATGATTTAGCGAGCTGTTGCTGATACCGTGCCATAGATGCGAAGGCTCGGTCTCCCCGTTCTTCAATCAGAGTTAGATCCAAAGCTAGCATCATGTTATTATGGCCCAAATCGAAGACCTTCGTTTTCAGAGTAGGTAAGCCGATTTCCATAGGGATAATTGCTTGAGTTCCAAAGCACAGGGTGAATGACATTTCTCTAGTGGACCACCTTGGTGTAGTGTGATGGGCCCATAACACACTGGGGAGCTTTTCAACCCACCTGCCTTTAGCTTTGTCCAACCGTTTCTTGATGCCGTCCAAAATGGCTTTGTTGGAGGCTTCGGCTTGATCATTGCTCTGTGGATAAGCCGAGGTGGAGAAGTAGGGCCGAATACCATACTTGCTGCACAATTCTCGGTAGACGCCGCAATCAAACTGGGTGCCGTTGTCTGAAATAAGTGCTCTTGGAATGCTGAATCGTGTTATGATATTTCTCCATACAAAATGTTTCACATCAGTGTCCCGAATATGTGTTAGTGCCTCCGCTTCGACCCATTTTGAGAAGTAATCTGTCGTGACAATAAAAAATCGCTTGTTGCCCAGGGCACGAGGTAATGGTCTGACGATGTCAAGTCCCTATTGGGCGAATGGCCAAGGACTGGTTATAGAGCTCAACTCTTCAGCAGGCAAATGGGCTAAAGGTGAAAACTTCTAGCACTGTTCACATTTCTTGACATAACACTAGGCATCAGCTCTCATTGTCGGCCAATAATACCCCTGTGTCACAGCTCGATGAGCCAAAGAGCGCCCGCTAGAATGGGCACCACAACTACCTTCATGTATTTCAGTCAGGAGTCCCTCGACTTTATCCGGATGAATGCACTCTAGGTATGGACCAGAAAGGGATTTTTTGTAGAGTTTTCCTTGTGGATCCAAGTAGTATCGCAGGGCTTTGTTTCGCAGCTTGTGTGCTTCTTTCTTATCCGTCGGGAGCTGTTCAGAAGATAGGAAGGTAGTGATAGAGTCCATCCAACTCGGACCTGATTCTATGACATTGATTTGGGCTGACTCTGAAGGGCCAATGCTGGGCTTAGGGATGAATCCCACTTCAATTGTCCGTTTAATCTCAGAGTTAATGGCGGAGGCTAGGCAAGCCAGGGCGTCTACATGTGTGTTATGATCTCGGGTTATTCGGTTCAATTCATGATGGTCGAATTTTGCCAGCAAGGAATTCGCCATTTTTATGTAAGCTGCCATACGATCGTTTTTGGCCGCGTATTCCCCCTTCAATTGATTGATGACTAATTTTGAGTCGCAAAAGATAAGCAGACGTCGAGCACCCAGGAGATGTGCATTTCGTAAGCCGGTTAGCAGGGCTTCATATTCGGCCTCATTGTTTGATGCTTCAAAGCCGAGTTTGACTGCCTGCTCAATTATTGCCCTGTCGGGAGCCATGATCACTATGCCTGCCCCACTGCCACGTTGATTGGATGACCCATCATAGTAGAATTGCCAAATGTCCCCAACATAAATTCTCTAGTTCGGCTTAGGTTGACTTTGATCAGACTTAAAGTCGGCGAGGCCTCCAGTGAATTCGGCCACAAGGACAAGTTTTTCCAACGGAAGGTAACGTGTTTCGGCAGCAACCATTGCTTTGCTCACATAATACATTGGCCGCTGCTCCCCAAGTTCTTCCTTTAACAGTACGGCGTTGACGGCCCGGTCAGAAACTGCCAGATATAAAATGAGCGGATCACCTGCCGAAGGTGTTGTCAAGAGTGGAATTGATCGGAGGTAAGTCTTCAAACTGTTCAAAGCGGCTTCGCACTCACAGGTCCATTCAAATGCTTTCCCCTACTGTAGGGTATGAAAGAATTGTCGGCAGCGATCTGTGGAACGACTGATGAACCTGTTGAGTGCAGTGGCCATCCCCATCAACTTTTGAACCTCCTTGACCAATTGAGGAGAGCTGAGTTCCAGAATTGCTGTGATTTGCTTCGGGTTGGCTTCGATTCCGCGGTGGTTAACAATGTAGCCAAGGAATTTGCCTGATTCGATCCCAAATGCACATTTGGAAGCGTTCAGCTTCATTTTGTACTTGTGTAAAATGCTGAATGTCTCTTCCAGATTGGCTAGATGTGTTTGCTCTTCTTTGGATTTGACCACCGTATCGTCAATGTACACTTCCATAGTACGGCCGAGTTACTCAGTGACTAGTCTTTGGTAAGTTACCCCTGCATTTTTTAGCCCAAAAGGCATAACCTTATAGCAATAGGTTCCTCTTAGGGTGAGAAATGCAGTTTTGTCCTGGTCTTCTGGATGCATGGCAATTTGATGGTAGCCTCTGTAGGCATCCAGGAAGCTCATACGTCGATGATGTGCTGTGGCATCTACGAGTTGGTCTATTCTAGGGAGGGAAAAACAATCCTTGGGACAAGCTTTGTTTAAGTCCGTGAAATCCACACAAACACGCCAAGTCCCATTTTTCTTATTTACAACCACAATATTCGACAGCCATGTAGGATAGGTCACTTCCTGGATTGCTTCGGCATTAAGCAACTGGTCGACTTCTTCAGCAACGCCAGCAGTGTGTTCTGCGGCTGACCGCCGGCTTTCTTGAATAATCAGCTTACATTTGGGGTCAACGTTTAAATGGTGCTGAGAAACAAATGGATCCACCCCTGGCATCTCATATGCTGACCACGCGAATACATCAAGGTTGCCGAGTAAGAAGGAAATTAACTGCTGCTTGTCAACTTTATTCAGAGAGGCGCTGACCATGAAGAACCTGTCAGGATTCCCGTCAATTTCAACTCGATCTAAGGCTTTAGTTGCCTTTTCATTTGGGAGCCGCCCAACATCGTTAAAACTCTCTCAATCCGGTACCTCAATAGAATTCACTTCTAGCTCTCGTGGTGTGTTTGCAGCAAGAAGATAACATGCTTGTGCTGATTTTAGAACCACAGATTTATTCAATGCCGTGTTCAGTCGGGAAGCGAAGTAGTTGATGAGAGGTGCTTGGCACGGCTTGCATGGTATGATAGCCAAGTTTGTCCTATGATGAGATTATACGGCGAAGGAAGCTTGACAACCAAAAATTCCATATCCACTGATCGGGAGCCCACTTGAACTAGTGGCGTGATTTTGCCCAAACGGATATTCCAGATTAGCGTTGAAGTCGAACAACAAATAATGAGCTGGAGATAGGTCCAACTCAGTGAAGCTGAGTTTGAATGAATGTTTTTGTAGTACATAACTTTCAAAGTACTTCCTTGGTCGATGAGAACACGTTCCACGGTGAATCGATTTACACGTAGTTCGACGACCAAAAGGGATCAGTGTGGGGGAGCGTTTATGCCGACCAAATCAGAATCATCAAAAGAGATACTCATAGTTTCATGGGGCCATTTCGCTGGTGTGATTTGCTTCTGTAGGTTGGGATGCGACTGAATTGTATGTATCATGGATGCAGTCGGTAAGCTGTATATCGTATGAATTACGCCGAGTGGAGGTGAATCCTGCCGTAAAGCAACTGTTTTGGTTGAGTTGTTCTTTTAGACATGTTGCTTAAGCCGACCGTCTTGTACCAACCCCTCAAGGTGATCCTTCAACGCATAACAATTGTCGGTATCATGACCGTGGTCCTTGTGATATTCGCACCGCTTATCTTGTCTCCTCGTGTCGGGAGGTCCCATCATTTTGATGGCCATTTAAAGAATGGAAGGTGTTGAACTTTAGACATAACCATGCCGATCGGCTCCAACAGCTCCTTATATTTCTTTCCCACAGACCTTGTGTGCCTACTATCCACTTTGAGTTGTTCATTAGCTCGGTGGGGACATTGGCCATTTGATCGGCGCGAATCTCGCCTCTTGTCTCTTTTTAGCCCAATTCCGTTGTCCAGGGCTCCATGACGGTACAGAACTTATCGGCTGAACAATTTTAGGTGGGGCCATCTTGGTGGACTTGTGCCCGGCTTTGACCCGCAGGGTGTCATCTCACTTTGCAATATTCCTCGACTTTCTTCATCAACGACCAGACTGTTTTGGAGGGCTTTCTGGTCAAGGAACTACGGAGGGCACTATCAGGATGCAACCCCATTTTAAAGGCGGTGATAGCCATGGAGTCATTGCAAGCATCATCTACAAGATTAAAGCATTCCCAATAGCGTGCTGAATACGCTCGTAAGGTTTCCCGTGGTTGGATTTGCATTGCCTAGAGAGAGCCGGCTTGCTTCGACTAGACCTCATTGGTGATGAACCTTGCCCTGAAGGATTTTTGGAGTTGATGGAAGCTCTTAATCGATGCTGGTTCCAATTTATAATACCATCTGACGACCAATGGTTCCAAACTGCTCAGAAATATTCAGTACATGAGGGCTTCGTCGTCCGCATGCAATGTCATGCCTTGCTTATAATGACGGAGGTGATCAGTGGGATTCGATTTTCTGTCGTACAGGGTGAACGATGAAGCTTTGAACTTCTTGGGTAGTACTGCCCTTGCAATCCGTCGCCCAAAGGGGTCATGTTGGTCCTCTTCATTTGAATCATCTCTTCTTCGCTTATTCCGTGCACGCGGACTCCCCTCGGAGGAGTTGGAGGTTTCGACTCGTCCCTTCTTTTTGGATTCTAGGGAGGATGAGTCAGAATCACTGTTACTATCTTGTCTCTGAACTTGAGGTCATCAACCATCCTTTCTCTGAGGTCGTCCCAGATCTTGGCGTGCCGCTTGTTGGGATTTTTCCACTTCCAAGGCCAAATCTTGTCGAAGGCGCTCATTCTCAGCGATCATGTTTCCAACCTCTATTCATTTTGCTTCGCTTGGTCCATGATTGCTTGCATTGTCTCATGTACTGAAGTTGAGGGTGAAGCCTGGGCAACTGAGTCGAAGTTCAAGGCTCTTCGTGCGATAATGTTTTCTAGTCCAAGCATGTTACTTGGAGTGGTATCAACTAGTGGTGTAAGGTCGTCAGCGACTACTGGAGGATCTTTCGTCACGCCCGCCATGGATGTGCTGGAGTATTCCCACAGATGGCTTCAATTGTAGAGGAGTGGTTTGGAAATACTCTTTGAATCCTGTAGGATGCTCGTGATCGTCAGCTAGTCACCTGAAAAGGAATGAACACTCCGGTCGGGGGTGCTGGAATTAGCACTCCGACGGTTCAGTCAGTGTATACTGTCTTGGTTACTTATATCTCAAGTTAAACTTATTCTCACCCATACCTTTCTCTGGCTGATGCTCTTCTATTTATATTCTTTTTCTTGGGCCTTAAGGTCAGGCCCACCCTTGATCTGTTGTACGTCTATTTACTTGGCTTTTGTTCCGCTGGTTGGAATGCTGATTATCCTATTCAGCTCTGTGGCCGACTAGGATCAATGCCGAATACAAATTCCGTCCTTGACTGCCCTCATACCTATAATCGGCCTTATTGCCCCTGGAATATTCAGCTCCCACAGAATGAAAATAGCTTTTTGGTGAAAAAGTGTTGTATTTCTTTTTTTGCATTTTGAGCATCGCATTACACCACACAGCATAAAAACAAGAGCAATGGGATTTGAAATTTGTGTAGTGTATTGGCAATCGCTTAATCAGGTAATGAACCGACCAACACAGAACAAAGTAAAACAACTTGACAAACAATGCAACAACTCGATAAACAAAACAACTACAACTCAATAAGCAACACAACAACTTGAGAAACCAAGCAAAACAACTCGATAAACAAATTGAAGCAATTTGCGAGCAACTGAACAAAACCACTAAAACAAAAATAGCAGAATGCATCAAGAGCAGAACAAAACACAAGTTCTCAGCACTCTCAACACAACAGGAAGACCAAAGGAATTATGTTGGGAACAAACAGGGGCTGTCGGGCACTAGTGATGGCTGTCGGCCACCAAAAGTGGCCAGTCGGCTACAAAAGGTGGCCAGTCGGCCACCAACACTGGCCGATCGGCCATTAATGCAAGGGGCTTCCAAATTACTGCCACTTGTCTTCCGCTCAGCACCTTATCTTCTACAAAAGTTTGGGACTTCATAGTTTCTTCATTCCAGCTCTGTTTTTGCCACAAATGGAGCCATTCTTCACCGAAAAGCTCCCGACTTGGATCGCAACTTCAGATGGCTCAGAAAAAGTGAACTTTCAGGGTTTCAGGATAAATGCACTATTCCCTCTAAGTCGTACCCCACTGTGTTTTCCATTCCTCCATGCCGCAGCTAGATGTTGGAATCCAATTACACATGTTTTTAGCTTTGGGGGACAAGAGATATGTCTGACAATTGAAGAGTTCCAAGTTTTGATGGAATCCCAACGTGACGCGGAAATCTTGCCCTAGTCCCGTTTTAGTCACATCCAGGCTTTAGAAAGGATGTGTGGGCTCACTTTACATGATGCTCGATCCTTGGTTCACAACAGAGAGTTGGACATTCCTAGTTTGATTCATCGATTTTCGGATGCCGGTGACCGCGGCGACCGTCTCTGGTAGGGTTTTCGGCAACATGCCCTTTGCTTGTGTATGTTGGCTCATTTTCTACTTGGCCCCAGTTTCAGAGGGTCTAGCATTCGCTTGATCGAAGTAGTCCAAGGTTTAAAAGAGGGCAAGTGCTGCATTGGCTTGACACTAGCTGAGACTTTGATGGGCTTGGACGCCTTCCATAGGCGGGAGACAACCAAATTCGCAGGAAGTGCACTATCTTTGTAGGTAATGTTTCCCACCCTTCTCACATGTGTTTCTCATATCACTCGGCCCTCAGGCTCTGTTTTTCTCTCACCACCTTTTCTCACTTTTTCTCTCCGCATACACCTCTCTATTCTTTAAGCTCTCTTATTTTTCATCCTCCCTAGATATGGCTCATGGACAAGTTGAAGGTAGTGGACTCTTGCCCTGCATATTCAGTGCAAGGCTATTCCTTTTGCCCAAGGCTGGTTGATTTCCCGAACGAGGGATGGCGGTGCTACTGGATGTGCAACAGGTTTGCTACTGACATTGCTTGGCGTTGCCCCCGGTTTAATTTGCCCGAGATGAGCTACAGCATGTCTCGACAACCTGGCGTTCAGTTGATTGGCTTGACACACTGCGTCTTCTATTTCCCATTCTGGTTCAGGTGCCAGTTCGGACACGACCAGACTCGCCCAGAAGAGGGGGTAGAGTACCTGGCTTCATTTCCAATCTGAGGTGCATAACTAGGTCGATATCCCACTGCATAGAGGACAAGAGAACTTCTGGCTTCCGCTCCCAAATTTAGTTGTGCACTATTTGGCGAATTCATAGCTTGGCTTGAAGATGAGGCACAAACCGGGCCTACTTTAGCATCTGAAGCTTCCATAAGCTTTGAGAGGGGACGCAGGAACACCTGACTCATTGATGCCCCAAGTTTATTGCTTTGATCTATACTTTCAAGTTTTCTTTTTGAATGTAATACAAAGCAACTTTGATTTGGATCAAGAGTTAGAGAACTCTGTATTGAAATCAATGAAATTGAAGTTGTGGGTACTAAAAATTTTCCTTTTGGTCTAAAAATGGTCTAAGTTATAAAAAGATTAATTTGCCAAGTATTTCCCTCCAGAGTTCGTCTCTGTTTTTCGACGGACTTTTCCCCTTAGATGAGAATTCTCCCCATTCGACGAACTTGCCCCCTTTCTGTATATACTGTCGACTTGCTGTTGGCGAGTAGATCCTCCCGTTGGTTCCAGTGAGATCGAAAAATCTCAGGTTGGAGGTTTGGATTTTATGAACCATGGCATGAAGGTGAGGGTTTCCATTTTCATGGAGCTCCCTTTCAACAAGTATGTAGTATGGCTGACAAGCTAGTTGGAGAAGGGATTGGAGGAGTTCTAAGAGTTGTTCTTTTGGGCAAGGGCATTATGGGTAGGTGAGGAAAACATTCTTGGCATAAAAACAGAAAGAGGCTTGGCGATGCATTTTGTAGTGGTAAACAATGAACTCACACCAGCCGTACAAGGCCACCCTATTAGTTAAAAAACCTAGTGTGAATGGTGTGAGTGGTGTGATTGGGGGGGCGATGTATTAATATTACCAGCGCCCCTCCTCCTACTGATTTGGTCCGTCCATTGCTGTACTTATGGACACGTATAGGGATGGTGTTAAAAGGAAGTCACACCCGGGCCTAGGTGTGAGTACTTTTGATTCCTTTGCCAGATAGTGTCATACACGTGTCGCTTTTCTGGTGGTTTGCTTGGTTGTAAAGAAAATATTCTTGCAGAATGATAGACATAAAGGAAAGGCGGAAAAATAAACGTGTTTGAATTATTTTGAATGGGGAATCTTCGTCCTTACACGCGGGCCACTTTGGCTATTTATTTGGTATCAGAAAATATTTTTTGACAAAAAAGAATATGCTTTTGCAGTGGGATAGCTATTGTGGTGAATTTGTTTTCTGGTACCTTGTTTTGTCCCTCATTTTCAGTCATTTTTGTTTGTTGATTATTTTGGTATACAATGTTGTACTCCTTAGAAAAGTATCCCGAGAATTACGCGCAGTTCACTCAAATGTGTATAAATCATTTTTTGACGTGGCAAATAGGACTGTGGGAAGAGAGCTGACAGTCAGCTTTGGCGAAGTTTGTTTGTGGGTACGAGGAGTAGAGGAAAAAAATATCAAAGCTAAGGTGTCTGAACAGAAGGGTTAGTAGAGGTAAGAGAATCACCAGAATTTGTAGGATAAAAGATTTGGAGTGTTTTATAAAAAATGGAAGGAGGTATGAGCAGCTAGTATCGGACTCCCCTTGCGTACCGCCAGTCAAGGACACCAGCGGTGAGTGGGTATTAGCGGAGTTACCGTGGTCGTGCACCTTTTAAGGCAGCGTATGTTCATCGCCGACAATATGTTCAGAATATTCCCCGATATATTAAGAGGACTAAGAGGGGAGTAAGGAAGTTACAACTGTACGATGAACAATTAAGGGACGTTAAATTTGATAATAAAGGTGTGGCGAGATTGCTTAATGGTATTGAGTTGGGTAATAAGAGAAGTGACCGTCAATCAGATAAGATCGTGGTTAAGGGTATAAAATTAATAGGGAATGTTCAATTGGGACAGACTGCTAAAGAGGAAGCTGTGGTCCACTATGTTTTGTTTTTCGTCATAAGTGATAATAGTCTGTCAGATTCCGTCCCCACACCCGACAACATATTTATTAGAGTTGGCGAGGGTAATCTTGAGACTTGGATTGTTGATCCAGACTAGTCTGACTGGTTTTAGATGCTAAAGAAAATGAGATTGAAGCTCGTTGGTGGCAAAGACAAAGAGTACGTTTGTCACGGGATAGAAGTTGTGGACCGGTTCTTCCTAGTTGATGTTTGGACAGACTACAAAGATACGATGTTGGGAAATGTTGGAAGTATTCAAAAGGGTGCCGTATATTTAGTGGCTGCTACTGTTAGTGGAAAGGAATGCAAAACTAGTTTCATCACCATCTTTGCGTACATCAATCTCTGACAAACTCAGACGACATCTGCGTTCATGAATAACTGAACCACTTTCCCCGAAACCTCCTGACAACAAATCTCTTCGCCTCTCCGATAATCCCACAGACTTAGTTCATGTCAGAATCAGAATGACCTTCGTAGGAGGACAATGCCAAACATCAATATTTTCATTAGAATATTTTTTAGATAACACAACAATAGAGGGGGCTCTCATTTGCGAATCTTCTGGCATGTCACTCGTAGAATACTTCGGGAAATGTTGTAAGTAAATAGAACTTTGAGTGGTTTCATAAATAAAATTAATAAAATTAATAAAATTTTTCATTAATCATGACAGTGGTTACATTAACATCAAACCATACTCTCATTTTTGGGGACATTGCATCTAACCAACTATTGTCCCCATTAGTTAATATAATACAAGGAATTCCTTATCTAATAGTGAGATCTGGTTGGAATTTAACAAATACATGGAAATCTCTCTAGCAACCTACTAAAATTTTCATTAATTTGGTAGGGACTGCCGAGTATTTGATTTCGTCTATGACATTGTAGACAGCGTCTTGATCGTAGTCCTTGACGCTTATTCTGCCAGAGAAGTAATTGTGTCGTCCGAGGCTTTTAGCCCAGGCGGTTTTGCTTGTTCTTGAGGGTCCTTCGAGGTAGAGGGAGACTAGGCGGATGGGCTGCTATTCTGGTTCCTGTTATCAGAGGAGGAGGAGAGTTCTTCGTCAGTATATAAATCGTGGATATTATTCCTGTGTATCCCTAATCTAATGAATTAAAGGGGCTAGTATATGGGGGTCTCTCTTTTGTAATGATCCCTCAAAAGGGGGCGCTGTATTAATATTACCAGGCCCCCCTCCCGCTGATCTGGGCCGTCCATTGCTGTACTTATGGACACGTGTAGGGGTGGTGTTAAAAGGAAGTCACACCCGGGCCCCCATTTACTAGCCCCTTTAATTCATTTCCTTTCTTAAATGAAGAAGTAAAAAAATGGGCAGAAAATAATATTTTATTTGTAAGTCAAACATCAATTGGGAAGAACCGGTCCACAACTTTTATTCCGTGACAAACGTACTCTTTGTCCTTGCCACCAACGAGCTTGAATCTCATTTTCTTTAGCATCCAAAACCGGTCGGACTGGTCAGGATCAACAATCCAAGTCTTAGGATTACCCTCTCCAACTCCAATAAATATCTTGTCAGGTGTGGGGACGAAATCTGATGGACTATTATCACTTATGACGAAAAACAACATTAGATTAGGGATACATAGGAATAATATCCACGATTTATATACTGACGAAGAACTCTCCTCCTCATCTGATAATAGGAACCAGAAGATGAGAATTCTCCCCATTCGACGAACTCGCCCCTTTTCTGTATATACTGTCGACTTGCTGTTGGCGAGTGAAGTTTTTCCATATTTGGATGGTAGATCCTCCCGTTGGTTCCAGTGAGATCGAAAAATCTCGATAAAATATTCCCCCCTTTGCACATCCAATGCCAGTGGGTTGGTCAGAATAAATGTTTATGATCGGAAGTAAGATGGTAACGACAGTTTGCAGGCAAGATCATGGTTAATGGTATAAAATTAATTAGGAATGTTCAATTGGGGTAAGCTGCTAAAGAGGAAACTGTGGTCTACCACGTTTTGTTTTTTGTCATAAGTGATAATACTGAGACCTGGATATTTATTAGTCCGTCAGATTTCGTCCGTCAGATTCTGTCCCCACACTTGACAAGATATTTATTAGAGTTGGCAAGGGTAATACTGAGACCTGGATTGCCCTTGTCGGGTTTTCAACCTTGCAAGCTCAGTTTTTCTTTTTTTTTCTAATTTTTTGTGCTCTAACTTTTGCCTAGGTCGCCCTTCTAGGTTTTCAGCCTAGCGAACCACTCAAGGATAGTATTTCTTTAACTTGTCCATGTTGATTGGTTGAGAGAATTCGAGGCCATCTAGGTCCATAAGAATGACAGCTCCACCCAACCAGATTGACTTGATGATGTAAGGATCAGTCCAATTAGGTCTGAACTTACCCCTAGGGTCATGGATGGGAGCTTGGTTGTCTTTGAGCACCAAATCCCCTTCCTTAAGATTCCTGGACTTAACTTTCTTGTTAAAAGCCCTGGTAATTCTGCGTTGATAACCTTGGACATGGTACAGTGCTTTCAGTCTCCTCTCGTCAAACATCATTAGTTTGTTAAACCTACTCTGCTGCTAATCCGTTTATGCTATCTGGCACTCAACCATAACTTGCAACGACGGAACCTCAACTTCAATCGGCGGAACAGCCTCCATCCCATAAACTAAAGAATACGGAGTTGCCCCAGTAGATGTCCGAATTGATGTTCTATAGCCCCAGAGAGCAAATGGCAGTTTGTCTGGCCTGTCCTTGTAGGTTTCCACCATCTTCTGTAGAATGTGCTTGATGTTCTTGTTGGCAGCCTCAACAGCTCCATTGGTTTGTGGCTGATATGTAGATGACTTGTGAAAAGTCGTGTTGTATTTTTCTAACAAGTCGATCACTTCTTTCTTAAAGTGGGAACCATTGTCTGAAATGATCTTATTCGGGGACCCCATAACAACAGATGATATTATTCTTGATGAACTTAGCTACATGCGATGCTTTCAGCACTGCATAGGATTGGGCCTCGACCCACTTTGTAAAATAGTCTATTGCCACCAGGATATACTTATGCCCATTTGACCTCTTCGGAGTAACTGCCCCAATAACATCAATTCCCTAGACTGAAAAAGGCTATGGTGAAGTCATGTTGTACAGTATTGACGGCAGGATATTCATGCGGTTGGCATGAATTTGGCATTTGTGGCATCGCTGAACAAAATCGATACAATCCTCCTCCATGGTTGACCAGTAATAACCCTGCTTGAGAATCTTCCGAGCCAACATCACTCTGCTCATGTGCAATTCACACTCTCCTCCGTGGATGGCCTCCATTAGGCGCTTTGACTTTTCTACATCAACATACAACTTATGCATTCTCAGATGGCCTCATTTGTACAATTTATCCCCACAGACGATAAACTGAGCAGCCATTCGCTGTGTTTCCCTTTTATCTTTGGCATTTGCCCCTGGTGGATAAGCCTCATTTTCCAAGAAGTTCCAGATATCATGATACCAGGGGTTTTCATCTTGCACTTCATCTATTGTGACGATTAGCTTGTAGGCCGACACATGTCTCTGTTCAATAATATGATCGGACGCATCCGGACTCCCAAAAGGATGTCTATCATGGAAGATAGAGTTGATAAAGCGTCAGTGAACCTGTTGTTCTCTCTAACAGATGCGTGAAGGTTAGCTTCTCAAACCTAGGAATCAGAACGTCCAAGGTTTGGTGATAGATTTTCATCATTTCTTCCTTAACCTTCCAATCCTCTTTTGCTTGAGACACAACCAGGTTCGAGTCCCCAATGATGTCCAACCGTTTTGCACCTTGTTCTAAGGCAGCTTCCAGTCCATCGATACATGCCTCGTATTCTGCTTCGTTATTAGATACTTTAAACTAGAGTTTGAAAGCTAAGGGTATGTGGGAATTGTCGGGTGCTATCAACAACACCCCTATCCCATATCCATACTGATTAGACGCTCCATCAAAGTACATGGTCTAAATTTCTTACTCAACCTGCAGAATAGCCTTATCTGGGAATAGGTACTCTACTGCTTCGTCCCCTTCCACTGGGTGATCAGCTAAAAATTCCGCTACAACTCTCCTTTTAACTGACTTGCGCGTGATGTACTTAAAATCAAATTTGGAGAGAAGAAGCAACCAACGAGCTAGCCTACCCATAAGTGCCAGTTTCTCGAAGAGATATTTGATGGGATCTAATCTTGAAACTAGAATTACGGAGTGAAATAACAGGTAGTGCCTCAACTTCCTGGTGGCCCATATCAAGGCTAAGCAAGCCTTCTCCAGCGGGGTGTATCGGGTCTCATATTCCAGTATCTTCTTGCTCAGGTAATAGATGGCTTTCTCCACTCTATCCTCTGATTCCTGCGCAAGCATGTAGTCCATGGTCGTGTCAGTTACTGACAGATACAAAAACAACGGTTTCCCCAGCTCGGGCGGTGACAACACGGGTGGGTTCTGAAGGTACTGCTTGATCTGCTCAAAAGCAAACTGGCATCAATCATCCCATTGGAATTTCTTTCCTTTCTTCAAGAGACCAAATAGTGGTTCATAAGTCAAGGTTAATTTTGCAATAAATCATCTTATGAATTGCACTTTACCCAGAAAGCCGTGCACCTCCTTTTCAGTCCTTGGTGGTGGCATTTCTAGGATGGCCTTGATTTTGGAAGGATCAACCTCAATGCCCCTCTGTGTGATCAAGAAACCAAGCATTTTCCCTACTGTGACACCAAAAGTGCATTTCTGTGGGTTCAGCCTCAACCAATATTCTCTGATCCATTGGAAAAATTTCTTCAAGGCTGCGTAGTGGCCCTCTCTTTCATTGGATTTGACAATCATGTCATCCACGTACACCTCAACCTCTTTGTGGATCATATCATGCAAGATAGTGGTTGCAGCCCGTTGATAAGAAGCCCCGGCATTTTTTAAACTGAACAGTATCACCCTATAGCAGTAGGTTCCCCACGGCGTGGTGAAGGCAGTCTTCTCTCTATCCTCAGGCACCATTAAGATCTGGTTATACTTGGAAAACCCATCCATAAAGGAGAGCAACGCATGGCCTGCGGTGAAGTCCACCAATTCGTCGATGTGCAGTAAAGGAAAGTCGTCCTTTGGACTAGCTTTGTTCAGATCTCTGAAATCCACACACACCCGAATTCTGCCATCTTTCTTCGGCACTGGAACAATGTTAGCCAACCAAGTAGGATACTCAGATACTAGTAAAAACCCTGCGCCTATCTACTTGGTGACCTCTTCCTTGATTTTCAAAGCCCAATCCAGGCGTATTCTCTGAAGTTTCTGCTTGATAGGTCGGGCCTCAGGGTCAAGAGGGATCTGATGCTGTACAATCTCAGGATCGATTCCAGGCATGTCTTCGTAAGACCACACGAAAACATCTTTGAAATCTTTTAATAAAGCGACTAAGCGCTTGCGTTCCTCCAAAGACAACGTGGACCCGATTTGGACCAGACGCAGATCCTTCTCAGTATCCACATTAATTGAGATGATTTCATCAACAAGGGGTTTTATAACCTCTCCTCCTCTCGATCAATCAAATGTTTCAAAACCAGAGGAATTCCTTCCTCATCGTTTTTATCAAAATTTTAAAAGTCATGATCAATTCAATATACAAGTGGCACGGAAAAGTACTCAGAAACAGCAGTGGTACCATTCTCATTCAAAGCTTCTGGCTCATTCAATTCCTCGGTTACAACCGACTCAAAAGAAAAGGAAAAAGATGACCTGGACAAAACAACGGCATCCGGGTTATCAACCCCAGGAATACCGAACTCCAACTCAAAAGAACTGGAATCTGATTCCGACTCCACAGACCTTGTGGAATTAGATTTCGGTTCACTACTTGATTTAGAACTGCTGGACAAAAAGCCCTCCTCTAGCTGCCAAATAAGGGAGGATGCCATAGATGCATCCAGAATACCACTGAAAGGGTCCATAGCCGATTGATCTTTGATCATGGAAACGATGAAGTCATCCCCCAAGCTCTCCGGTTTGCTCTGAGGATCCGAAAGGAGACAAGCTAGCGCTGCTCCTATCACACATTTATTGCCCTTGGACTCATCCTCTGTACTCTGCTCAGTCTCAACTGGTGAGACAGTCTGTGCTTCTGTGGATTCATCCCTTCGCAGCTGTAGGTCGAAGAAGATCTCAAAGCTAGGAAAATGCCGCCTCTGAGAGTTCAACCATGGCTCAGGAAAGCCGTAAAATGGGAAATCTTCCCCCTCCCAGACAAAGCGGCCATTCAGGGTTCCTTGAGTGGGTCTATGCACCAACTCATAGTGCTTCCCACTTTGCTTAGCTTTGGCTCTTCCTGACATTTCCTCCCTTTTCTTACCCAATCCTTTTTGCTAGGCGTGTAACCTAGACCAAAGGTATAAGGATTATGTGGCACTTCGACCAATGCAGCAACGCCCTTCCGGCCGCTCCTTCCCAATCCCATTCTGGGTATATGCTATAGCTTATTCATAAGGTAGATTGACTGAGCACTAACGTATAACCCCTCATCAATAGCCACGATATCTTGCACCACTCGGGCCTTAGCCAAGGTAAACCCAGTAAAAAAGACATCCTCATCGTTGGGTACAATTTTTAGTACCGGCGTAGTGACTTCCGGCGGAGGATGTATAGAAGAATTCCCAAAAACAATGGCTACCCCCTTTCCATGGGAGTACTTCAACATCTGATGCAGAGTTGAAGAGACAGCTTTCACTTGGTGCCGCCACAGTTGTCCAAGGAGTAAATTGAAAGTGGCTGGAACATCCAGGACATGAAACTCAATATCCTATTGTGCCAGGCCAACCCGCGTTCTGATCCAAACTGTCCCCATCACCTTCCGACTTGTGTTGTCATAAGCCCGAATCACCTCGGCCGTTGGTACAAAGTCTTCAAATCATTGCCTGCACAAACAAAACGGTAAGTACACAGAAGGAAAGCCGAATAAATATATAATATTAAAAAATAATATAAAATTTGGAGCTATATGGCCACCTGGTTCGCCTTTTCGTCTTGGCACGGGATCTAGGCGATCTTCACCCTCGCCGAATTCCCAGTTGCCTCGGACAACGACCATTACATCGTCAACACGCTTGCCAGAGCTGGCAAGCATAGTCACTAAGTGATGATCAGTATCCTTGGCCCTGAGAAGATAGCATCCCAGCCGACCAGAAGATTTGGCTAAGGCATAACAATGCCGAATTCCATGTATATCGAGGTTAATCCTTAGGCGTCGATTCAACTGTATAATCCCCATTATGATTCGGAAAGAATTTACATTAGGTTGGGAAGGGATTAGACCCCAGTGTCGAAGGACGGCCCTTAAAAATGGGTGAAGGAGAAAACGGACTCCGCCCTCAGCAATTGATAGGAGAGGAAAGATGATTGTACTTTCATTAGTCCTCTCCATATCAATGGTGTTGTCTGCCACGAGTGATAGATGGACGTCGTCGGGGATGGAATAATGGCGTCGGAAACCAAAAATTCGATCCGTAGAAAGGAGTTCTTTTAAGTGTTTTGCCATCCTAGCCAATCTAAGGATTATGCAAAACTAAAAATAAATTGGGAAATGGGATTCGAAATGAAGGGGAAGAGAACTTACAAGAAGTAGAAGAGACAATAAGAAACAAGAGGAAGTCGCAGAGGTCGTGAAATGGAGGTATATCGAAAGGCAAACTAGAAGCTTTGAGTATTCAAAATCAAAAAAACTTACATTCGAAGGGACAACATAGTTTCAAATCGCATTAAATGAAGAAAGCATATGAAGAGGCGGGAAGATGTAATGATGCCTAAAAAACGTGTGTTTTGACATATGTTGGAATGGGGTTAACCGCCGTTCTTTCCTTGATTTCTCAAGTTTGAAACCAAACACACTGTTCGAAACCAAACATGTTGACTAACTGGCGTTAATAGGATGTTTGGGGGGCAATTGTGGGAGCCGGATATTATGGGGGCAATAAAGCTGAATAACGGTATAAGGACAGTCAAGGCCAGAATTTGTATTCGGCTCCATCTTGGATGATCCCAAGGCCGAATAGATTAATCAGCCGCAGAACCAGTTGAATAAAAGACGAATAAATAGACGTGCAATGGAATGAGGGTGGGCTCGACCTTGAGGCCCAAAAGAAAAATATAAATAGAGGAGCATTTGCCAAAGAAAGGTACGTGAGAATAAACCTATGAAACTTAATTTACAAGCAACCAAGAGAGTATACACTGACTTATCCGTCGAAGTGCTAATTCCGGCACCCCCGACCGGAGTGTTCATTCCTTTTTAGGTGATTAGCTGAGGATCAAGAGCATTGTACAGGATCCATAGAGTATTTCCAAACCACATCTCCACATGACTAAAGGGTGCTGATCTAACGAAATTGGTGTCTACTCTCTTTCCGAAGTGGAAGTAGAAAACCGGACTTCGCTGAATGAAGGTAACTACCGAACCGGTGAGTTATGCCTGACTCTCCTCCGTCTTGTAACCGGGGTAGTGAAGCGAACACTGGTTGTCCTCTTACAAGATCCCCAGATTGGTAAAGTCGCCTTACTCAAGTCCAAAGAGCTTGGGGGGTAACTGCCTCGTCTGAAGCAATTGTGAAACGCTACCTTGCAAAAAGAAAAATAAAGTAAAAGAAACAAAAATCAGAAAATGCACAGCACCTCGGCTTTGACAGAAACAACACACAGTTGAAATCATAAGCTGGACGACTGTACTCAAACACTGGTTTCTGCCTCAAAACTGATACCCTTAAGCTGATACCCTGACTTGCAACTGATACATACATTCCTGTAGAGTTTCACTCTAAATAGCACGTATCAAGCGAGTGAGAGCCAAAACACCCCTATGGTGGGGTAGGGTTACCCTGTCCTAATCTCGTCAGGAGCTAGGGGTTCACTACGCAAACAAGCGGTTTCGAACAATTCTTGCATTCGGGGGAGCAACCTGTCCTAGTTTGGAACAGTCTCTATGGTTTCCGATATGCAACTAGTTCGATTGGTCAAACGGGTGCCTCAGCAAGACTACCAAATATACCTCTTGCTCCTAACACCGAGAAGTGAAAGGAGGATCAAACAGTACAACGGTAGTCCAGATCCAAGGGTTGTGTTCCCATCGTGGCAAACCCCGCAACCGGTTAGCCTTTTGGCAAGCTTTTCCAAGTAAGCCTTCGACAAACCGCTCAGGAATAGCAGATGGCAAACATTACGACTTAGGCGCACCAATGCAAATACAATGGAAAGAAACATATAAGTGTAAATAAAACAACATATTATGAGTTCGAGTCAAGTTCTCTAAGTCCCCAGCAGATTCGCCAGAAACTGTGGACTCACCTTTTTCTCGCGCCCCCGCCTTTCGGAAAGGGTTTAAAAAGAAGGCCTCATAGTTCGGACTCTCACAGTTCTGAATCTAGTCTCACAAAGTGCAATGTGAAACTGATAATCACTAAAGAGTCCAATCCGGCAAATCATTTTGGAAAATCGATTTTAAATCAAATAATGCCAAAAATGGACTGCTTTTCCAGATTACAGAGTTGCCACCTAAATATTTTATTTTGGGGAAATTTAAGAAACCCTGACTCGTGCCCAATGCCACGTGTCTATTATCACCAAAGTTGCCTCAGCTTGGGAACTTGGGTACGAGAGGGGAAGGTCTTGAAATGAGCACCCCCGTTCGCCTGATCAAAGATCGGCCTCTACTAATCATGATATGATGCTTTATAAGCATTATGTGTTCTTATTCCGGTTATTAGCTAACTTTACTATGTGACGAACACAAGCAAGCATAGACTAAAATCGCAAGAATTGGAACAATTCAAGTCATGTTTGGCTTCGAAAATGGTTTGAATTTTGCCACCGTCAAGTGGGCTTAAAGATGCGGATTTACCACCTCAAGTGGGCTTTAAAACATGATTTTTCCACTTCGCAGAGTCGGCTTAAAAAACACACATTGGTTGAACTGTTCCAATTCAAACGACAAAGCCTTTATCCACAGTCATCCATACAGTTTAGCATATCAGCACATATCCTCACGGCAAGCATGCGAAACATGGCAATATGGCAATCACACTCATGCAAGCACGCTAAACCATTAAACTTACCGAGTACTCCAAGCCAAAACAAAAACTAGTTAAAAAAAATGCGTGATCCTAACTATACAAGATGCCTAATGCAACACGTTGTAGACACCCCATTTTTGACCGACCTTAAGACTCAAACGTCATCGATTGAGCGCTCGATGATTGCGCATGTTTGTGCTCGTTTCGAGTTTCTGCAGTTTTCGGCTGAGTGCCTTGCCTCCGAGCCTGTGAACTCTTTGTGTTTTCCCATGGTTTGTGGACCATGCCTTGTTGACCTTGCCTGGAGGGAGAGAGAGGCCTGTAGGCCACTTTTCGTAGTCGTAGACTACTTTTCCCTCTTGTAGGCTAGTTTCCGATTTTCGAAGCTTCGGCCGAGCGCCTTGTCTCGGAACCTCTTAACGTTCTCCTCTTAGCCTGGTTTTTGGATCATTCCTTGTTGCCTTTGTCTAGAGGGAAACAAAGGTTTGTAGACCACTTTTTGTGGTCATAGACCACCTTTCCCTCTTGTGGACCACTTTTTGTGCCCGTAGACTAGTTTTCGGGGCTTCCGGCTGCGTGCCTTGTCCCATGGACTTTCGTCTTGCTTCCTTTTTGGTTTAGTTTTGGACCAAACCTTGTTTTCCTTGCTTGGAGGGTGGAATAAGGGGTGTAGACTAGTTTCACTCCCTGAAGACCACTTTTCTTCCCTGCCAGCCAGTTTTCTAGTTGGCCAGCTGGTCTTGGTGGTCTTTGGACCACCTAAAGTGGTCGGCAGCCATGCCACCACCTTCCTTTTTGTGTGCAGACCACCTCTCCCCCTTGCCGACCACTTTGTCTCCTTGCAGACCACTTTTTATGGTCGGTTGACCAGTGGGAGTGGTCGGCCGACCACTTCAACTGGTCGGCACCTTTCCTGCATTTTTCTACAGATATTTTCTTACCAGCTGTGCCAGCTGTTGGGCACAGAAAGCATCCTCCATACACGTGTATGGAGGGATGGCTTAGAGCCTCTAGCATGTTGAACAAGCTTGGAGCATGGATTTCTATAAAAGGGAGCCTCCTCCCTCTTGTCTTAGGTTCAGAAAACTTGGCTGAGAGATATACATACATCTCTATCTCTATATTGCTCCTTCTCTCTATATTTGCTCCATTTTGTGCTCAAAGTGCCATTTCTTTACACTTTTGCACACAAACACATAGTGAAACACCTTCATTCTTGAGCTGAGGTTCTTGAAGGTTTGTTTGAAGCTCAAAGGCTTGGTTTTGCCACAGAAGTTGCTGATTTGCTGTGTTTCTTCAAGGGTGAGACTCTATCCTCTCTAAAGCTTTGTTTTGCTTAAGTCTTTGGCCCTATTTGCATGATGTTTTAGGCTTAACTTTATGCTGCAAAAGTTCTGATTTTAAGTGTTAAGAAAGGTTATTTAAGGCCTCTTTGGTGTTGGGGGTGGTTTACCCCCTTTTGTCCCTTGTTTTGCCTTGTTTTGGCCATCTTTTCACACTACTTTGGGACTGTTTTTGGGGTGGTGTTGAACTATAAAAATCTCTGTTTTTCCTCTGTTTTTCAGTCCTAAAAGTGTTGGTTTGTGCATTGTTTGGTTAGGGGGTTGTTCTCCCTTTTTGTTCCTTGGCTTGTGAGGCCTTTTGTGCATCTTTCACCACCTTGAAAACCAACTTTTTTTCACCTTTAAACCACTGAATTCCAGAGGAATTTCAGCGGTGAAAAGGTGGTTTTGAGGTCCCAAATAGGAGGGGGTTGTCTCCCCTCCTCTTCTCTTGTTTACTTGTGTTGATGGCCCATCAAAAGAACATGTATTTCTCCTTCTTTTACGCTTAGTTCAAGCATTTTTTTTGTGACTTTTAGGACCTTCCATAACTTTGTTTTGGGCTGGTTTGGTCACCTCTTGCTTGCTTTATACACTTGTAGTGTAAACTTGCATGCTAGCCTAGGTTACTTGATGGTTTAGCCTATTAATCTAGCATATGTATGTAGACGTCCCCGAACGCCCCGAGAGGATGACTCCCGTTTTGTTCATTGGGCTTACTACAGTTCAGGACTCAAATTGTCACAGTTTTTAATCTTGAACCAAAGAGTCCAAATCCGGCAAATCGTTTTGAGAAAACAGATTTTTGAAAGAAGTGCCAAACATGGACTGCTTTGCCAGATACAGAGTCGCCACCTAAATATTTTATTTTGGGAAATTTAGGAAACCCTGACTCGGTGCCAAAGGCCACGTGTCTGTCGTCACCAAAGTTGTCTCGGCTCGGGAACTTGGGTACGATTGGGGAAGGTCAGCTATGAGCACCCCCTCTCGCCCGATCCGAAGATCGGCCTCTACTAACCGTGATATCTCGTTTTTGAAAACATTATATGTTCTTATTCCGGTTATTAGCCTAGAATTACTATGTTATGCGCACAGCAAACAAGTATAGACCAAATCGCCTAAATTGGAACAAAACATTGCATGTTTGTTTTGAAAATGGTTTGCTACTCGCAAGTAGGCTAAAATGCAGATTTTGCCACCCTCAAGTGGGCTTTAGAAAAGATGGTTTTGCCACTGCCTAGTGGGCTTAAAACTCACAGTTTCAATGCATTATTCCAATTTAGGTAATTCAACCTCCATCCACAGGCATTCAAGCAGTTATATCACATAAGCAGCTAGCCTCATGGTAATCATGCTATTATGGCAACACTCACACGCATGCGGTATGCTAAAGCATAAAAGCTTACCTAGTACTCCGTGCCAAAACAGAAACTAGTTAGTAATCATGCATGATTCTAGTTCATGTTAAAAATGGCTAATGCATCACATACAGAATGTCACTAGAATAGGCTCGGCTAATCTACAATGACATGTGAAATGCTACAACTAACAAGTACTCAACTCAGAATTGAAATACAAGTGCAGTTAGCATGATGTGCCAAGCCCGGTGCATGTAAGACAAATGTATGGATGCACGTATGCATAGCATAAGGTATGCTAATTTAAATATGCCCTAGTCTAACCATCATAAGCGGTTAAGTAAAAGGGAGAAAAAAGTGGGGGTTGGAAGACATGCACACACGCACCCACACTTATTACAAATTTGCCCTCGCTCGGAGGGACCAAAAGAATAATACAAATTAATTAACCTACAAGCTAATTAATTATTACAGACCACCAAATTAATCAAGCAAATTAACTAAGCTAAGAAAGCAGTGAAAGGCCTCGGGAAGAGGGATGCACGCATGCTCGGATTGGCTCCGCCCGGAAATCCACTGCCATGCGCAAGTTGCCTCTGTTTTCCCTGCTCTGCTTTTCTGGAAGTTGCACAACTCCCAAAGTATGCTCCATGGACACTGTGGAACACCACTGGCTAGGAGGAATTGCCACCGGCCAAGGGAAATGGTCATCGGCCACAAATTAAGCCATCGGCCACTGATGGATGGCCGGCCGGCACTGGAGATGGCCGGCCGGCCAAATCTTCCTGCAGAACCTGTTTTGATAGCAGCAGAAGGCAAAACAAGGCATGGCAATGCATTTCAAGCAAATGTGTGCACCAACACATCCCTTATCATGTTTATGACTCAAAGGGACATGGTCCTTGATTCTCGGACCACCAATCGCGCATTTCAATGCGTGATGGCCCAAGAAACCAAGTGTGCATTTGATTTCAAATGGAATGCAATGCTTACAAACAAACAAGAAGCTCAACCTCTATCATACTCAGCTCAAGAGGTGAAGCATGCATGCCAATGCAATGCAATCCTAAGCATGTGAGCCTAAATGTGCAATATGGGCATGCAAATAAGCAAGCATGCAACAATACATAAGGAAAGCATGCAACAATGCGAAGGATGGTCTTAGACTAATTTAGGCAGCCCTCAAACAAGCCTAAAACAGTGGCCAAATGCCAAGGAAATGAAGGCTAGTGTACACACAAACATGCATGCATACAAGGTCCAACACTTAGGCATAAAGAAACAACTCTCAAGCACACCTAAGAGGATGCAAACATGGACAAATGGCATGCATTGTAAGCTCTGAAAATCATGTTAGAGAAGGTGCCAAACCAACTAATCAAAACAAGCAAAGCATGCAATAACGGTCCAAGTACTTAAGGCAAGCCAAGGAGGCTTGAACCAAGGCTAAGTCAACCAAGCCTCACAAGGCTAAGGGGACTTAAAATAGGTCCAATGAAGACCTAAACAAAGCTAAGGATGCACCTAGATGGCATCTAAGTGGTCCAAATATGCAAGCATACAAAGAGGCCAAACATGGAACATGAAACACCAACCTTTCAAAGCATTAAAGGGGCATCAAATGCAAGCATACAAGCATACCATGAGGACTGAAATGACATGATAAGTGGTTCTAAACCACTGAAATGAAGCAAGTAAAGCATGCTAGAGGGGTCAATACTTAAGGCATACAAGAGAGGTTGCATGGTAGCTATACAAAGCAAGCCCTAGATGGCCTAAGAAACCAAAAACAGACCTTAATCATGCCAAAATATGCATAAAAGCTTCACAAAGCTAAGCCAAAATCATGCTAGAAACAAGGCTCAAAGCACAAAGCATGTTAAGGCAATTTCATGGCATTACAAGACAAGTATGCTGAGCATGCATGATGTGTCTAAACCAAGTAAAAACAGTGCTATATCATGGCAAAATAAGCACAAATAACACTTAAGACATGACCAACATGAACTTAAAAATGGTGCTCACACATGAGGCTAAAATGACACTTTTTGAAGACAACAAGGAGAGGGGGTGGCCCTCTCCTTCTTAGGACCTCAAACCACCATCCTCACCACTGAAATCCCTCAAGATTTCAGTGGTGAGGAGGCCCAAACAAGGTGGTCCCGAAGCTCACAAAAAAGGCTCAAAAACAAGGCCAAACAAGGCCTAAGAGGGGGTAAAACACCCCAAACGAAAAAGTGACCTTAAACAACTATTTAAAGAACTCAAAAAAAAAAACTTTTTTCAGTTTATGACAAAGCCCAAAACAGCCTGGAAGACAGGCTAAACGTGTGTGCAAGAAAGGGTGATTTAAGACTTAAAAACTCACCCTTGATGAACTTCTTCAAGGCTGCAACTCCAGCAGCTTGTGGACCAAGAATGCAGCTCCTTAGGACCTCTCAAGACCCTCCAAGAAGCTTAGGTTGGTGGTGGAGAGGTGTGGTTGTGAGGTGTGGTGCAATAGGCTAAGAATCAAGCAATTTGGAGCTAAAATGGAGGAGATATGGAGAGAGATATAACTCTTGTATGCCTTAGACCAATTCTTGGAACCCTTAAAATGGAAGAGGAGCTCTTCTATTTATAGAGAAGATGGAGGCTTGAAGCTTCTAAGAGAAGCTAAGCAAAAAGGGTCAAGGGGGTCAAGCTTCTCTTAGAAGCTTGGAGCAAAAGGGCCAAGAAGGCCAAGCTTCTTGGAGAAGCTAGACAAAAGAGCCAAGCTTCTTGGAGAAGCTAGGCAAAAGGTTCAAGAGGTGCAAGCTTCTCTTGGAAGCTTAGAAGGGTTCAAGCTTCTTGGAGAAGCTAGGCAAAGGTGCAAAAGGTTCAAGCTTCCTCAAGAAGCTAAAACTAAGGGTTCAAAAGGTTCAAGCTTCTTGGAGAAGCTAAACCAAGAGTTCAAAAGGTTCAAGCTTCCTCAAGAAGCTAGAACCAAGGGTTCAAAAGGGTCAAGCTTCCTCAAGAAGCTAAAACAGGGGGTTCAAAAGGTTCAAACCCCCTCAAGAAGAGGTCTCGGCCAGAAAAAGAGTCAATCGGCCAAATAAAGATGGTCGACCGACCAAACAGAGTGCCGACCGGCCAAATATATGGCCGATGGCAACAAAACATTGGCCGGTGGCCTCTAGCCATGGCCGGTGATGTGTGGGGATGTCTCACAAGCCATTCCCTGCCCCTCCAAGGCAAAACACAAGTGTTTGGTGCAAAACCCAAGTGTTTGGTGCAAAACCAGACACAAAACAGTCAAGTCGAGAGATCCTGAGGCAAGGCGCGTAGCCGAGACCTTCGGGAACTCAAGACAAACACAGACAAGGATGATCACCGGGTGTTCAAGCGGTGACGTCCAAGTCTTGAGGACGGTCAAAAATGGGGTGTCTACAATGTATGCACCACTCCAGTATGTTTTTTCCCATATTTTAGCATGCTTGAACTCTGTTTTGAGCCGGTTTGATCATTCGAGCTTTGCTTTGTATGCTTGTAGCGCAATTGTGCTAAATTGCCTAACATGTGCTATTGTTTTGGCCTCTAAATCTAGCCATTTTTAGCTTATTTCAAGCATGTTTTAGAACTTCATTTAGGATGTTTTAGGACTATTTTAGGTTGTCTTGGTCATATGGCTCACGTTTTGTATAGCTATAGTGCAAATGCCTTCACTAGCTTATTATCTAAGGCTTCTAGCATGCTTTGCTCGAGTTGTTTGCATGCCTTGGCATCATTCTATATGTGATTTCAGAGTATGTTTCACTATCATACTCTCATATGTATCGCACTTTCATCACTTTTGAGAAGTTGAGCCTCATACATCGTTTATGAGCCAATATGTATGCATGTTTGCCTAAGCTTTTGGGCTACCATCTCAGCATGTTTTTGGTGTTATTTTACCATATTACAACTCTGATTTTTGTTGGTGAAGTCACCTCATGCTTGGTTTTGATATGTGCAGTGTAATCATGCTCATTGGCCTTGCATGCATCATGCTGTATGCCTCCAATTCTAGCATGTGTTAACTCTGCCCCATGCATGTTTTGGCATTGTTTTGACCTGCCTTGGGACTGTTTTGAGTCACCTTGGCCCTTTGGGGCTTGCCTGACATGGCCATGGTACAAGTGCCTTTACTAACCTTAAGCTTTGAGCCTCTCAGCATGCCTTATTTGTGATATATGCATGATATGGCATCATTTGGAATGTGATTTCAGAGCTTTTGTATTTGCTATACTCCCATGTTTATCACTCTTTCATTGCTCTTGAGGGTTGTGCATTATGCCTTGTTTGTAAGCCAATGAATAAACATGCTTTGCTTGCCTTTTGAGCCTATGTTTTAGCATGCCTTTGGCCTTGATTTAGCATGCCTCAGCTCTGTTTTGAGTAGTTTGGGTCATATGGGATTTGTTGTGCATGGCTGTAGTGCAATAGCTTTGACTAGCCTAATGATTCAAGGTCCTTAGGATGCTATGCTTGTGTTGTTTGGATGATTTGACATCATTTCTTACATGATTTCAGAGTATATTTCATTGCCACACTCTCATATTTTCCACTCCTTCAGTGTGTTTGAGAATTGTGCCCTTATGCCTTGTTGATGAGCCATTACATGAGCACTATCATCTTGCCTTTCATGCCATCATTTTAGTGCATTTTGGCCATTGTTTGGGCATGCATGAGGTCTATTTGGGGTTGGTTTAAGTCCATTGAGCATTGTATTTCATGCCACTTGTATGATGCTCTTTACTTGCTTTGATGTTCTTGGCCTCTGAACATGCTATGCATGCATTGTTCATATGTTAGAACCTTGTGCATGCATTGCTAACATTGATAGATAAGCATGATTGTTTGCATGTGTGTTGCATTGCATTGTGTTTGGATCGGATGTTGATCCAAACACGAGAAACGAGGGACGTTTCATACTTGAAGTGATGAAACATGCCTCATTTCTCGGTCGCCGACCCTCTTGATCATGCGTGATAGAGGTTAAGGCCCTTTATGTGTTACTTGTGCATTCATTGACATTGAATTGTGCAAACTTGGCTTCTCGGCCATCGTGCATTGCGATGCTCGGTTGGTGGTGCGAGAGTCGAGAACCACACTCCCTTGAGCTTAAGAAATGATAAGGAGGGTGGTTGTGCACATATACCTTGCAAATACACTGCTGTGCCCCTTTTTGTTCTCTGTTGCAGCAAATTCGAGCTTGGCTGAAATTTCTGGTCGGCAGACCAAAAAAAGTAACTGGCCGACCACTTTTTTTGGTCTATAACATGTTTAAGTGGTCTACAGGTGGTCTACAGCACCATTTTCTGGTCGGCAGCCTTCCAGGAGGTCTCCATTTTGGAGTAGAAGCTATTTGGAAGTTTGTGCAACTTTCAGAGAACAAATCAAATGCAAACAGAGGCAATTGGGGGCATGGCAATGGATTTCCGAGCGAGGGAATCGAGCATACATGTTCAACTCTTTCAAGCAAGGGCTAAAGTGGTTCAATTTATTGTTTTACTTACTAGTTCGCATTGAAATTGTAACTTAATTAATTTGTTAATTAATTAGTATTTTGTAATAATTAGTAATTAGTTTGCTAGTTATTCGTTTTGTTGTGTAATAACTAGTTTAATTAGATTAATTAGATTAGTTGGTTACCTTAGCTTAGCTTAGATTAGCTTAGCGTATTATTCGGACCCTCCGTCGAGAGGGCAAATGTTGTAATAAATGTGCGTGTGTGTGATGCATGTCTTCCAACCCCATTTCTTTCTCCCTTTTACTTATCAGCTTTTGATGGTTAGTTTAGGGCATATTTCGATTAGCATACTTATGCTTGCATGCGTGCATCCATTTATCTGTCTTGCATGCACCGGGCTCGACGCATCATACAAACTGCATTGTATTTCAATACCAATTTGAATACATGTTATCTAGTTGCATTCACATGACATCTTAGAATAGCTGAGCCTATCTTAGTTGCATTTTACATGTGTTGCATTAGGCATTCTTGACATAGCTAGGGTCATGCATTGATTTCTAACATAGCTTTTGTTTTGGCTCGGAGTACTAGGTAAGCTTTTATGCTTTAGCATCCTTGCATGTGTGTAAGTGACTGCCACGATAGCATGCTTACCATGAGGCTATGTGCTTAACTGCTATAACTGCATGAATGCCTGTGGATGAAGGCTTCATTGCTTGAATTGGAACAATTCATCAAACTGTGCGTTTTAAGCCCACTTGAAGTGGCAAATCACCATATTTTCTAAGCCCACTTGAGGGTTGCAAATCCGCGACTTAGCCTAGTTGCGAGTAGCAACTTCAAACTATTTTCAAAAACAAGCATTGGATTGTTTTGTTCTAATTCAGGCGATCTAGTCTATACTTGTATGTTGTGCGTATCACATAGTGAGTTAGATTAATAAACTGGAATAAGAACGCATGTGTTTTCAAAAACAACATATCATGTTAGTAGAGGCCGATCCTCTGATCGGGCGATCAGGGGTGCTCATTTCAGGACCTTCCCCTCTCGTACCCAAGTTCCCGAGCCGAGGCAACATTGGTGATGACGGACACGTGGCCTTAGGCACGAGTCAGGGTTTCCTAAATTTCCCAAAAATAAAATATTTAGGTGGCGACTCTGAAATCTGGCAAAGCAGTCCATGTTTGGCGCTTTTTGATTTAAAATTGATTTTTCAAAACCAATTGCTGGATTTGGACTCTTTGGTGATTTATCAGTCTTACATTGCACTTTGTGAGATTAGATTCAGAACCGTGACAGGAGTCCGAACTATAGTAGCTAAGAACACAATTCGCACCGTCGCGCGCAGAGCGGAGTTTCGGCGGCCTACATACGTGCAATATGAAATTAATAGGCTTGGCTGCTAATATGGTATTTGAAACACTTTGATAGCATGCTTTGAAACACGTATTCAAAGAAGTATTGAATTGACTATGCATTTTGAATGATGCGCCGAGCCTCGGTGCATACAAGATAAATGAATGGATGCAAACATGCAAGCATAAGGTATACTAATCGAAAATGATCCCTAATCTAACCATCGAAAGTGATTAAATAAAAGGGAGAAATACGTGGGGTTGGAATACATACACACACGCACACACACGTATTACAACATTATGCCCCCGCAAATGAGGGTCTGAATGAACAAGCTAACGAATTATGCTAATTAAGCTAATTATTACAAACCAAAACTAATTAACTATTCTAAGCTAAGTATACAACAATTGAAACAAATTAACTAACTTACTCTAAGCTAATTAAATATTACAAACCGGAATTAAAGAATTAGCTACACTAACTAATTAAGTACAACATTTGAATTAACTAGCTATTTTAAGATAACTAAAGCAATTAAATGGCCTCGAGGTTGAGGGATGCATGCATTCTCGGTTGCTCCTCCCAAAAATGCCACTGCCTTGCCATCGAATGCCTCTGTTGGCACTCGTTTGATCACTGAAAATTGTGCCAACTCCCAGAGTGCCTCTGCTCCAACTCAGGAGCACACTTGTGCAATTTTTCATTGGTGGCCGGTCGACTACCAAAGGTGGCCATCGGCTACCATAACTGGCCGGTCAACTACTGCTAGTGGCCGTCGGCCACCCCTACCCCGAACATTCTTTTTTGCTGCAACAGAGAGAAAACAGAGGCAAAATAGTGTATTCTCAAAGTTTGTGTGCATTGTTACTCTCCTTATTATTTACTCAAGTTCAAAGGAGTGTAATTCTCGGCCCTCAAACCGTCAACCAAGCATTTTCAATGCATGATTGCTAAGGAGCCAAGCTTGCACAAGTTAACGAATGCAAAATAAGACTCGACACAACCAC
>CM069908.1:86445252-86578467 GCA_036172215.1 Camellia granthamiana | reverse complement strand
AGGTGTTCCTCCCCGATTGCACCGACTTGTGCATGATAGACATCTCCAAAAGCCAGCCCAAGCCAGTAGTGGTGACCGTCGAGAACAGGAGAGAGAAGATCCCAAAGGAAAAACAGGTTGTTGAGCCAGAGTCCGCGGAATCTGGGGGTCGTACTAAAAAAGCATTAGTCCGGTTGACTATATTTCGTCAATAGGCCAAGATAGGCCCGGAGTGGAATTGCCAACAGAGGCAGAGTTATGTGTGATTCAAGGAGAGAGTCTGGGACCGGGAACAGATGGTGTAACAACTATGGGGGAGGACCTTGCCGATCTCCAGTTTTACAGTGACCAAGACCCAGTGGATGTGGCAGTCGCATGGTTCGATTATGAGGATTCAGCAGAAGTTACCGGGTGGTTGGATGATCAACCCGATGTGACAGGAGAGTTTCAGTCAGAACAGGGCCCAGCAGGGGCGAGAATATCAGTAACGGCCGGGAGGGTCGAAGAACAGAGTACATCGCCGAGGAGCGCCGGTGTTAAGAATTTCGCTCGAGATTGGAGTATTTTGAGTACAGGGATTCTTGAACAGTCAGTCATGTCGGAACAAGTAAGTTTTGAAGATTCCGAGAGAATCAGGAAGGCAAAGGCCCATGTAGGAGTTGAAACTGCTGTGTGCACAGGAACCGAGAATATTGCAGGTATGTGGATGGAAGGTGCTGCGAGCACAAGAACAGTCATACCAGAGCCGGACAGGTGTCTGTCGGCTGCTGATGGAATGTGGTGGGAGGATGAAGATTTATGCCTCGCCCATACAGACAAGGATTGGGGAAACAACCAACCCGATGACACTTGGTACCTTGGAGAGGTAGATCACATGACACGGAGTGGGCGGTATTTCAAACCTCCACACTTAGATCAGCCAGAGGCTTCTGGAAGGATAGAGAGGCTGAAAAGCAAAAAGAAAAGCAACTTGAAGAGGAGGCTGTGCTCAAACAGCTTAAAAAGATACAAGCAGACGTCTCTATATGGGGACTGCTCATGGCATCACGGGTGCATAGAGAGGCTGTCTTATCAGCCATGGACAAAGCAAAGCTTTCAATATAAACCACGCCAGAGCAGCTGGTGGGATTGGTCTTTCCGGGGGGAGCCACCCCGATGCTGACCTTTTCCGACAAGGAATTGCCACCCGAGGGGGCAGACCATAACAAGCCCCTCTACATCTCTGTGGAGTGTAGGGATAAATGGATACTGGTGGTACTTGTTGATACCGGGTCCGCCATCAACGTCTGCCCGGCAAGAACGGCATACGCAATTGGTTTGAAAACTGCAGATTTTGTACCAACAGCCCAGGTTATCCGGGCGTATGACAACACAAGTAGAGAAGTGATGGGAACCGTAAAAGTTCAGACGAAGGTCGGGCCGGGGCAGCATGAGATAGATTTCCATGTCTTAGAAGTGCCTGCGACTTTCAACTTGCTTTTGGGGCGGCCGTGGCTACATCAGGTGAAGGCGGTATCATCTACTTTGCATCAAATGGTGAAATACCCCTATGGAAAGGGAGTAGCCATTGTATTTGGAAACTCATCAATCCACCCACCACCGGAGGTATCCACGCCTGTTCTAGAAATCGAGCATGGCATGGAAGATGTGTTCATATCAGGGTTTACCCTAGCTGAGGCTCAGGTTGTACAAAACATCATGGCTGCTAACGAAGGGATCTATGTTAGTGCCCAGGCAGTGTATCTCATGAACAAGCTCCAACATATCCCCGGGATGGGATTAGGAAAGAGCGGCCGCAAAGGCGTTGCAGCATTGGCCGGAGTGCCACACAATCCCCACACCTTCGGCTTGCGTTATCTGCCCACTAAGGAAGATTGGGTGAGAAGAGGAAAAGAAATGGCTGGGAGAGCCAAAGCAAAACAAATGGGAAGACCTTTTGAGTTGATGCATCGGCCCATCCGGTGTACCCTAAACGGACGCTTCGTCTGGGAGGGGGAGGACTTTCCGTTCTGTGGTTTTCCGGAGCCGTGGTTGAACGTAGAGAAGAAGCGCGTGCCGGGTTTCGAAATCTTCTTTGACTTACAAATATCTGGGGATGATGTTGCTAAAGAGCAGACAGACCCAACAGTTGAGGCTGAGCATAGCAAAGAAGCGAAGTCTGTGGATATAGAGTTTGAAATGGGGGTAGCACTGGCATGTCTACTTTCAGATCCTTCGATCGACCAGTTGTGCTTGGGGGATGACTCCTCGGTGTCCATGATCGGAGATGAGACGGCTGCGGGCCAACCAGCAACTATTTTGGATGCATCCATCGCACCCTCTCTTGTTTGGCAGTACCAGGAGGGATTTTTGGGTAGCACCGGGTCAGGTAGTGAGCCGGAATCTGATTCCACCGAGTCTTGTGAGTCGGAATCAGGTTCCAGCTCAACTGAGTCTGAGTCCGGTATTCCTGGGAGTGATAACCCGGATGCCACAGTCCTGTCTAGGTCGTCTTTTTCTTTCTCTTTCGAGTTTGTTGTAACAGAAGAACTGGACGGTTTGGAAGTACTTAATGAGAATGAGGTAAATGTAGTTTCTGAGTACTTTTCTGTGCCTTTGATTTATTGCTTAAATCAGGACTTTCAAAATTTTGATGAAAACGACGAGGACGAAATTCCTCCGGTTTTGCAACGACTAATTGAACAAGAGCAAGAAAGGTTTGTTAAACCCTTAATGGATGAAATCACTACCGTGAACATTGGTACTGAGAAGGACCCGCGGCTGGTCCAGATCGGGTCCACGTTGTCTTCGGAGGAACGCGAGCGCTTAGTCGCTTTATTAAAAGATTTCAAAGATGTTTTCGCGTGGTCCTACGAAGACATGCCTGGAATCGATCCTGAGATTGTACAGCACCGGATCCCTCTTGACCCGAGGCCCGACCCATCAAACAGAAACTCAGGAGGATCCGCCCTGACTGGGCCCTTAAGATCAAGGAAGAGGTCACCAAGCAGATTGATACAGGCTTCCTGCTGGTATCCGAATACCCGACTTGGTTGGCCAACATTGTTCCAGTGCCGAAGAAGGATGGCAGAATCCGGGTATGTGTGGACTTCAGGGATTTGAACAGAGCTAGTCTGAAGGATGACTTTCCCTTACCACACATCGATGAGCTGGTAGATTTCACAGCGGGGCATGCGTTGCTTTCGTTTATGGATGGTTTCTCAGGATATAATCAGATAGTGATGGCACCCGAAGACCGGGAGAAGACTGCTTTTACCACCCCGTGGGGGACATATTGCTACAGAGTGATGCCGTTTGGGTTGAAGAACGCTGGGGCGACATATCAACGGGCTGCAACAACAATATTACATGACATGATCCATAAAGAGGTCGAGGTGTACGTGGACGACATGATTGTCAAGTCCAAAGAAAGAGAGGGCCACTACACCGCCTTGCAAAAGTTTTTTCAAAGGATCAGAGAATTTCGGCTGCGGTTGAATCCCCAGAAATGTACGTTTGGTGTTACAGCGGGAAAAATGCTGGGATTTCTGATTACACAAAGGGGCATCGAAGTCGACCCTTCCAAAATCAAGGCCATCTTAGAAATGTCACCACCAATGACTGAAAAGGAGGTGAGAGGCTTTCTGGGTAAAGTGCAATTCATAAGGCGGTTTATCTCAAAACTAACCTTAACTTGTGAACCACTTTTTGGTCTTCTGAAGAAAGGAAAGAAGTTCCAATGGGACGGCCGATGCCAGGCAGCTTTTGAACAGATTAAAGAATATCTACAGAATCCGCCCGTGTTGTCACCACCAAAGCCGGGAAAACCGTTGATACTGTACCTGTCAGTAACTGAAACTACAATGGGCTGCATGCTCGCACAAGAGTCCGAAGATAAAGTGGAAAGGGCCATCTACTAACTGAGCAAGAAGATGTTGGATTACGAGACCCGCTACACTCCACTGGAAAAGGCTTGTTTGGCCTTGGTATGGGCTACCAGGAAGCTGCGGCACTACCTGTTAGCTCACTCTGTAATGCTGGTTTCACGACTTGATCCCATCAAATATCTTTTCGAGAAACCAGCACTTACGGGTAGGCTAGCTCGTTGGCTGCTGTTGCTCTCCGAATTTGATCTCAAGTATGTCACGCGCAAGTCAGTAAAAGGGAGAGCGGTAGCGGAGTTCCTTGCCGACCACCCGGTTGAAGGGGATGAAGCGGTTGAGTACCTATTCCCAGATGAAGCCATTTTGCACATCGAAGACGAAACTTGGATGATGTACTTTGACGGAGCGTCAAATCAGTATGGGTATGGGATAGGGGTGTTGCTGATAGCGCCCGACGATTCCCGTATTCCTTTAGCATTCAAGCTCCGGTTCAAAGTCTCGAATAATGAGGCAGAATATGAGGCATGTAACGCCGGTCTGGAAGCAGCCCTGGAACTAGGGGCAAGGCGGTTGGACGTCATTGGGGATTCAAACCTTGTTGTATCTCAAGCAAAAGGAGATTGGAAAGTTAAGGAGGAAAAGATGATAATTTACCACCGGACCTTGGATTTGCTAATTCCTCGGTTTGAGAAGCTAAGTTTCACTCACCTAGTAAGAGAGAACAACAGGTTTGCGGATTCGCTAGCAACTCTATCTTCCATGATAGACATCCCATCTGGAGTCCGGATGCGCCCAGTCATTATTGACCAAAAATTTGCACCTGCCTACGAGTCAATCTCTGCCATAGATGAGGTGCAGGATAACAACCCTTGGTATTACGACATATGGAACTTCTTGGAGAAGGAGGCGTATCCACCAGGGGCAAATGCCAAAGATAAAAGGGCAATTAGGAGAATGGCTGTTCAGTTTATTATCTGCGGGGGTAAATTGTACAAGAGAGGTCATCTGGGAATGCACAAGCTGTGTGTGGAAGCCGAAGAGTCGAAGCGCCTGACGGAGGCCATCCATGGAGGAGAATGTGGGGCACATATGAATGGGGTAATGCTGGCACGGAAGATCCTCAGACAAGGCTACTACTGGTCTACCATGGAGGAAGATTGTATTGGTTTTGTTCGACGATGCCACAAATGCCAGATTCACGCAAATCGCATGAACATCCCGCCGTCAAAGCTGTACAACATGACGTCACCACGACCATTTTCAGTTTGGGGGATTGATGTGATTGGAGCTGTTACTCCGAAGGGGTCGAATGGGCATGAGTTTATCTTGGTAGCAATAGATTACTTTACTAAGTGGGTCGAGGCCCAATCTTATGATGTGTTGAAGGCTTCGCATGTCGCAAAGTTCATTAGAAACAACATAATCTGCCGTTATGGGGTCCCAAACGAGATTGTTTCAGACAATGGTTCTCACTTCAAGAAGGAGGTGATTGATTTGTTGGAGAAATACAACGTGGCTTTTCATAAGTCGTCCACATATCGGCCGCAGACCAACGGAGCAGTTGAGGCCGCCAACAAGAACATCAAACATATACTACAGAAGATGGTGGAAACCTACCGGGACTGGCCAGATAAGCTGCCATTTGCTCTGTGGGGCTACCGGACTTCAATCAGAACTTCTACCGGGGCGACTCCGTATTCCTTAGTCTATGGGATGAAGGCCGTTCTACCAATCGAGATTGAGGTTCCATCTTTATGAGTGTTGGTTGAGTGTCAAATAGCTGAGGCAGATTGGCAGCAGAGTAGATTCGAGGAACTCATGCTATTTGATGAAAGGAGGCTGAAAGCACTGTACCATGTCCAAGGATATCAACGCAGAATCGCCCGGGCTTTTAACAAGAAGGTTAAGTCCAGGAATTTGAAGGAAGGAGATTTGGTGCTCAAGGACAACTGAGCTCCCATCCATGACCCAAGGGGCAAGTTCAGACCCAATTGGACTGGTCCCTATATCATCAAGTCTATCTGGTCAGGTGGAGCTGTGGTTCTGATGGACCTAGATGGCCTAGAGTTCTCCCAACCGATCAACATGGACAAGTTGAAGAAATATTACCCTTGAGTGGCTCGCTAGGCCGAAAACTCGAAAGGGCGACCTAGGCAAGATTCAGAGCACAAAAAAATTAGAAAATATAAAAACTGAGCTCGCAAGGTTGAAAACCCGCAAAGGGCGGCCTTGGCAAAAGTTAGAGCGCAAAAGGAGAGTGAAAATACTCGAGCGAACCCAAGCCATAACTACGTAAGGCTTGATTCCCATTTTTGGGATACGTAGGCAGCTTCATCCCGAAGTTCAGCCATAAACTTTTCCCTGATCAACTTTGTCCATTCGATCATCTTGGTCATCTTTGTTCATCAGCATTTATCGCAATCTCCGGTACAGTGCCATTCAGACTAGGGGCAACTTTCCATTGCTGTATAGTGCCGCGGTACCATTCAGACAAGGGGCAACTTTCCAGTTGCTAGGATCCGGGGTTGTGCATCTCAGTGACAGATCTCAGGCGTGTCCAGTTCTGATCCATACCGAAAATAGTTTTGGAAAATTGTAATAAAGATGACTTTGCTCAAATAAATCTTTTTACAACTAAGACCATTTCTGGACCAAAACGGAAAATTTTCAGTACCACAACTTTCAATTTCATTGATTTCAAACAGAGTTCTCTTGCTCTTGCATACAATTGAAGTTGCTTTTTTATTACATTCATAAAGAAAACTTGAAAGTACTAATAGAGCAATAAATCCGGGGCATGGTCAAGTCAAAAGTCCCTGCGCCCCCTCCCGGAGCTGGTCGAAGCTTCTGATGCCAAAGTGGGCCCTTCCTGTGCCTCTTCATTAAGCCAATCCAAGCACTCATCAGACAAAGTGCAACTGAAAGTGGGAGCGGGGGCCAGGAGTTCTCTCATCCTCCATGCTGTGGCATATCGGGCCAGCTGTGCGCCTCGAATCAGGAATGTGGCCGGGTACTCTATCCCTTCCGGCGGGCAAGTCTGATTATGACCGAATTGGCACAGAATACGGAATGGAAAGTAGAAGACACAGTGAGTCAAGCCAATCAATTGGATCCCCGGTTGATGGGTCATGCTGTAGCTCATCGCTGGGAGATTGAGCCAAGGGCATCGCCAAGCAATACGGTCTGCGGACAAACTGCATATCCAATCGAACCACCAACCCTCGTCAAGGGCATCAACTAGGCATTGCCTGAAGAAGTAACCACGAGCTGAATATGCTGGGCAGGAGTCCACAACTCGCAGTTTATCCATCAACCATACCTGGGGAGGGATGAAAAATGAGAGAATAAAGAATAGAGAGATGTACGATGAGAGGAAAAGTAAGAAAAGGGGTTTTTGTGAGAAAAGCCGAGCCTGAGGGCCGAGTGATGTGAGCAAACATATATGTGAGATTGGGTGGGAAACATTACCTGCAGTAATAGTGGACTCCCTGCTAATCTGGTCGTCTCTCGACAATACAAGGCGTCTAAGCCCAGCAATGTCTCAGCCAGAATCATGGCAATACAGCTTTTGCCCTCCTCCAAGCCTCGGGCAACTTCAATCAACCGGACACTAGGCCCTCCGGAACCGGAGACAAACAGGAAATGAGATAGCATGCACAAACAGAGGGCGTGTCACCGGAAGCCTTGCCAGTGATGGTTACCGCGGTCACCGATCTCAGAAAAACGGCAAACCAAGCTCGGAACATCTAGTATCCCATCGCAAATCAGAGAACGAGCATCGGGTATTGAAAGCCCACACATTTGCCCTAAGGCTTGGGCATGGCCAAAACGAAGTTGGGGCAAAATCTCTTCATTACGCTCAGATTCCATTAAAGCTTGGAAATCTTCAAAGGTAGGACACACCTCTTGCCCGCTAAAGCTGAAGACGTGTGTTACCGGGTTCCAAAACCTTGCCGCGGCACGGAGGAATGGAGAATGCAGCGTGGTACGGCGCAAAGTGAATAGTGCATTTATGTCGAAAGCCCGGAAATTCAGCTTTTTCGAGCCATCCAAGTTGTTAATCCAAGTTGCGAGATTTTGGGCAAGAAATTCTTCCATTTGGAGCAAATCAGTGTGGAAATGAAGAGAACCACGAAGTTGAGACCCTTTTGAAGAAGATAAGGTTGAGTGAAGGACAGATGTCAACATTCTGCTGGTGCTGACAGTTTAGTGCCGACCGGCCATCTGTTTTGGGCCGATGGATCACCCCTTCGGCCGATGGCCATTCTTCAAGGCCAATGGCCTTCCTATGGGGCCGGTGGTTCTCCCCCTTGTCCCCTGAGCTGTATACGCTAAGAAGTTGGGGAACCCCACCATTTCCAATACCTTCCAGTGATCAATTCTTACAAGGGCGCGCCCATTTGCTTATCGAGTTGTTGTATATTTGCTTATCGAGTTGTATTTCACTCTCCTTAAGTCTTTGTGTTGTTTATCGAGTTGTACTCGCATCGGCTTGGTCATAAAGAGCCCCTTTGTTTTGCTTATCGAGTTGTAATTGGTTCACTACCTGATTATTACGATGCGATGCTTCATTTTCAAAACACAGTGTTCATTTCAGTCACATTGATTGTGTGATACTTTGCGATGCGATGCATAGAATGTACAATTGAAACACCTTTTGAACAAATAGCTGTTTCATCTCCGTCATGAATTTCTAAAAAAGAAGAAAAATACGCGTTTTCGAAAAAATAGAACCTGCTTGAGGCAGTGCAATGTGCTTAAACTCCTAATAAAAAGGAAAGTAAAGCAGGAAAATAACAGGGTAGCAGAGTATCGGGATTGATACCAGTAACCTCCCCTTTCGGTCGTTGTACCTTCCGCGCCCTTATTCGGGTCAATTGTGTGGTTTGGCATCTTCATTACTCAAGGCAGTACAAGAAACTGCACTTTCAGAACGCAAGCGGACCTTCGAGTTGACCTCAGGCCATGACCTTTGTGAGCGATGCTCGGTACATGTGAAGGACGCTCCTTCCCGTATCCTTTTATGTCTTGTGAATTCCATGAATCATTTCAAACATACTGTGTTGCAGTACGTCGCATTTCAGCATCATGTTTTACCATGTTCAATTTCAATTACCTTTTATACACATTGCGTTGCATGCGTGCTCTGCTTTACTTACATGTGTTCAATTACCTTTTATACACATTGCGTTGCATGCGTGCTCTGCTTTACTTACATGTGTTCAATTACCTTTTATACACATTGCATTGCATGCGTGCCCTGCTTTACTCACATGTGTTCAATTACCTTTTATACACATTGCGTGCATACGTGCATTGCTTTACTCACATGTGTTCAAAATTCTCTTTCTATACACATTGCGTGTATGTGTGCATTGCTTTACTGATATGTGTTCAAGTTCCTTTCTATACACATTGCGTGCATGTGTGCATTGCTTTACTGATATGTGTTCAAGTTCCTTTATATACACATTGCGTGCACGTGTGCATTGCTTTACTCACATGTGTTCAAAATTCTCTTTCCATACACATTGCGTGCATACGTGCATTGCTTTACTCACATGTGTTCAAAATTCTCTTTCTATACACATTGCGTGCATGTGTGCATTGCTTTACTGATATGTGTTCAAGTTCCTTTATATACACATTGCGTGCACGTGTGCATTGCTTTACTCACATGTGTACAAAATTCTCTTTCCATACACATTGCGTGCACGTGTGCATTGCTTTACTCACATGTGTTCAATCCTACTATCTTGCTGTACACATTGCATGCATTGTCACGCACTTTCGACTGCCTTGTCATGCATGTTGCTAACAACATTGTATCTGTTAAGTTTGTTTTCTTTGCAGGCACGATATTGTATGAACGGCTCATTTGAGGTCGGTGAAACCGGACGAGCCGCACAGGTATTGTATCCCCCGCGTGAGACGTACAGAGAATTGTATAATTCTCTTACATCCTTTCTGCATTGTAGTGTAGTCTGTTGTATGCTAGCTTATAACTGTTGCATGTATGCTTCATTACAGCTTTCTTTGCATGATTTTTAGTTATGCTTGGCTTCTTGCATTTTCAGTTGCATTTTGCCCCTGCCTTCGGGCGCATATCTTGTTGGTCTTGTATGTTTGTCTAAGCCTTCGGCCTGGTCAAAAATGGGTCGTCTCTGGGCTTTGACATTCACTCCCGTCATTGTTATGACTTCTGAGTTCTGTCAAAGAGGGGCAACTGTAGACACCCCATTTTTGACCGTCCTCAAGACTTGGACGTCACCATTGGAACGCTCGGTGATTATCCATATTTGTATTCGTTTTGAGTTCCCGGAGGCCCCGGCTGCGCGTCGTGCCTCAGGACCTCTCAACCGACTTGTTCTGTGCTTGGTTTTACACCAAGACTTGTGTGTTTTTGCATTTGAGGGTAGGGAGAGGCTTGTTAGCCACCCCTGAAGCCCACCGGCTGCCTCCACACCACACCAGCACTCCCTTTTGGCCATCGGCACTTTTTTCTCAAACACTTTGGCCGGTCGGCACTGTATGTTGCCGACCGGCACTTTTTTGTGCCGGTGACTGTTTTGGCCGGTCGGCATGCACCCTTTGAACCCCTGGGACATGGTGCATGCCAGCTGTGCCAGCTGGAATGCACCATCACACTCCCCCGTGCACAGGTGTGACCATTTTGCACCCTTTGCACCCTTGAACCCCCTAAGCTTCTAGAAGCTTGACCCTTTGGCCAAAGCTTCTTGGAGAAGCTTGGCCAGCTGTCTTGGCTTCTCCAAGAAGCCAAGACCCCTTTGCACCTCTTGACTCTTTTCCTTTGCTTAGCCACTAAGCTTCTTGGCCTATATAAGCACCATTCCTCTCCCTTTGAGAGAGGTTAGCCATTTCCAACACAAAACCAGAGCTTATATCTATATATCTCTGATATATATATCTATCTATATCTATATCTTCCCTTCCCTCATCCATTGTGTGTGTTTCTTGGCCTAAATAGTGTGTTTTACCTTACTTTTGCACCATTACACACACTATTACACCTAGCTCCGAGATTGAGGGACTTGGAGGGTTGTTTGTTGTGATTTTGGACTGATTTTGATCACTAGAGGATGGCTGCTCCACTTGTTCTTCAAAGGATCTTCAAGGGTGAGCTTGTTACTTTAGTTTCCCCATTCTTGCAACTAGTTTCTACCCCTCTCGCTTTGTGTTTTGAGCTTTGTCTATAACATAAAAAAATCTTGTTTTTACTTGCTCAAGAACATTCATTAAGGTCACTTTTTGGTTTGAGTGAAAACTCACCTTCTTAGGCCTTGTTTTGGTCCTTTTAGTGTCTTTTCTTGAAGCTTTGCTTACTTGGTGTTTTTGGTCTTCTCACCACTGAAAACCAGTGGGTTTTCAGTGGTGAGGAAGGTATTTTCTAGTCATGAATAGGGGAGGGACACCCCTCTCCCCTTTGTCCCTCTTTGGTCTTTACTTTGGCTCACATGGTAGCATGCATTTTTAGTCTTATATGCCTTCATTTCAGAGCTTATTTGGGTGTTTTGGATCATATGTCATCTCTGTTTTTGGTTGGTTTTGTGGTCCTTAGCATGCTTCTTATACTTGCTTTGTAATGCTCTAGTTTGCCTAGAAATGAGCCATGAGTTTAGGCCATGTTTCTTGCATGTATGAGCCTCACTTCATGAAGATATTAGCATCATTTTGTCATGTTTAAGGGCTGTGAGCCACTGTTTTTGCCATGTTTGGTGTGCTTGATGTGGTTGCCTTGTGCTTTGGCTTGTAAATCTTAAGCATATTAGCCCCTAACATGCTTAGCTTGGACGATACTCATGATTTGGCATCATTTAGGATCATATTTCAGTCCATAAATCATGTTTGTATGTTTGCATACGTGGCTTACTTCATGCTTTAAAGGTGTCCCCTTTTGTGCCTAGGAATAGGCCTTATGCATGCTTGTATGTTTAAAGCATTTTGGGGCTGCCATATCAAGGGATTTGGGTGTATCTTTTTATGCTAGAACTCTGTTTTCATATGCCTAATATGTGCCATGAGTGGTCATGTTGGTGGTGGTGGAATACCCCTTGTTTATGCCTTGGTTTTAGGCCCATTTGTTTGCATGCTTGCATGAGGGTTGGTCTACCATTTTGGGCACATTTTGCCACTGTTTTGGGGAGGTTTGAGGTCTGCCCTATTGTGTTTAAGTCCACCATTGCATGTTTATTTGATGCTTGTTGCATGTTTGGTCAATATGGTCTTAGCACGTGTCAATCCTATTGCCTTAGATGTCCATGTTTGCATCACACTTTGTATCTTGCCTACCTAGTGTTGCACACTTGCCATAATATGTTGCATTACATTTGGTATGTCTTGCATTTCATCTCATATTGCGCCATTTGAGCCATGTTTGCATAACATGCACTGCATTACTTGGTTTGGGGGTGTCAAACCAAGTGTGAGAAATGAGGGGTGTTCGTACTCCAAGTGACAAAACACACCTCAATTCTCATGTCACTAGGGCCCTTGATCTTGACATGATAGGGACTTGGTTCTCATTTTGTATGTTGCATGCATTTTTACATTGAAATGCAATCTTGGTTCCTTAGGCTATCATGCACCGAGATGCATAATTGATGTTCCAAGAACCAAGGGTCATGCTTCCTTGAGTCCCATACATGATAGGGAGCATTGACCATGCTTACATTTGCTCAAAAACTCCGTGTCATGCACTATCTGTCTGCTGTTGCTGTCAAATTGTCCTCTGCAGGAATTTTGTGCCGACCGGCAGTATATAGTGCCGACCGGCACTATATGGGTGGCCGGTAACCCCATTGACAGCCGGTGACTATTTTACACGGCCGGTGGACATTTTATTCAGCCGATGGTGATCCTCAAGGTTCAGGGAGAAGGTTCTGAGACTTTGGCAATTTTTGGAGAGACAGGGCAACAAGAACAGAGGCAGCAGTGTTATGATACGGGTTTCTGGGCGAGTCGGATTCAAGCATGCATCATTCGCGCATCCCGAGGCAGGGCTGAGGCCCCTCTTCTTTTTATGTTAAATTTAATTTGATAATTAGAAATTTCTGTAATAATTAATTTATTCTGTATTTGGATTGTATTATTTTGGGACTATATTATTCTTTCGGACCCTCTGCGCGAGGGCAAAATTGTAATAAGTGTGGGTGAGTGTGATGTATGTCTTCCAACCCCCACTTCTTTCTTCCCTTTTATTTACCTGCTTATGATGGTAGATTAGGGCATATTTAAAATTAGCATAACAGTATGATAGCATGCGTGCATCCATACATTTGTTATACATGCATTGGGCTCGGCACATCATACAAACTGCATTGTATTTCAATTCCAAATTGAATACGTGTTATTTGTAGCATTCCATATGCCATGTTTAGGATAGCCGAGCCCGTCTAGATTGCATCATTGCTTGTGTTGCATTAGCCATCTTAACATAAACTAGGATCATGCATATGATTACTAACCAGTTTCTGTTTTGGCTTGGAGTACTAGGTGAGTTTTTATGCTTTAGCATATCGCATGCGTGTGAATGTTGCCATGATAGCATGATTACCATGAGGCTAGCTGCTTATGTGATATAACTGCTTGAATGCCTGTGGATGGAGGTCGAATTGCCTGAATTGGGATAATACATTAAAACTGTGAGTTTTAAGCCCACTAGATAGTGGCAAAGCCATCTTTTCTAAAGCCCACTCGAGGGTGGCAAAATCTGCATTTTAGCCTACTTGCGAGTAGCAAACCATTTTCGAAACAAACATGCAATGTTTTGTTCCAATTTAGGCGATTTGGTCTATACTTGTTTGCTGTGCGCATAACATAGTAATTCTAGGCTAATAATCGGAATAAGAACATGTAATGTTTTCAAAATCGGATATCACGGTTAGTAGAGGCCGGTCTTCGGACCGGGCGAGAGGGGGTGCTCATAGCTGACCTTCCCCGATCGTACCCAAGCTCCCGAGCCAAGATCACTTTGGTGATGACGGACACGTGGCCTTCGGCACCGAGTCAGGGTTTCCTAAATTTCCCCATTTTAAAATATTTAGGTGGCGACTCTGTAATCTGGCAAAGCAGTCCATGTTTGGCACTTCTTTTCAAAAATCAGTTTTTCTTCAAAACGATTTGCCAGAGTTGGACTCTTTGGTTCAAGATTAAGAACCGTGACATTTGAGTCCTTTGAACTGTAGTGACCCAATATCGAACCAGAACGGGGGGAAGTCGCACCCTCCCCGGGATGCGTTCGGGGACGTCTACACCGCTCAGGAATAGCAGATGGCAAACTTTGCGACTTAGGCGCACCAATGCAAATGCAATGGAAAGAAACATATAAGTGTAAATAAAACAACATATTATGAGTTCGAGTCAAGTTCTCTAAGTCCCCAGCAGATTCGCCAGAAACTGTGGACTCACCTTTTTCTCGCGCCCCCACCTTTCGGAAAGGGTTTAAAAAGAAGGCCTCATAGTTCGGAATCTCACAGTTCTGAATCTAGTCTCACAAAGTGCAATGTGAAACTGATAATCACTAAAGAGTCCAATCCGGCAAATCATTTTGGAAAATCGATTTTAAATCAAATAATGCCAAAAATGGACTGCTTTTCCAGATTACAGAGTTGCCACCTAAATATTTTATTTTTGGGAAAATTTAAGAAACCCTGACTCGTGCCCAATGCCACGTGTCTATTATCACCAAAGTTGCCTCAGCTTGGGAACTTGGGTACGAGAGGGGAAGGTCTTGAAATGAGCACCCCCGTTCGCCTGATCAAAGATCGGCCTCTACTAATCATGATATGATGCTTTATAAGCATTATGTGTTCTTATTCTGGTTATTAGCTAACTTTACTATGTGACGAACACAAGCAATCATAGACTAAAATCGCAAGAATTGGAACAATTCAAGTCATGTTTGGCTTCGAAAATGGTTTGAATTTTGCCACCGTTAAGTGGGCTTAAAGATGCGGATTTACCACCTCAAGTGGGCTTTAAAACATGATTTTTCCACTTCGCAGAGTCGGCTTAAAAAACACACATTGGTTGAACTGTTCCAATTCAAACGACAAAGCCTTTATCCACAGTCATCCATACAGTTTAGCATATCAGCACATAGCCTCACGGCAAGCATGCGAAACATGGCAATATGGCAATCACACTCATGCAAGCACGCTAAACCATAAAACTTACCGAGTACTCCAAGCCAAAACAAAAACTAGTTAAAAAAAATGCGTGATCCTAACTATACAAGATGCCTAATGCAACACGTTGTAGACACCCCATTTTTGACCGACCTTAAGACTCAGACGTCATCGATTGAGCGCTCGATGATTGCGCATGTTTGTGCTCGTTTCGAGTTTCTGCAGTTTTCGGCTGAGTGCCTTGCCTCCGAGCCTGTGAACTCTTTGTGTTTTCGCATGGTTTGTGGACCATGCCTTGTTGACCTTGCCTGAAGAGAGAGAGAGGCCTGTAGGCCACTTTTCGTAGTCGTAGACTACTTTTCCCTCTTGTAGGCTAGTTTCCGATTTTCGAAGCTTCGGCCGAGCGCCTTGTCTCGGAACCTCTTAACGTTCTCCTCTTAGCCTGGTTTTTGGATCATGCCTTGTTGCCTTTGTCTAGAGGGAAACAAAGGTTTGTAGACCACTTTTTGTGGTCATAGACCACCTTTCCCTCTTGTAGACCACTTTTTGTGCCCGTAGACTAGTTTTCGGGGCTTCCGGCTGCGTGCCTTGTCCCATGGACTTTCGTCTTGCTTCCTTTTTGGTTTAGTTTTGGACCAAACCTTGTTTTCCTTGCTTGGAGGGTGGAATAAGGGGTGTAGACTAGTTTCACTCCCTGAAGACCACTTTTCTTCCCTGCCAGCCAGTTTTCTAGTTGGCCAGCTGGTCTTGGTGGTCTTTGGACCACCTAAAGTGGTCGGCAGCCATGCCACCACCTTCCTTTTTGTGTGCAGACCACCTCTCCCCCTTGCCGACCACTTTGTCTCCTTGCAGACCACTTTTTATGGTCGGTTGACCAGTGGGAGTGGTCGGCCGACCACTTCAACTGGTCGGCACTTTTCCTGCATTTTTCTACAGATATTTTCTTACCAGCTGTGCCAGCTGTTGGGCACAGAAAGCATCCTCCATACACGTGTATGGAGGGATGGCTTAGAGCCTCTAGCATGTTGAACAAGCTTGGAGCATGGATTTCTATAAAAGGGAGCCTCCTCCCTCTTGTCTTAGGTTCAGAAAACTTGGCTGAGAGATATACATACATCTCTATCTCTATATTGCTCCTTCTCTCTATATTTGCTCCATTTTGTGCTCAAAGTGCCATTTCTTTACACTTTTGCACACAAACACATAGTGAAACACCTTCATTCTTGAGCTGAGGTTCTTGAAGGTTTGTTTGAAGCTTAAAGGCTTGGTTTTGCCACAGAAGTTGCTGATTTGCTGTGTTTCTTCAAGGGTGAGACCCTATCCTCTCTAAAGCTTTGTTTTACTTAAGTCTTTGGCCCTATTTGCATGATGTTTTAGGCTTAACTTTATACTGCAAAAGTTCTGATTTTAAGTGTTAAGAAAGGTTATTTAAGGCCTCTTTGGTGTTGGGGGTGGTTTACCCCCTTTTGTCCCTTGTTTTGCCTTGTTTTGGCCATCTTTTCACACTACTTTGGGACTGTTTTTGGGGTGGTGTTGAACTATAAAAATCTCTGTTTTTCCTCTGTTTTTCAGTCCTAAAAGTGTTGGTTTGTGCCTTGTTTGGTTAGGGGGTTGTTCTCCCTTTTTGTTCCTTGGCTTGTGAGGCCTTTTGTGCATCTTTCACCACCTTGAAAACCAACTTTTTTTCGCCTTTAAACCACTAAATTCCAGAGGAATTTCAGCGGTGAAAAGGTGGTTTTGAGGTCCCAAATAGGAGGGGGTTGTCTCCCCTCCTCTTCTCTTGTTTACTTGTGTTGATGGCCCATCAAAAGAACATGTATTTCTCCTTCTTTTACGCTTAGTTCAAGCATTTTTTTGTGACTTTTAGGACCTTCCATAACTTTGTTTTGGGCTGGTTTGGTCACCTCTTGCTTGCTTTATACACTTGTAGTGTAAACTTGCATGCTAGCCTAGCTTACTTGATGGTTTAGCCTATTAATCTAGCATATGTATGTAGACATCCCTGAACGCCCCGGGAGGATGACTCCCGTTTTGTTCATTGGGCTTACTACAGTTCAGGACTCAAATTGTCACAGTTTTTAATCTTGAACCAAAGAGTCCAAATCCGGCAAATCGTTTTGAGAAAACAGATTTTTGAAAGAAGTGCCAAACATGGACTGCTTTGCCAGATACAGAGTCGCCACCTAAATATTTTATTTTGGGAAATTTAGGAAACCCTGACTCGGTGCCAAAGGCCACGTGTCCGTCATCACCAAAGTTGTCTCGGCTCGGGAACTTGGGTACGATTGGGGAAGGTCAGCTATGAGCACCCCCTCTCGCCCGATCCGAAGATCGGCCTCTACTAACCGTGATATCTCGTTTTTGAAAACATTATATGTTCTTATTCCGGTTATTAGCCTAGAATTACTATGTTATGCGCACAGCAAACAAGTATAGACCAAATCGCCTAAATTGGAACAAAACATTGCATGTTTGTTTTGAAAATGGTTTGCTACTCGCAAGTAGGCTAAAATGCAGATTTTGCCACCCTCAAGTGGGCTTTAGAAAAGATGGTTTTGCCACTGTCTAGTGGGCTTAAAACTCACAGTTTCAATGCATTATTCCAATTTAGGTAATTCAACCTCCATCCACAGGCATTCAAGCAGTTATATCACATAAGCAGCTAGCCTCATGGTAATGATGCTATTATGGCAACACTCACACGCATGCGGTATGCTAAAGCATAAAAGCTTACCTAGTACTCCGTGCCAAAACAGAAACTAGTTAGTAATCATGCATGATTCTAGTTCATGTTAAAAATGGCTAATGCATCACATACAGAATGTCACTAGAATAGGCTCGGCTAATCTACAATGACATGTGAAATGCTACAACTAACAAGTACTCAACTCAGAATTGAAATACAAGTGCAGTTAGCATGATGTGCCGAACCCGGTGCATGTAAGACAAATGTATGGATGCATGTATGCATAGCATAAGGTATGCTAATTTAAATATGCCCTAGTCTAACCATCATAAGCGGTTAAGTAAAAGGGAGAAAAAAGTGGGGGTTGGAAGACATACACACACGCACCCACACTTATTACAAATTCGCCCTCGCTCAGAGGGACCAAAAGAATAATACAAATTAATTAACCTACAAGCTAATTAATTATTACAAACCACCTAATTAATCAAGCAAATTAACTAAGCTAAGAAAGCAGTGAAAGGCCTCGGGAAGAGGGATGCACGCATGCTTGGATTGGCTCCGCCCGGAAATCCACTGCCATGCGCAAGTTGCCTCTGTTTTCCCTGCTCTGCTTTTCTGGAAGTTGCACAACTCCCAAAATATGCTCCATGGACACTGTGGAACACCACCGGCTAGGAGGAATTGCCACCGGCCAAGGGAAATGGTCATCGGCCACAAATTAAGCCATCGGCCACTGATGGATGGCCGGTCGGCACTGGAGATGGCCGGCCGGCCAAATCTTCCTGCAGAACCTGTTTTGATAGCAGTAGAAGGCAAAACAAGGCATGGCAATGCATTTCAAGCAAATGTGTGCACGAACACATCCCTTATCATGTTTATGACTCAAAGGGACATGGTCCTTGATTCTCGGACCACCAATCGCGCATTTCAATGCGTGATGGCCCAAGAAACCAAGTGTGCATTTGATTTCAAATGGAATGCAATGCATACAAACAAACAAGAAGCTCAACCTCTATCATACTCAGCTCAAGAGGTGAAGCATGCATGCCAATGCAATGCAATCCTAAGCATGTGAGCCTAAATGTGCAATATGGGCATGCAAATAAGCAAGCATGCAACAATACATAAGGCAAGCATGCAACAATGCAAAGGATGGTCTTAGACTAATTTAGGCAGCCCTCAAACAAGCCTAAAACAGTGGCCAAATGCCAAGGAAATGAAGGCTAGTGTACACACAAACATGCATGCATACAAGGTCCAACACTTAGGCATAAAGAAACAACTCTCAAGCACACCTAAGAGGATGCAAACATGGACAAATGGCATGCATTGTAAGCTCTGAAAATCATGTTAGAGAAGGTGCCAAACCAACTAATCAAAACAAGCAAAGCATGCAATAACGGTCCAGTACTTAAGGCAAGCCAAGGAGGCTTGAACCAAGGCTAAGTCAACCAAGCCTCACAAGGCTAAGGGGACTTAAAATAGGTCCAATGTAGACCTAAACAAAGCTAAGGATGCACCTAGATGGCATCTAAGTGGTCCAAATATGCAAGCATACAAAGAGGCCAAACATGGAACATGAAACACCAACCTTTCAAAGCATTAAAGGGGCATCAAATGCAAGCATACAAGCATACCATGAGGACTGAAATGACATGATAAGTGGTTCTAAACCACTGAAATGAAGCAAGTAAAGCATGCTAGAGGGGTCAATACTCAAGGCATACAAGAGAGGTTGCATGGTAGCTATACAAAGCAAGCCCTAGATGGCCTAAGAAACCAAAAACAGACCTTAAACATGCCAAAATATGCATAAAAGCTTCACAAAGCTAAGCCAAAATCATGCTAGAAACAAGGCTCAAAGCACAAAGCATGTTAAGGCAATTTCATGGCATTACAAGACAAGTATGCTAAGCATGCATGATGTGTCTAAACCAAGTAAAAACAGTGCTATATCATGGCAAAATAAGCACAAATAACACTTAAGACATGACCAACATGAACTTAAAAATGGTGCTCACACATGAGGCTAAAATGACACTTTTTGAAGACAACAAGGAGAGGGGGTGGCCCTCTCCTTCTTAGGACCTCAAACCACCATCCTCACCACTGAAATCCCTCAAGATTTCAGTGGTGAGGAGGCCCAAACAAGGTGGTCCCGAAGCTCACAAAAAAGGCTCAAAAACAATGCCAAACAAGGCCTAAGAGGGGGTAAACCACCCCAAACGAAAAAGTGACCTTAAACAACTATTTAAAGAACTCAAAAAAAAAAAAACTTTTTTCAGTTTATGACAAAGCCCAAAACAGCCTGGAAGACAGGCTAAACGTGTGTGCAAGAAAGGGTGATTTAAGACTTAAAAACTCACCCTTGATGAACTTCTTCAAGGCTACGACTCCAGCAGCTTGTGGACCAAGAATGCAGCTCCTTAGGACCTCTCAAGACCCTCCAAGAAGCTTAGGTTGGTGGTGGAGAGGTGTGGTTGTGAGGTGTGGTGCAATAGGCTAAAAATCAAGCAATTTGGAGCTAAAATGGAGGAGATATGGAGAGAGATATAACTCTTGTATGCCTTAGACCAATTCTTGGAACCCTTAAAATGGAAGAGGAGCTCTTCTATTTGTAGAGAAGATGGAGGCTTGAAGCTTCTAAGAGAAGCTAAGCAAAAAGGGTCAAGGGGGTCAAGCTTCTCTTAGAAGCTTGGAGCAAAAGGGCCAAGAAGGCCAAGCTTCTTGGAGAAGCTAGACAAAAGAGCCAAGCTTCTTGGAGAAGCTAGGCAAAAGGTTCAAGAGGTGCAAGCTTCTCTTGGAAGCTTAGAAGGGTTCAAGCTTCTTGGAGAAGCTAGGCAAAGGTGCAAAAGGTTTAAAAGGTTCAAGCTTCCTCAAGAAGCTAAAACTAAGGGTTCAAAAGGTTCAAGCTTCTTGGAGAAGCTAAACCAAGAGTTCAAAAGGTTCAAGCTTCCTCAAGAAGCTAGAACCAAGGGTTCAAAAGGGTCAAGCTTCCTCAAGAAGCTAAAACAGGGGGTTCAAAAGGTTCAAACCCCCTCAAGAAGAGGTCTCGGCCAGAAAAAGAGTCAATCGGCCAAATAAAGATGGCCGACCGACCAAACAGAGTGCCGACCAGCCAAATATATGGCCGATGGCAACAAAACATTGGCCGGTGGCCTCTAGCCATGGCCGGTGATGTGTGGGGATGTCTCACAAGCCATTCCCTGCCCCTCCAAGGCAAAACACAAGTGTTTGGTGCAAAACCTAAGTGTTTGGTGCAAAACCAGACACAAAACAGTCAAGTCGAGAGATCCTGAGGCAAGGCGCGTAGCCGAGACCTCCGGGAACTCAAGACAAACACAGACAAGGATGATCACCGGGTGTTCAAGCGGTGACGTCCAAGTCTTGAGGACGGTCAAAAATGGGGTGTCTACAATGTATGCACCACTCCAGTATGTTTTTTCCCATATTTTAGCATGCTTGAACTCTGTTTTGAGCCGGTTTGATCATTCAAGCTTTGCTTTGTATGCTTGTAGTGCAATTGTGCTAAATTGCCTAACATGTGCTATTGTTTTGGCCTCTAAATCTAGCCATTTTTAGCTTATTTCAAGCATGTTTTAGAACTTCATTTAGGATGTTTTAGGACTATTTTAGGTTGTCTTGGTCATATGGCTCACGTTTTGTATAGCTATAGTGCAAATGCCTTCACTAGCTTATTATCTAAGGCTTCTAGCATGCTTTGCTCGAGTTGTTTGCATGCCTTGGCATCATTCTATATGTGATTTTAGAGTATGTTTCACTACCATACTCTCATATGTATCGCACTTTCATCACTTTTGAGAAGTTGAGCCTCATGCATCGTTTATGAGCCAATATGTATGCATGTTTGCCTAAGCTTTTGGGCTACCATCTCAGCATGTTTTTGGTGTTATTTTACCATATTACAACTCTGATTTTTGTTGGTGAAGTCACCTCATGCTTGGTTTTGATATGTGTAGTGTAATCATGCTCATTGGCCTTACATGCATCATGCTGTATGCCTCCAATTCTAGCATGTGTTAACTCTGCCCCATGCATGTTTTGGCATTGTTTTGACCTGCCTTGGGACTGTTTTGAGTCACCTTGGCTCTTTGGGGCTTGCCTGACATGGCCATGGTACAAGTGCCTTTACTAACCTTAAGCTTTGAGCGTCTTAGCATGCCTTATTTGTGATATATGCATGATATGGCATCATTTGGAATGTGATTTCAGAGCTTTTGTATTTGCTATACTCCCATGTTTATCACTCTTTCATTGCTCTTGAGGGTTGTGCATTATGCCTTGTTTGTAAGCCAATGAATAAACATGTTTTGCTTGCCTTTTGAGCCTATGTTTTGGCATGCCTTTGGCCTTGATTTAGCATGCCTCAGCTCTGTTTTGAGTAGTTTGGGTCATATGGGATTTGTTGTGCATGGCTGTAGTGCAATAGCTTTGACTAGCCTAATGATTCAAGGTCCTTAGGATGCTATGCTTGTGTTGTTTGGATGATTTGGCATCATTTCTTGCATGATTTCAGAGTATATTTCATTGCCACACTCTCATATTTTCCACTCCTTCAATGTGTTTGAGAATTGTGCCCTTATGCCTTGTTGATGAGCCATTACATGAGCACTATCATCTTGCCTTTCATGCCATCATTTTAGTGCATTTTGGCCATTGTTTGGGCATGCATGAGGTCTATTTGGGGTTGGTTTAAGTCCATTGAGCATTGTATTTCATGCCACTTGTATGATGCTCTTTACTTGCTTTGATGTTCTTGGCCTCTGAACATGCTATGCATGCATTGTTCATATGTTAGAACCTTGTGCATGCATTGCTAACATTGATAGATAAGCATGATTGTTTGCATGTGTGTTGCATTGCATTGTGTTTGGATCGGATGTTGATCCAAACACGAGAAACGAGGGACGTTTCATACTTGAAGTGATGAAACATGCCTCATTTCTCGGTCGCCGACCCTCTTGATCATGCGTGATAGAGGTTAAGGCCCTTTATGTGTTACTTGTGCATTCATTGACATTGAATTGTGCAAACTTGGCTTCTCGGCCATCGTGCATTGCGATGCTCGGTTGGTGGTGCGAGAGTCGAGAACCGCACTCCCTTGAGCTTAAGAAATGATAAGGAGGGTGGTTGTGCACATATACCTTGCAAATACACTGCTGTGCCCTTTTTTGTTCTCTGTTGCAGCAAATTGGAGCTTGGCTGAAATTTCTGGTCGGCAGACCAAAAAAAGTAGCTGGCCGACCACTTTTTTTGGTCTATAACATGTTTAAGTGGTCTACAGGTGGTCTACAGCACCATTTTCTGGTCGGCAGCCTTCCAGGAGGTCTCCATTTTGGAGTAGAAGCTATTTGGAAGTTTGTGCAACTTTCAGAGAACAAATCAAATGCAAACAGAGGCAATTGGGGGCATGGCAATGGATTTCCAAGCGAGGGAATCGAGCATACATGTTCAACTCTTTCAAGCAAGGGCTAAAGTGGTTCAATTTATTGTTTTACTTACTAGTTCGCATTGAAATTGTAACTTAATTAATTAGTATTTTGTAATAATTAGTAATTAGTTTGCTAGTTATTCGTTTTGTTGTGTAATAACTAGTTTAATTAGATTAATTAGATTAGTTGGTTACCTTAGCTTAGCTTAGATTAGCTTAGCGTATTATTCGGACCCTCCGTCGAGAGGGCAAATGTTGTAATAAATGTGCGTGTGTGTGATGCATGTCTTCCAACCCCATTTCTTTCTCCCTTTTACTTATCAGCTTTCGATGGTTAGTTTAGGGCATATTTCGATTAGCATACTTATGCTTGCATGCGTGCATCCATTTATCTGTCTTGCATGCACCGGGCTCGGCGCATCATACAAACTGCATTGTATTTCAATACCAATTTGAATACATGTTATCTAGTTGCATTCACATGACATCTTAGAATAGCTGAGCCTATTTTAGTTGCATTTTACATGTGTTGCATTAGGCATTCTTGACATAGCTAGGGTCATGCATCGATTTCTAACATAGCTTTTGTTTTGGCTCGGAGTACTAGGTAAGCTTTTATGCTTTAGCATCCTTGCATGTGTGTAAGTGACTGCTACGATAGCATGCTTACCATGAGGCTATGTGCTTAACTGCTATAACTGCATGAATGCCTGTGGATGAAGGCTTCATTGCTTGAATTGGAACAATTCATCAAACTGTGCGTTTTAAGCCCACTTGAAGTGGCAAATCACCATATTTTCTAAGCCCACTTAAGGGTTGCAAATCCGCGACTTAGCCTAGTTGCGAGTAGCAACTTCAAACTATTTTCAAAAACAAGCATTGGATTGTTTTGTTCTAATTCAGGCGATCTAGTCTATACTTGTATGCTGTGCGTATCACATAGTGAGTTAGATTAATAAACTGGAATAAGAACGCATGTGTTTTCAAAAACAACATATCATGTTAGTAGAGGCCGATCCTCTGATCGGGCGATCAGGGGTGCTCATTTCAGGACCTTCCCCTCTCGTACCCAAGTTCCCGAGCCGAGGCAACATTGGTGATGACGGACACGTGGCCTTAGGCACGAGTCAGGGTTTCCTAAATTTCCCAGAAACAAAATATTTAGGTGGCGACTCTGAAATCTAGCAAAGCAGTCCATGTTTGGCGCTTTTTGATTTAAAATTGATTTTTCAAAACCAATTGCTGGATTTGGACTCTTTGGTGATTTATCAGTCTTACATTGCACTTTGTGAGATTAGATTCAGAACCGTGACAGGAGTCCGAACTATAGTAGCTAAGAACACAATTCGCGCCGTCGTGCGCAGAGCGGAGTTTCGGCGGCCTACACACGTGCAATATGAAATTAATAGGCTTGCCTGCTAATATGGCATTTGAAACACTTTGATAGCATGCTTTGAAACACGTATTCAAAGAAGTATTGAATTGACTATGCATTTTGAATAATGCGCCGAGCCTCGGTGCATACAAGATAAATGAATGGATGCAAACATGCAAGCATAAGGTATACTAATCGAAAATGATCCCTAATCCAACCATCGAAAGCGATTAAATAAAAGGGAGAAAGACGTGGGGTTGGAATACATACACACACGCACACACACTTATTACAACATTATGCCCCCGCAAATGAGGGTCTGAATGAACAAGCTAATGAACTATGCTAATTAAGCTAACTATTACAAACCAAAACTAATTAACTATTCTAAGCTAAGTATACAACAATTGAAACAAATTAACTAACTTACTCTAAGCTAATTAAATATTACAAACCGGAATTAAAGAATTAGCTACACTAACTAATTAAGTACAACATTTGAATTAACTAGCTATTTTAAGCTAACTAAAGCAATTAAATGGCCTCGAGGTCGAGGGATGCATGCATTCTCGGTTGCTCCTTCCGAAAATCCCACTGCCTTGCCATCGAATGCCTCTGTTGGCACTCGTTTGATCACTGAAAATTGTGCCAACTCCCAGAGTGCCTCTGCTCCAACTCAGGAGCACACTTGTGCAATTTTTCATTGGTGGCCGGTCGACTACCAAAGGTGGCCATCGGCTACCATAACTGGCCGGTCAACTACTGCTAGTGGCCGTCGGCCACCCCTACCCTGAACATTCTTTTTTGCTGCAACAGAGAGAAAACAGAGGCAAAATAGTGTATTCTCAAAGTTTGTGTGCATTGTTACTCTCCTTATTATTTACTCAAGTTCAAAGGAGTGTAATTCTCGGCCCTCAAACCGTCAACCAAGCATTTTCAATGCATGATTGCTAAGGAGCCAAGCTTGCACAAGTTAACGAATGCAAAATAAGACTCGACACAACCACAACCCTATCATGCATGATCAAGGGTGATGGTGACCAAGAAAAATGGCACGTTTCATCACTTTGAGTTGAAGCGTCCTATTTTTCTCATGTTCGAATTAACGTCCGATCCAAACACTTGCAATGCAACACGAAGATGCTTAATCTTGTTTTTTTTACTTTGTTCATTTTGTTTACTCATTTTACGTTACCGATTCATTCTTTAATCGATTAATCCAAAAGCTGAATGTCCTCTAATTGAAAGTAGACTTAAACCACAAGTGCCTTGAGCATGAAAGAGACCTCATGCCGTTGATAATGAACTCCTGAAGGAATTAAACCATTAGGCATGAGGGTCTCAATTTCACACTTAAGCCAACAAGGGGTTCAAAGCCACTTTCAAAATAAATGAAAGAGTGAAGAATAGAGAGAGATTGCAGAGATTTCAGTGCTAAAATAGAGTGCAAAATGGCACTAAAACATGTAAGCAACTCATGCAATTCATGCTAAAAAGCCTAAAACATTAAGCTAGTGAAGCCTCTTTACACTACAACCACCCAATACAAGCCCCAAAGGACCAAACCAGCTCAAAACAGAGTTGAAACCTGTCAAAACGGTAGCAAAAACATGCTGAGATTAAGGTACAAAATGCTAGAAAAACATGCTCACATGTTAAGCTATCTAGGCATCCAAAAAACACAAGGAGGGGAGGCTACCCCCTCCAATTTTGGACTTCAAAACAAGGTTTTTGCCACTGAAATAACTTTGAATTTCAGTTGTTAAAAGGCCCAAAAAGTTTGATTTGAATATGCTAAAAGATGGTGCAAAAGCTTACACAATTAAGCAACAAGAAGGGTAGACTACCCCTTTACACAAAATGGCCTTAAACCACCATGTTAAGCCTGAAAAACCAGATTTTTTTGTAGTTGAAAACCAGCTCAAAAACAATACAAAAAGATGAAAAAATAAGTGTACACAATAAGCTTAAATGGGGTAAGTTCTCTACCTTTGAAGCACAGTACAAAATTGTCATAATCTCAGGCTCAAACCTCCTTCAAAAGCTCAAACTAGGGTCCAAGGGACCTCACCTCCAAGGTGGTCAAGTTTGTTTAAGGGTTACTGTGCAAAAGTGTAGAGAAAACTAACTACCAAGCACAAAACAAGAAGAGAGAGAGAGAGAGAGAGAGAGAGAGAGAGAATGAGAGAGAATTCTAGAGAGAGAGAGAGAATTTTTATCCTAATTTTCTAACCCCTCCAAATGGGGGAGAGCACCCCCTATATATAGAAAATCAAGGTTTAGGCTTGAAATCATCCTACCATACATGTGTATGGAGATGCACTTCAATGAACAACAGCTAGCACAGCTGGCAAACAAATATCTAAAAAATGAAACAAATGGACGTCGGCCACTTTAAGACCTTTAGTAGCCAACCGGCCACCATAAGTGGCCGACAAGGCCTAGGATTGGCTGACAAGTTCCCTCCCCCTGCCAGGCAAGAGGCAACAAGATTTTGACCCCAAAACAAGCACAAAACAAAAAGGTTTAGAGGATCAAAGACAAGGCGTTCCGTCGAGGACTTTGGGCGCTTAAAACAAACACAAACAAGCACAATCATCGAGTGCACAAACGATGACATCCAAGTCTTGAGTACGTTCAAAAATGGGGTGTCTACAGTGTCACGCCCCAAAATTTGGAGAATTCCCAATCAATATTCTATCATTCAAATCTTAGGGGTGAAACAAAATCTAAACATTTTCGTCTCCATAAGGTTTAAGTAAATTTCCGTGCTCAAAAGATAACAAGGGATTTAGAAAAACTAACAAAACGCTAACCAATCCATCCACCATAATTTCATAACTATCAAATACCTTCAACATTAAAGTATCAACAACTTGTCAAAACAACTTAAATAATGTAAAGTTGGAAAATAACCCACAATGCCAAACTATCATAATACTAAGGTCATAAAAAATAAAATAATAAATACATAAACTAATATCAATCTTAAGCTCAAGAAAACAAAAGAAGTCCAAGAGACATGTTCAACAACTATAGTTATTTGTGGTAGCCGAATATAAGTAGACGCAAATAGGCCAAGTATATATCTGCCCAATAGGTATATAGTATGCACTCGGCCCCGTCTCTGACGTTTCAGATGCCGAATAACATGACCGGCCATAGATCAGTTGAGCAAGGGGCCGATTGAAAGTTAGAATACGGCATAATGAGGGGGGGTGAGTGAACAATCACATGACAGGTCGAGAGTGGGCCCTGCCTAGAGGACCAGGAGCGTATATAAATAGAAGAACGATGAACCAAAAGTGGTATGTGAGAATGAGTATGCTTAACTTAAGATACAAGTAATCTAGAGAGTATACATTGATTTATCCGTTGAAGTGCTAATTCCGGCACCCCCGACCGGAGTGTTCATTCTTTTTCAGGTTACTAGCTGAGGATCACGAGCGTCCCATTGGATCCAAAGAGTATTTCCAAACCACTTCCCCATAATTGGCGCCGTCTGTGGGAATACTCAACTACATCCATGGCGGGCATAACGGAAGATCCTCCGACAGTCACTGATGAAACTACATTGAGAGATGACATCACTCCAACAAACATGCTGGGACCAGAGAACATCACTGCAAGACGTGCCTTGAACTTCGACTCAGTTGCCCATACCTCACCCTCGATCTCAGCACACGAGACAATGCAAGCAATTATGGAACAGGGAAAACAGAACGAACAGAGGTTCGAAAACATGATCGCTGAGAGCAAGTGTCTCCATCAAGATTTGGCCTTGGAAGTGGCAAAGTCCAAACAAGCTGTACGCCAAGATCTGGGACGACCTTCAAGGGAAGGTGGCCGATGACCTTGAGTTCGAAGACAAGATAATGATAGCGACTCTGACTCATTATCCCCGGAGCCCAAGAACAAGGGATGACTCAAAACTACCAGTTCATCGGAAGGGAGTCCACGTATAAAGCATAAGCGAAGACGAAGTGGTTCAGATGAAGAAGACCAGCACGATCCCTTTGTGCGACGGATCGCAAAGGCAATACTACCCAAGAAGTTCAAAGCCTCGTCTTTCACCCTGTACGACGGGAAATCGAATCCCACTGACCATATCCGTGATTATAAGCAAGCCATAACGTTGCATGCAGACGACGAGGCTCTCATGTGCAGAATATTTCCGAGCAGTTTGGGACCATTGGCAGTCAGATGGTATTATAAGTTGGAGCTGGCATCGATTAAGAGTTTCCATCAATTACAGAAATCCTTCAGGGCAAGATTCATCACCAACAAGGTCCAGCCGAAGCAAGCCGACTCCCTTTGGGCAATGCAGATCTAGCCAAGAGAAACCTTACGAGCATATTCGGCGCGCTATTGGGAGTGCTTTAATCTTGTCGATGATGCTTGCAACGACTCCATGGCCATCATCACCTTTAAAATGCGTTTGCATCCTGATAGTACTCTCCGCATTTCCTTGACTAGAAGGCCCCCCAAAACAGTTTGGTCGTTGATGAAGAAAGTCGAGGAATACTGCAAAGTGGAAGACGATGCCTTGCGGGTTAAAGCCGGGAACAAGGCCAACAAGACGGCCCCTCCTGAAATTGTTCAGCCAGTAAATTCTGTACTACCTCAGAGCCCTGAACCACGGCATCGGGCTAAACGAGACAAGAGACGGGATTCACGCCGATCAAACGACCATTGTTCCCACCGAGCTAGTGAACAACTTCAAGTAGATAGTAGGCGCACAAGGCACGTGGACAAGAAATATACAGAGTTGTCAGAGCCAATCAGCGCAGTTATGTCTAAAGTCCAACCTTTCATTCTTCAAATGGCCATCCAAAATGGTGGGACCTCCCCGACACAAGACAATAGGATAGGTGGTGCGAGTATCACAAAAACCAGGGCCATGATACTGAGAGTTGTTATGCATTGAAGGATCACTTAGAGGAATTGGTGCAAGATGGTCGGCTACAACAGTACGTCTGAAAAGGCAACTCAACCAAAGCAATAATCTTACGGCAGGATTCACCTCCACTGGGCGTGATCCACATGATATATAGCCTGCCAACGGCATCCGCGGTGCATACGATTCAGTCACATCCCGACCAACAAAATCAACTCACCTTGGCTAAACGGCCCCATGAAGCTGCGAGCATTGCCTTTGATGATTCAGATTTGGCTGGAGTCACACTTCCTGACATCGATCCCTTGGTAATTGAGTTACGCGTAAACCGATTCACCATTGAGCGCGTACTCATTGATCCGGGGAGCACATCAAAAGTTATGTATTACAAGACATTCACCAGACTCAGCTTCACCAAATCGGATCTTCCTCCAGCTCCTTATTATTTATTCGGCTTCAATGCTAATCTAGAATACCTGTTGGGAAAAATCACGCTACCAGTTTGAGCTGGCTCACGAATAGTGGATGTGAAATTCTTGGTTGTCAAGCTGCCTTCGCTGTATAACCTCATCATGGGACAAACTTGGTGGCACACCATGCAGGCCGTGCCAAGCACCTATCATCAATTGCTCCGCTTCTCGACTGAACGAGGCGTTGAACAAATCCATGGTTCCCAGAAATCGGTACAAGCATGTTATCTCCTTGCCACGAAGACACCACGAGAGCTGGAAGTGAATTCTATTGAGGTGCCGAATCGAGAGAGCCTTGACGATGTTGGACGGCTTCCAATTAAAAAGGCCACGGAAACCCTAGATCGAGTTGAAATTGCCGGGAATCTTGACAGGTTCTTCATGATCGGTGCCTCCCTGAACGAAGTCGACATACAGCAGCTAATTACCTTCTTACTCGGCAACCTTGACGTGTTTGCCTGGTCGCCGTATGAGATGTCGCGGGTAGATCCATCTATCACTTAGCATCGTTTAAATGTCGACCCCAAATGTAAGCCGATTATACAGAAAAGCCGGCGGTCAGCCGCAGAGCACACTGCCATCGTTGTTGAAGAGGTTGACCGGTTGCTTGACACCGAAGCTATCAAGGAAGTGACCTACCCTACATGGCTCTCGAATACTGTGGTTGTGAAGAAGAAAAATGGGACTTGGCGTGTCTGCATTGATTTCTCCGACCTAAACAAAGCTCTCCCCAAGGATTGTTTTCCCCTACCCAGAATAGGCCAACTTGTAGATGCTACGGCACGTCATCAGCGTATGAGCTTCTTTGATGCCTACAGAGGCTACCATCAAATAGCCATGCATCTGGAGGACCAAGACAAGACTGCATTCCTCACCCCAAGAGGAACCTATTGCTATAAGGTTATGCCTTTTGGGCTGAAGAATGAAGGGGCAACTTACCAAAGATTAGTCACTGCCATGTTCAAGGAGCAACTCAGCCACACTATGGAAGTGTACATTGACGATATGGTGGTCAAATCTAAAGAAGAGCAAACTCATCTAGCCGATCTGGAAGAGACATTCGGCATTTTACGAAAGTACAGAATGAAGCTGAATGCTTCCAAATGTGCGTTTGGGATCGGCTCTGGCAAATTCTTGGGTTACATTGTCAACCACTGAGGAATCAAAGCTAACCCAAGGCAAATCACAGCAATCCTGGAACTCGGCTCCCCTCGATCGGTCAAGGAGGTTTAGAAGTTGATGGGGATGGCCACCGTACTCAACAGGTTCATCAGTCGTTCCATGGACCGCTGCCGAAAATTCTTTTATACATTACGGTAAGGTAAAGCTTTTGAATGGACCTTTGAGTGCGAAGCCGCTTTCAACGGTCTGAAGACTTATCTCCGATCAGTTCCACTATTGACAACACCATCGGCTGGCGACCCGCTCATTTTATATCTGGCCATCTCCGACCAGGCTGTCAGCGCTGTACTGTTAAAGGAAGAGCTTGGAGAGCAGTGACCAGTGTATTATATGAGCAAGGCAATGGCTGACGCCGAAACCCGTTACCTTTTGTTGGAAAAAATCATCCTAGCCCTCATCATGGCAGCAAGAAAATTGATGTATTACTTCCAGAGACATAGCATCGGTGTACTAACAAATTACCTCCTCCGATCAGTACTACGTAGTGCAGAAGCATCAGGGCGCGTTTCAAAGTGGGCTCTCGAACTCGGCCAGTACGATATTCAATTTCTGCCTAGAACCTCAATCAAGGGGCAAGTGCTTGTTGATTTTGTAGCTGAATTCACGGGGGATCTTGCCGACTTCAAGACCGACCAAATTCAACCGAAGCCGAACTAGAGAATTTATGTTGGGGACATTTGGCAGTTGTATTGTGACGGATCATCCAACCAACAGGGCAGTAGAGCCGGAGTCATGATCATGGCTCCTGACGGTGCAATAATTGAGCAGGCTGTCAAACTCGGCTTCAAAGCATCGAATAATGAGGCCGATTACGAAGCCCTTCTAATCGGTTTGCGGAATGCGCATCTTCTGGGTGCTCGGCATTTGCTTGTATTTTGCGATTCGAAACTGGGGATCAATCAGCTAAAGGGGGAGTACGTGGCCAAAAACGACCGTATGGCAGCTTACATGAAAACAAAAAATTCTTTGCTGGAAAAATTTGACCATCATGAATTGAACCAAATAACCCGTGACTAGAACACACATGTAGATGCCCTGGCTTGCCTAGCCTCCGCCATTAACTCAGAGATTAAATGGACCATTGAAGTAGGTTTCATCCCGGAGCCGAGCATTGGCCCTTCGGAGGAAGTCCATGTCAATGTCATAGAGTCAGGACTGAGTTGGATGGACCCTATTGCGGCATTCTTGTCTTTCGAACAGCTCCCAGCGAACAAGAAAGAAGTGCACAAGCTGCGAAAGAAAGCCTTGCGATACTACTTGGATCCGCAAGGAAAGCTTTATAAAAAATCCCTTTTTGGTCCATACCTAGAATGCATTCATCCGGACAAAGTCGAAGAGCGTCTGACTAAAACACATGAAGGCAGTTGTGGTGCCCATTCTGGCAGGCGCTCTTTGGCTCATCGAGCTGTGACACAGGGGTATTACTAGCCGACAATGAGAGCCGATGTCGAGTGTTACGTGAAAAAGTGTGAACAGTACCAGAAGTTTTCTCCTCTAACCCACCTGCCTGTTGAAGAGTTAAGCTCTATAACCAGTCCTTGGTCGTTTGCCCAATGGGGACTTGACATCGTCGGACCACTGCCTCGTGAATCATTTTGTATGGAGAAATATCATAACACGGTTTGGCATTCCAAGAGCACTTATATCAGACAACGGCACCCAGTTTGATTGCGGTGTCTACCGAGAGCTTTGCAGCAAGTATGGTATTCGACCCTACTTCTCCACCCCGGCTTATCCACAGAGTAATGGCCAAGCTGAACCCTTCAATAAAACCATTTTAGACGGCATCAAAAAGAGGCTGGAGAAGGCGAAAGGATGATGGGTCGAAGAACTGCCGAGTGTATTGTGGGCTCATTGCACTAGCCCGAGACGGCCCACCGGGGAAACGCCGTTCGCTTTGTGCTTCGGAACGCAGGCAATCATCCCCTTGGAGATCGGCCTCCCAACCTTGAAATCAAAAGTTTTTGATATGGGCCGAAACGACATGATACTGGCTTTGGATTTGACTCTGATTGAAGAACGAAGAGACTGTGCCCTTACATCTATGGCACGGTACCAGCAGTAGCTTGCTAAGTCGTATAACCAATGCGTTCAGCTACGCCGCTATGTACCAGGCGAATTGGTCCTAAAGAAAGTGCTTCCAGCCGCCAGGAAGTCGGCTAATGGAAAATTAGGTCCTAACTGGGATGGCCCCTACTAGATCGACTCAATCGCGGGAACAGGGGCTTATCGGCTCAAAGACATGTCTAGCAGGAGTCTACCACGCCCTTGGAATTCCTCGCATTTGCGCAAATTCTATCATTAGACTCGACTTGTGGGGCATGATATTTGTTTTGAATGATTCACCATGTACAGATTTCACTTTTGCAATGCAAAGTTTTGTATTTTCTCATTATGAAACTCAGTTCAAGTCTTCTGGTTAAAGCCTTCAGATTCGGAGCGCCATTCGTGCATGTCACGATTGGCCAAGACAAAAAGCCTTCGAATTTAGAGCCCCATCCGTACAGGTCACGTTCGGGCCGAATAAGACTCTGGATTCGGAGCGCCGTTCGTGCATGTCACGATTGGCCAAGACAAAAAGCCTCCGAATTCGGAGCCCCATCCGTACAGGTCGCGTTTGGGCCGAATAAGACTCCGGATTCGGAGCACCCTTCGTGCATGTCACGATTGGCCAAGACAAAAAGCATCCGAATTCGGCCCCCCATCCGTGTAGGTCGCGCTTGGGCAGAATAAGACTCCAGATTTGGAGCGCACTTCGTGCATGTCACGATTGGCCAAGACAAAAAGCCTCAGAATTCGGAGCCCCATTCGTGCAGGTCGCATTTGGGTTGAGTAAGACTCCGGATTTGGAGCGCCCTTCGTGCATGTCACGATTGGCCAAGACAAAAGCCTCCGAATTCGGAGCCCCACCCGTGCAGGTCGCGTTTGGGCCGAATAAGACTCCGAATTCGGAGCGCCCTTTGTGCATGTCACGATTGGCCAAGACAAAAAGCCTTTGAATTCGGAGCCCCATCCGTGCAGGCACCGTTTGGGCCGAATAAAGACTCTGAATTCGGAGCGCCCTTCGTGCATGTCACGATTGGCCAAGACAAAAAGCCTCAGAATTCGGAGCCCCATCCATACAGGTCGCGTTTGGGCCAAATGAGACTCCGGATTCGGAGCGCCTTGCGAGGCTAACACAACACACGGCGACAATTGAAACATGCAAGCATTCAAAATGAAATGTTTCATTATATTGATCAACTAGCACAAGCCGTATAAACATAAATTGAAACATGCAAGCATTCAAAATGAAATGTTTCATTAAATTGATCAACTGGAACAAGCCATATAAATATAAGTTAAAACACGCTAACATTTGAAACAGAGCATTTTATTAAATTATAAAATAAGTACATAATTCGCACTCAATCTATGTATGAGCATTACAAGGTCTGCTTTTATTCAGCGTCTCCCTCTTTATCACTCTTCTCGACTTCGAAGGCGGAAAAGGGGAAATCATCACGTTGATAAAGCGGTGATGTCGAATTGACACCTGCTACCCGGAGAGCCTTAGCAGCCTGAAGCGCCTTGATCCAACCATGCTTAAATCCACGATTTTCATATCGGCAAACTTCCTTGGCGAGTTTTTCCTTGGTCTTGTCTATTTCGACCTTCCGGCCATCATGAAAGCCTTTTTCATAGGCCTTGGACTTCGCAGTCTCAATCATAAACATGCTAGCCATATCTCGATCAGCGATCGCATGACTTATTAGCCTCTGGGTCACCTTCTCTTCTACGACTAGGTTATGATGACTGGCCGATTGTGACTCGGCAGTCTTGACTTTCCTTAGTTCGCACTTAGCCTTCTCCACGTGAGCTTCTAAGTTCCGAATGCATTCGTCTCTCTACTCTATATCCCACCAGGCGGCATGAAGACGCACGCCGATTTCATAGGCGGTGTACAGCCCCTTCATCGCCCCATGAACGCTTTCACGAAACACTTCGAAATCCTGCCGACCTGCCATCGACTGCTGGACTTCAGGTGGAAAAATCTGTCGAGCAAACTCGACTGCCACATTTGGGTCACGAACGATTGAATCCGCCTCCGTCATTGGTCTATTCCCCACAAAGACCGCAAAACTCAATGGGCGCGGTGTCGCATCGGATTCTCTTCCAGAACGGGGTTGAGGGGATCTGCTCCGTGGCTGCTTATCCTTCCTGGGCGACCTACTTCGACGACGAGGGGACTGGCATCTCTCCCGCTCCCTCGAAGTCCTACTTCTCGTGCGTGTAGGTTCACCACTTCGATTCATATCTCTTTCCAGCTCAGCTAATGTCCTCGCCTCTCCTCTACTGTTGAAGAAAAGTCTATTTGACATTCGCACTTGTTTAACCTTCCTCAATGGACTTGACTGAGTTACTGAATCTGAGCATATAAATAGGACCTACAAGCACGAAGTACACGCCCCATTTATTCCCTACAGGTGCAGCCCCTCCGAGGCAATCTCATTAATACTAAAACTTTAGTAGCCCTGCGCTGATTGAATCATGTACCCCAGCCATTCCATGAGCCTCCGTTATTCGGCGTTTTAGTTCATGAACTAGCTGGGGCAAGGGCAGATTCATCAATCTAATTCATCAATATAATCGACTTATGTGCCCCAGCCGCCCCATGAATTGATTTATCAGTACTTCATGAGTTCATTTTATTCGGCGTTCCAGCTCTTGAACCAACTGGGACAAGGGCAGATTCATCAATCTAATCGGCTTATGTGCCGTAGCCGCCCCATGAATTGATTTATCAGTACTTCATGAGTTCATTTTATTCGGCGTTCCAGTTCTTGAACCAACTGGGGCAAGGGCAGTTTCATCAATCTAATCGGCGGATGTGCCCCAGACACCCCATGAATCCGTTATTCGGCTTTTTAGTTCATGAACTAGCTGGGGCAAGGGCAGATTCATGAATCTAATCGGCTTAAGTGCCCTAGCCGCCCATGAACTGATTTATCAGTACTTCATGAGTTCATTTTATTCGGCGTTCCAGCTCTTGAACCAGCTGCAGCAAGGGCAGATTCATCAATCTAATCGGCTTATGTACCCCAGCCGCCCCATGAACTGATTTATCAGTACTTCATGAGTTCATTTTATTCGGCGTTCCAGTTCTTGAACCAACTGGGGCAAGGGCAGTTTCATCAATCTAATCGGCGGATGTGCCCCAGACGTCCCATGAATCTCCGTTATTCGGCGTTTTAGTTCATGAACCAGCTGGGGCAAGGGCAGATTCATCAATCTAATCAGCTTAAGTGCCCCAGCCGCCCCATGAACTGATTTATCAGTACTTCATGAGTTCATTTTATTTGGCGTTCCAGTTCTTGAACCAACTGGGGCTACGGCAGTTTCATTAATCTAATCGGCGGATGTGCCCCAGCCGCCCCATGAATCTCCGTTATTTGGCATTTTAGTTCATGAACCAGCTAGGGCAAGGGTAGATTCATCAATCTAATCGGCTTAAGTGCCGCAGCCACTCCATGAATCGATTTACCAGTACAGTATTCATGAGTTCATTTTATTCAGATTCATAAATCAAATTCATTAGTCTAATCAGCTACAATCGGCCAGACGCTGAATACCTTTATCGTCTCACTTGGTCGTGAAATTTTGTTGTTGTAACTATTGATTCTTTTAGTTATTTACTCATCTAACAAATAGTATATGCAATAAACTTGAGAGCATAGGAAATTTTCATTAATAAATTGGGCGCTGATAGTGGTCATTTTGCACATGAAAATCGGTTGACATCCAAAAAGATGAAAATCTACTAGCAAAAAACCTACAAAAAAATTGTGCATCTAAGATGCCTACCAAAAACGAAAATATGCCTTAATCATTCCTCAGGGTCAGACGCCAGCGGCTCAACGTCCACCTGCTCGTATGGAATCGGCTGTGCCAATGTCACATTCGCAGCAGTGAGAGCTTTGACCCAGCCGTGTTTGAAGCCCCGATTCTCAAACTTCGGCACTTCTTCTGTGTAGCTTTCCAAGGCGGCCTCTTGCCCAGCTTGGAACGCTTTGGAAGTCTCGGAGTCGGCTATTTCCTTTGCCTTCTTCGATTCCTCCAAGTCAGCTTCCAGCTTGGTGATTGTCTCCTGGGCTAACTTAAGCGCATCCTCGTTTGCCTTTGCCCTTTCCTCGGTGGCAATCCTTAACTGATCGAAATTTCTCGCTCGCTCGGCCTTAAAGTCGGCTCTCGCGCATTCCAACGCCGCTTGCGCTGCCTTATAATCGGCCCTTTGAGAGGCTGCCACAACCTTGTTCTGTTCATTTTCAGTTCCGACTTTCAAGAGGCCGATCTATTCTATGGCGTCGTGTTGACGGTGGCCGATCTCGGCTATCCTGCCCACCGTCTACGAAACAAAGAAATAGAGTCACAGCAAACAAACAATCAGAAAAATATTTACAAATGTATATATGTGAAGACGGAAGATTGCAGATAAGTAACGTACCGATAGGGCCGACTGAGCGGCCAAAGTAATTAGCATTAGATCTGGCTCTACTCAAAATACGGCTCTGTTAACCGGCAAGGATATCAAGGAGGCCATGCTTAAGGCCACAGTCAGGTCCCTCAAAGCCGACGAATCTAAGGAAATCGGCATCTTTCTGATCCTTGGTTGAATCGTGAATGGAAGGACCAAATTCGATTCCTCAATGCGGCGCCGTTTATCACTTTGGTCCTCGTCGTGCCTGGCCTCTCAATCGGTAGGGCACTTTTCTCCCCTTTGCTCACCTTCGTCGGCCCATCCCACCTGCTCCGTCTCGGCCATTTCAGGATGAGCCGTCTCTTCTGCAATAACGGGAGGAGTAGACTCGGCGACCGTGGTGGGTGTAGACTCAGTGACTGTGGCGGGTGGAGTTTCGGATTGGACAGCCTCGGCTCTTCGCTTGGTGGCCATCCTCTCGGTGTTCTTCTTCCGCGCAAGTTGCGAAAGTGATTCCCCAACCATGTCCTCAGGATAAGCGTCGGGAAGATCTCCTAAGTTTGTAAAAATGTCTTCAAAGACGTCTCCTCGGCCAGATGTGGATAGAGGGTCAGACAAATTCAGTCCAGCTTTCTCAAATGTCGAGTTAAGGGCTTTGTCTAACTCGGCTCCCAATTGTTCCGAGTCCTCGGCGATCTGATCGGCTACTTGTTCTTCTGCGTGTTCCGAATCGGATTCTTCTAAACCAATCTCCTTCAGACTTTTAAAGCTGGGGAAGATAAGGGCTATAAGATGATCTTCGCCTCTTGGAACTGGAATATGGTTTGCCGCCGAAAACGTTGTATAGGACGGCGCGTAGGGCAAGAGAATATGAGGCGCCTTTCCTTTGTTTCTGAAGATTTGGATGGCCAACGAACTACAGAGCGATTTTAATATCCGCAAGTACAGCATCGTCTGCCGAAACCAACACTTTCTTCAAGTCGTTGCCTGTCCAAACAAAACGGTAAAGTACATGAAAGGGTAGTCGAATACACATACGGAAATAAAAGCAACTAGAATGAGCTATACGGCCACCTGGATCACCTTTTCGCCTTGGCATGGGATCTAGGCGACCTTCACCCTCGCTGAATTCCCAGTTGCCTTGAACAACGACCATCACGTCATCAGCACGCTTGCCAGAGCTGGCAAGCATGGTCACTAAATGATGATCGGTGTCCTTGGCCCTAAGAAAATAGCGTCCTAGTCGGCCAGTGGACTTGGCTAAGGCATAGCAATACTGAATCATAGGTATGCCTAGGTTAATCCTAAGACGACGGTTCAACTCTATGATCCCCATTATGATGCGGAAAAAATTCACGTTAGGCTGGGAAGGAATTAGGCCCCAATGTCGAAGGACGGCTCTTAAAAATGGAGGAAGGGAAAAACGGACGCCGCCTTCAGCAATCGATAGGAGAGGAAAGATGATTGTGCTCTCATCGGTCCTCTACATATCGGTGGTGCTGTCTTCCACGAGAGACAGATGGATGTCATTGGGGATGGAATAATGGCGTCGGAAGCCGGAAATTCGATCTGCAGAAAGGAGTTCTTTCAAATTTTTTGCCATCGTAGCCAGCCTAAGGATTCTGCAAAACTAATAGTAAACAAGAAAATGATATTGGGAGTGAAAGAGAAGAGAACTTACAGGAGCGGAAGCGATATTGAGAGATAGAAGAAAGTTGCAGAGGTCGCGAGGTGGAGGAGTTGTACTAGAAGGCGAGCCAAAAATCTTGAGTATTCAAAGTATACATTCGAAGAGACAAAGTTTTAAACCACATTAAATGGAGGAAGTGTACAAAGAAGCGGGAACTTGTAATGATGACTAAAAAACATGTGCGTTCTGACAGGCTTTGGAATGAGGTTAACTGCCAAATTTTTGACTTACCAAGCTCGAAACCAAACACGCCGACTAAACAGTGTTAGTGGGGTGTTCGGGGGGCAATTGTGGTGCCTGAATATAAGTAGACACAAATAGGCCAAGTATATATCTGCCCAATCGGTATATAGTACATACTCGGCCCCGTCTCTGACGTTTCAGATGCTGAATAACGTGACCGGCCACATATCAGTTAAGCAAGGGGCCGATTGAAAGTTGGAATACGGCATAATGGGGGGGAGGGGCGAGTGAACAATCACATGACAGATCGAGAGTGGGCCCTGCCTAGAGGACCAGGAGCGTATATAAATAGAAGAACAACGAACAAAAAGAGGTATGTGAGAATGAGTATGCTTAACTTAAGATACAAGCAATCTAAAGAGTATACACTGACTTATCCGTTTGAGTGCTAATTCCGGCACCTCCAACCCGAGTGGTCATTCTTTTTCAGGTTACTAGCTGAGGATCACGAGTGTTCCATTGGATCCAAAAAGTATTTCCAAACCACGTCCCCACATTATTCTACACCACCACCGTAGCTCCAACTAATCCTACAAAGGAAGCTCAGCTGCCCTCAAATAGAACGCACCCGAGTTGCCAAGAGACAAAATGAGTTAGTATACAAGTAAAAAAAATACATTAATTTATGTTACAAGTCAAGACAAGTAAATCCACCCGCACCGAGATGAAGGGGTAGTTTCCTGAGATACGGTGGCATTTAGTTTCTTGCCCGTACACAACTAAATATAAATTAAGTATAAAATAAACAAAATAAATATAAAATTCTGGTGGGTCAGCCCTGCATAAAAAGTTAGCAAGGCCCACCACTCTACCAAAAAAAAAAAAAAAACAAAACAAAACAAATAAAGTTAGTATAATTCAATCATAAGTAACTTGCTGAAGAAGTATAAAAATGTCCGTTTAGTGCTTTCGAATTGACCAAAACTCAAAGAATAAAAGTTGTACAGAATCAAAGTTTATAAATGGTAGAGGAGACGAATTTAGTAGAAACTGAACAGGTTGAGAGAAAAACTTAATCGAAGAACCTAAACGAAATTCGATCGAAAAATCTGGAACTGAAAACGTAAAGAAACTACTCTAAGATAATTTTTTTCGGAAAAGTTCAAAACATGAAAAGTGTTCAGAATAATGTTTTACTTTAATTTATGTGAAACTAGTAAAAATGAGCTCGTTTCATGGGTTAAAACAGCCTCTAAAATCTGTATTGCTAAAATGAATAAAAACTACTATAACCAAGATCATCCGATTAGAAGTTCTAATCGATCTTTTTAGTGCAACGTTAAAATACAAAAGTTATCTAGAATTACATATACATGCTTCTGCCCAAATTTCATAATTTATTGAGGTCAATTATTATTTGTTTCAAGATGTACAAATCAATACAATTCACACAATAACAATAAACTCATGTTTAATTCTTTGTACTTTAACTCCGCCACTTCGGCCCTTCACTTTCGGCCTACACATATATCCCATGTGCCTCCCGTATACCTAACACCACTCTAAAGCCAAACTTACACGGGGATATCGTCCCAAGTTTGACCCACACTCTTCGGATGGTTAGCATATACGTACGAGTGTAAATCAAAGCACTCGTCTACTCCTGAGAACGAGGCAACAATATATATATACAAAATATCTCACTTATGAGAACAAACATAACAATGCCAAGCCTTAGGCATTCAAATAAATCTCATAATCCTCACCTTTTTTTAATTCACTATTTCTTACCAACATTCAAATAAAACAACAATCCATGGAGTCATGGTGGAGTGTAAAGAATTTATCTATGGGTTCCTAATTTATTTTAATTTCATATATCCATAAGTGTGATTATAATCATAAAATAAATACATATAAAAACCCTAAACCTTACCTACACATCTAACCAGATAATGAGATCAATTCATCATCTACATATAAATACAAAATCAATCCAACATCAACTAGATAAAAATAACGAATTAAACATAAATCAAGGGAAGTGTGTTTTGTACTCACAATTTTTTTTTTTTTAAGAACAAAGAAATACCTGAAGAATTAATGGACCCACCAAAAGAAAACCCTAACCCTTATTTTCTTCTCTCTCTCTCTCTCTCTCTCTCTCTCTCTCTCTCTCGCGTGCGCGCGTGGGGCTTGCTGCTTACTTGAAAATTCTTTCACACACTATTATGATTACAACATAAGTCTAAGTATCTTATAACCTAATTTCCTATTATATTATATTATACAAATAAATCATAAATATAACATATATAAATATATATAAATATTTGAATTAATTATATATGATTAAATATCACATTAAATTAATTAAACACCCCATTAAATTCTCATGCATCCACACAATTAATAAAGCCAAAAATAAAATAAAGTAATAATAATAAATAATGACTTACGAAAAATTAGGGTCGCTACACTACGTGTGTTGAAGCTGAGTGGATTAAAAATTTACTCCTTGATATTCCGTGTGTTGAAGCTGAGTGGATTAAAAATTTACTCCTTGATATTCCACTTCTGAAAAATCCTATACCTACTATTTCCATACATTGTGACAATAGAGCTGTAATAGAACTTGTGAGACAATCACATACTAATAAAAAGATGAATAGGCATATTCAAGCAAGGTACAGATCTATAAAAAGCTTGGCTAATAAAAATTTTGTTGTAGACACCCCATTTTTGACCGTCCTCAAGACTTGGACGTCATCGTTTGAACACTCGATGATTATCCATATTCGTGTTCGTCTCGAGTTCTCGGAGGTTTCGACCACGCGCCTTGCCTCAAGACCTCTCAACTTGTTTGTTTTGTGCTTGGTTTTGCACCAAACACTTGTGTTTTTGCTTCTGAGGACAGGGAATGGCTTGTTGGCCATCCCCACACCTCACCGCCCATGCCTTGAGGCCACCGGCCCTGTTGTTTTGCCATCGGCCAAAGATTATGGCCGGTCGGCACCTTTTGTGGTCGGTCGGCCACCTTTGTTGATCAATCGGCCATTTCTGCTGGTCGACCCCTTTCCATCTGCTTTTGGCAAATATTTTATACCAGCTGTAACAGCTGGCATCCACAATTGACCCCCTCCATACACGTATGGAGGGATTTGCCTTTTGGTTTAGCTTGCTTTGGAAGCTTTGCAATTTTGGAATTCTATAAAGAAGGAGCTTCTCCTCCCTCCTCAAGGGTTCCAGAGGTTCTGAAATTAGGGTTAGAGAGAGTTGTATCTATCTATCTCTATATCTCCCTCTCTTTACATATTTGTGTGTGTATAAGGTTGTTTTGTTCATACTTTTGCACTAGAACACCTAGCAATACACCATCCTTGGTAGCTGAGGTCCTTGGAGCTTGATCTTGGTGTTCTTGGGTTTCTTTGAGCTCAAAAAACCTGCTGGAGCATTGTTCTTGAAGAGGGTCTACAAGGGTGAGCATCTTTACTTTATATACCCCATTTTGGCTTAGGCTTTTAGCCCTTCTTGCTTATTGTTTTAAGCTTTGACTATAACTGATAAAAGTTCTGATTTTGTGTGTTTTAGAACTTTGTTTAAGGTCACTTTGAGGTTTGGGGTTGTCTCCCCCCTCCAAGGCCTTGTTAGGCCTTGTTTTAGGCCATACCTTTTGGCCATTGTTTTGAGCTTTGCATGGCCTCTCTACCACTGAAATCCAAAGGATTTTTAGTGGTGGAGAGGTGGTTTTGAGGTCCAAAATTGGAGAAGGTCATCCCCTCTCCTTATTGTCTTTAATGCTTGCATAAATGGCTTATGTGGGTGGCTTGTATACCTAGCTTATTTTTGCTTCATTTCAGTATATATTAGGCTTTGTTTTGCCATGATATAGCACTGTGTTGAGTTGGTTTAGACATGCCATGTATGCTTCATACACTTGTTTTGTAATCCCATGTTTTGGCCTTAACATGCATCATGTTGTAACATGTGTTTTTAGCATGAATTTGGCTCAACTCCATGAAGCTTTTAGGCTTGTTATAGCATGCTTAAGCTTTGTTTTTCATTGATTTGGCCATGCTTGCATTGTTTTGTATAGCTACCATGCAAACTAGCTTGTAGGCTTCGGGTGTTGGATCCTCTATCATGCTTAATTTGGATCATTTCAGTGGTTTGGCATCACTTAGAATGTCATTTCAGTCCATATAGTATGCTTGAATACTTGCACTTATCGCTCCTTTAATGCTTTAAAGGGTTTATGTTTTATGCCTCATAAACATGACATTGTGTATGCCATTGTGTCTAGGCATTTGGGATGACATCTAAGTGGGTTTTTGGGCTCATTTTAGCATGTCATATCTCTGATTTTGGTTGCTTAAATCATGACGTATTTGGTTGTATTAGGTGTAGTGTAACACCTCTTTGTTCGCCTTGTATGCCTGATGTTTTGTCCCTTTGATTTGGCTTGTTTGGCTTTGGTCATTACATGTTTTAGGTTCATTTTAGCATGATCTAGGACTATTTTGGGTCATACTTGCCATATGCTTCATGTTTCGTGTAACCATGGTTCGAGCCCTTTGGCTAGTCTTAGACCTTGAACCTTCTTGCATGCTTTGATTGTTTTACTTGGTCGATTTGGCATCATTCCTAGCATGTTTTCAGAGCTTAACATGCTTGTCATTTGTCCATGTTTGTCTTCTTTTAAGTGTTCTTGAAAGTTGCCCTTTGATGCTTAAATGTTAGGCCAATCGGCATACATGTTTGTATGTGTTTTTGTCCTCATTTCCTTAGCATTTTGGCCACTGTTTTGGACCTATTAGAGAGCTGTCCATCTTGGTGTAAGCCCATCCTTTGCATGTTGTTGCATGCTTGCCTTGTATGTTGTTGCATACTTGGCCCATTGCATATTGTTGTATGCTTAAGTTGCATTTTGCATGCTTGTTAGCTTGCATTTTGTCATGTGTTTGATATGTTGTCACATGCTTGCATGTTTGCATGCTTGTTCACATGCTCATGTTGCATTGGTTTGCTTGCATGTTTAACTTGCATATTTGCATCCCTTGCCTCTTGATCAATCATGATAGAGGATTAGGGTCTATTGTGTGTTTGTGTGCACTTCATTTGACATTGAAATTGCACACTTGACCTCTTTGATCATCATGCATTGAAATGCGTGATTGATGGTCCGAGGGTCGAGAACCACACTCCCTTGAGTTCATAACATGATAGGGAGGGTGGTGGTGTAAACATTGCTTTGAAAATGCATTGCCATATCTTGTCTGTCCTCTGCTGCAGCAAAATAGGGTTCTGCAGGAAGAGATGGTCGACCGACCACATTCAATGCCGGTCGGCCATGAATTGGTGGCCGAGAGCCTCACTCATGGTCGATGACCAGTTTCCCATGGCCGGTGACCTCATCTCTTGGTCGGTGACCTCCCACAACCTTCATGGAGCAGTTCAGAAGCAACCTTGGGACTTGTGCAGTCCTCAGAGATGCAGAGCAGTGTAAACAGAAGCAGCATGAGTATAGCAATGGATTTCAAGCAAAGCCGAGCATACACGCATTCATCCCTCTTCCCGAGGCCTCTTTACTGCTTTCAGTAGCTTAATTAATTTGTTAAATTAGTTAAGTGTTGTGTAATAATTAGTTAGCTTGTTAGTTAATTAATTTGTATTATTCTTTCGGTCCCTCCGCGAGAGGGCGAGTTTTGTAATAAGTGTGCGTGTGTGTGATGCATGTCTTCCGACCCCCACTTCTTTCTCCCTTTTACTTAACCGCTTACGATGGTTAGTTCTAAGGCATGTTTCAATTAGCATCTATATGCTATGCATGTTTGTATTCATTCATCAGTATTGCATGCACCGGGCTCGGCGCATCATACTAACTGCATCGTATTTCAATTCCAAGTTGAATACATGTTATCTGTTGCATCTCATATGCCATCTTAGATTAGCCGAGCCTATTCTAGTTGCATTTTGCTTGCGATGCATTAGCCATTTTAACATGAACTAGGATCATGCATGATTGCTAACTAGTTTCTTGTTTTGGCTTGGAGTACACTGTGAGTGTTTTATGCTTTAGCATCTTGCATGAATGTGAGTGTTAACATGACAGCATGCTTTCTATGAGGCTAATTACTTATGTGATATGATTGGCTGGTTGCCTATGGGTGAAGGTTGGATTGCTTGAATTGGAATAATTCATCGAAATCAACGTCTTAGCCTACTTGCGAGTAGCACTTTCAAACCGTTTTTCAAAACGAACATGAGATGTTTTGTTCTAATTCAGGTGACCCAGTCTATACTTGTGTGTTGTGTATATCACATAGTAATTCTAGGCTAATAACCGGAACAAGAGCACATAATGTTTTCAAAACTAGATATCATGGTTAGTAGAGGCCGATCTTCGGATCGGGCGAGCGGGGGTGCTCATAGATGACCTTCCCCAATCGTACCTAAGTTCCCGAGCCGAGGCAACTTTGGTGATGACAGACACGTGGCCTTAGGCAATGAGTCAGGGTTTCCTAAATTTTCCCAAAAATAAAATATTTAGGTGGCGACTCTGTATCTGGCAAAACAGTCCATGTTTGGCACTTCTTTCTAAAAATCTGTTTTTCAAAACAATTTGCCAGATTTGGACTCTTTGGTGATTTATCGGTCTCGCATTGCACTTTGCGGGATTAGATTCAGAACCGTGACATTTGAGTCCTGAACTATAGTGAGCCCTAATGAACAAAACGAGATTCCCTCCCGGAACGTTCGGGGACGTCCACAGTTGTATCTTTGAATTTTGTGAAATTTGAAAAGAATATTACTGATCAATTAACAAATGGTTTATCTAAGAGTGTATAGATTTATCAAAGGGGATGTGTCTAAGCCCCTAAGGAGTCAACTAAGGAGATAACTCAACTTTTGTGATTAGAGATCCCATTAAGGAAGTTCAACAGGTAAGAACAATCCTTATAGCATGACTCGTATTCTAGCACTTTAAATAAGGAGACTTTTATTAAATTTAATATTTATGTTCTCCTGCTCATCCCTAAGATATCAGTGTTGATGTAAATGTGATGGTTAAGGAAAAGTACTTACTCTAAATGAATCCAAGGCGGGCATACTCTCAGAAGATAGACATCTGTCACTTCTATCTTTGAAAGATTCACTTAAGTGAGAGCATTGTGAAGCCACGACTGTGGGAATAAGGATGTTCCCTAAAACTCTCATGAGAATCAAGATTGAGCACATGGCTACTAATGGTGCTAACCTGCGCTAACCTGCGCCACAATTATATATCATACCATATGTGTGACATGTTGAATTCTGGTAAAAGGGATTTAGTTCAAGATCTGGTTCACTAAGATTCTTTCAGAATAAAACTGTTAACACCAAGTGAGGTTCAAGTTTGAAAAACACCTACACCCATTATATAGTTTTAGTGTTGCCCATATTATTATTATTTCTTTATTTGTTTGATGTTTCACATAGTTTTGAATCTTGAGGGGGATTGTTGGAGATTTCCTAAAAGTTTCAAAACTTTATTTGTATTTGTTTATTATTTATTATTTTGTTTTATTATATTATTTGTATTTATTATTTTATTTATTTATGTATTTCTTTTAACAATCATAATTGTTTGAATTTTAAACATGTATCTGATTTCAAAAGTAAAGGATGTGTTTGTTTCCAACAGACATCAAAGAGTCTTTATATACAGGATTCTAACTCAGGCAAAATATACATATACAATGTATTCTGTTTTGCTCTCTCTTCTTTACTGTGTTTTCTATATTCTTTATTTCTGGGCAATCGATACAGACTTGGCAAATCCATTTGGTAGAACTGTGCATTATGTCAGATCCTTATGAGTTTTGAGTTGTATTTTGGAGTCGTTTGTGATCGTTAGAAGCTGGACGAAGGGAGCGCATAATGACTTTAGGACAATGTCTTTGACGCGTCTTTCATAGTTACGCATGCTATTTTCTTAACCTTTTTCTTCTTCTTTAGTATTCTGATATATGTATGTCTATGTATATATATACAGTTTTATCAAACTGTATAAAACATATTTTTAGAATCTATTTTATTTAATATCATTATTCTGCAAAATTGTTTTAGAGAAATTATTTTTCAATTCCATAACAAAAATGAGTAATATACTATTGGATGAAGCGTTTGAGCCAAAACTCGCAGATTTTGGATTGGCAAAGTTTACACCAGATGGTTATCCCATTTGAGTACTAAAGTGGCAGGGACCCTTGGTTATGTAGCACCTGAGTATGTATGGTCAAATAACAAAGAGAAGTAATGTATACAGTTGTGGAATAGTTTTGCTTGAACTTCTGAATGGGAAACAAGCAGCTATACCAATTTTGTCATCTCCAATGGTGCTTGAGAACAATGGACGTCTGTCTCCAAGATACAATAATCACCACAAATGAAGAGAGCACACTTTTTGATTGTACAACAAACCAAAATTATGTTTTGCCTTGATAAAGAATACAAGAAGAATGTTTGAACTTGAGGAATTTGGAATTAAAAAATTGGAATGGGGGCTGCCTTTATATAGGCTTGTTGGCACCTGTTCGGTTTGAATAGAAAAGGCAAGAAGAAGAGACATGACCCTTCCTTTAAAATAAAGAGACACTATGAAAGGATTGCATCCTTCCATTCAAATGGAGTCTATTTCAATTCACCACCGCCTTTATAAATTTCCAACAATCCCCTACATGAATGAAATTGACAAAAGCGAGAAATGCAACAACATCTAGACTATGTGAGTACAAATCTGGAAATATCCTACATAGGATAGGTAGCTTTTGGCCTTGAACCTTCCCTTGTAAAAAACTATTGGATTTATTAGCTTATCAGTGAACATAAAGTCTTGAACTGTTCTGTCGTTGGTGTAAACCGAGACAATAGCCTGTCACACAGTTTATTTCCATACACAACTTGATTCTATCGGTTGTGTCCATTTTGGCCATGGACAATTCCTGGATTTATGAGTGCTCTAGAGAATTTAGCCTTTTCAATTCTCATAGACCTGTCCAGTTGACACTCATATAGGTGATTCCCATTAAAAGTATCATATTATACCCCACTTGAATTTCTAAGCTATGAGTCTCATTAAAAGCAAAGCTTAACCTATTTATCGCTCGGGTAATCACTATCTCATCATAAAAATGGATAGGAGTTTTACTCCTTCGTGATTCTAATGAGTCATTCTTGTTTTGGTTGTCCCTTTAAACCTAGATATTGAGATCTCCAATCAATTGGGTTGGGTTGCATTAAGATAACTCCTAAGTGATAGACTTTAATCCCAGTCCCTTCGATGATCGCAACACTTAATCTCTGGTCAAAGCCTTTGTCAACAGATCCTCCTATGTTTTCTTTTGACCTTATAAACTCAATGGAAATTATTCCATTAGAGAACAATTGCCTACGGTGTTATGTCTACAATCAATGTGACAAGACTTATCGTTATACATATGATTTTGTACCCTAGCCATTGTGGTTTGACTATCGCAATGAATGCAAATTGCTGGCACAAGTTTCGACCATATTGGAATATCTTCTAAGAAATTACGAAGCCATTCTTCTTCTTGTCTTGCTTTGTCTAAAGCAATAAATTTAGATTCCATTGTGAATCTAGCTATGTAGGTCTATTTAGATGATTTCCAAGAGACCGCTCCACCTCCCAAGGTAGAGACATATCCACTAGTGGATTTAGAATCCTTAGTGTCAAATATCCAATTAGCATGGATATCTAATATAGTATAGTCCATAGTCATAGGTGTATTTTAGGCATCTAATAACCCTAACAATTATTGTCCAATGGTCTTTTCCTAGGTTACTAGTGTATCTACTGAATTTTTTATTGCATGTGCTATATCAGGATGCGTGCAACTCATGAGATACATTAGACTTCCAATTATACGAGAGTATTCCAATTGTGATATGCTTTTACCTTTATTTTTCATTAAATGAAGGCTAGCATCCATAGTTGTCTTTACATGACGGTCATCATGCTTATTGAATTTCTCAAGAATTTTGTCAACATAATGAGTTTGAGACAAAACATATCCTTCAGATGTTTTAGTAATTTTCATTCCTAAAATCAAATCTGATACTCCCATATCTTTCATGTCAAACTTAGTTTTCAAATTTTTCTTAGTTGAATTGATCATTGCACTATTGCTACCAATAATTAGCATATCATCTACATATAGGCAAACAATGACATAACCTCTCAATGTTTCTAACATAAACACATTTGTCAGACTCATTGATTTTAAATCTATTTATCATCATGACGTTGTCAAATTTTTTATGCCATTGTTTTGGTGCTTATTTCAAGCCATACAATAATTTTACTAATTTGCACACTTTCTTCTCTTTGCCTGAAACTACAAAACCTTCTAGTTGTTCCATGTAGATTTCTTCATTCAGATCACCATTCAAGAATGCAGTCTTTACATTTATTTGATATATCTCTAGATTGTTTAAAGTAGCAATTGCAATTAATATTCTAATGGATGTGATCCTTGTTACGAGTGAATAGGTATCGCAGTAATCCACTTCTTTAGTTTGCCCATAACCCTTGACCACAATTCTTGCTTTGTACTTGCCAGTTGATCCATCCGGTTTCATTTTCCTGTTGAATATCCATTTATATCCAAGAGGTTTACAACCTAGTGGAACATCCACCAATTCCAAGTATGATTTTGTAGAACGGATTCAATTTCACTATTAATAGCTTCTTTCCATAAAGGAGCTTCCGGAGTTGACATTGCTCCTTTGAAAGTTTGAGGCTCTTTCTCAAGTAGAAATGTTAAGAAGTTAGGACCAAAAGTTTTCTCAACCCTAGCCTTTTTACTTCGCCTAGGTTGTTCTTTAAACTCTCCTCCTTGGTTTTCTTCAACCAATTCTTGACTATTGTCAAATGCAATATCATGAGTCCATTTATGAATACCAATCTCTTGAGCGGATTTGAAGGAAAAATATTTTCGAAAAATGAAGTATTCCTTGACTCAATGATTGTATTAACATCTACCTCCGAGTTATCACTTTTATGTACTAAAAACTGATAAGCACTATCGTTGTTTGCATATCCAATAAATACACAATCAATTGCTTTTGGACCAATCTTGACCTTTTGAGGGTCTAGTAATGCTACCTTAGCCAAACACCCCCACACTCTTAAGGTATTTGAAGGATTTTCTTGTGAGGTATTGTATTCAAATTATATTTGGCAGAAAGAATAGATTCACCTTCTAGTTTTGAGGTAGTTTTGAACTTATTAACATAGCATTCATCATTTCTTTTAAAGTTCAGTTTTTCTTCTCAGCAACCCCATTTTGTTGAGATGTATAAGGCGCAACAGTTTGATGCACAATTCCGAGTTGTAAACATAAGTCACCAAAAGGTCCATCATATTCACCACCTCTATCGCTTCTTAACACCTTAATTTTTCTGCCTAGTTGTAATTCAACCTCATTCTTATATTGAACGAATTTTTCCAAGGCTTCATCCTTGCTTCGTAGCAAGTACACATAGCAATATCTATTGCTATCGTCAATAGAAGTAATGAAATACTTTTTGCCATTCCGAGTTTGAACAAATTTCAAATCACAAATATCACTATGGACTAAATCCAGTCGCTTAGTTTTCTTTTGAATTGATTGAAATGGTGTTTTAATTAATTTTAGTTCAACACACTTCACATTTGTGATTTGAATCAATTTGAAATTTAGACAAACAATCTAGGTAAATTAATCTTCACAAAGTATCATATTTACATGACCTAATCTTCCATACCACACAAGAAGACTCAAGCAAGTAAGCAGAAGATGTGTTAATTTTATTAAACTTTGGAACAACATTACATTAAGTTTAAAGAGCTCGTAGCTCATGTACCCTTTTCCTACATATACTCCATTTTTGGTGAGTACAAACTTATCAGACTCAAACACTAACTTAATCCATTCTTGCTTAGCAACGATCCAGAAACCAAGTTCTTTCGAATATCTAGTACATGCAACACATCTTTGAGAGTTAGTTATTTGCCTGACGTCATCTTTAGCACGACGTTCCCTTGTCCTCAACTTTGGAAGTCGAAGAATTTCCCATGTAGAGTTGTTCTCCATCTTCTGTTGCATGATATGATGAGAACATCTTTTTCTCGAAACAAATGTGGTGAGTAAAGCCTATGTCCATCCACCATGCTTTGGGGTTGTCCACCAAATTGACTTCAGATACGACGCTAGATATATTCCGGTGTGAAACCATTGCGCAAAGACTTTTCTTCAGTTAAGTTGGCTTGAGCAGGTTTTTTCTTGTTGTTTCCTTAAGTCCTCCTCTTGCGACAATCTTTGGCAAGATTTCCCATTTTGTCACACACAAAGCACTTGCACTTAAAATTCTGACTATCTCCACTTTTAACACCTTGCTTCGAGAACTCTCTAGGATGCTTCCTTTTCTTATTGTTGAACTTTGGCTTATGTTCCACAATGTTTGCCTTGGATTCCATGAGATGATGTCCATTTTTCTTTTCAGAACCATGATTATCCTATTGAATCCACAAGCGAACAATCAAATCCTCTAGTGACATCTCTTTGCATTTATGTTTTAAATAGTTTTTCAAATCCTTCTAAGTCGGCGGTAATTTTTCAATAATAGCTGCCACTTGAAAAGATTCGCTTAAAGACATTTCTTATGCATAATTTTCATGCAGGATAACTTGAAGTTCTTGAACTTGATTGATCACTATTTTGGAATCCACCGTCTTAAAATCAAGGAAGCGACTAACAACAAATTTCTTTGTTCTGGCATATTTTGTTTTATATTTGTGATCAAGCGAATCCCACAAAGCTTTTGCGGTCTTGATTGGACTATACACATTGTATAATGTGTTATCCAAACCATTGAACATATAGTTCCTGCAGAGAAAATATGCATGTTTCCATGCATCCACCACTGTAACAACTTGTGCATCACTTTCATTCTCACTAAGATAACATTACCATGTCCACGCTTAAAATCTGTACCACTGATTTTTTTTCAAAGGTGGTCAGATGAATAACATTTTCTGTTGCCAACGCTTAAAATATGTACCACTGAATTTTTCAAGTTTTTCCCCATGATTGATGGGAACATTACCATGTCCAATAACCATCAGAATAGAAGCAACCGGTGTAGACACAATGGGTGTAGGAGCAGTGTTTCCTGGTGTAACATTGCTTTTAGCCATTTCTGATTAACAAAATTAATTTATGTTAAATAGAAGATTCCACTACATATATAACTATAAACATAAATTTTTATATATATACAGTAAACTTCACAATATCAGAATAAATAAAAAAATAATGTAAAAATAAGTGTCCAAATAATATAGTATACTACAAATTATTAGGACAACAAACTAGAGTTCTATTGCAAAGAGAATTTGGGTATTTTTTTTATAAAAAAAAAAAAACCACCATACAGTAACCAAACAAATTCAGTAAAATTTTTAGAGTTAATTACCTAAAAATCCTATTTACAAATGTTATGGTAGTTCAGGTCCTACCCAAGATTTTCTGAATCAATAAGTCTTATTTAGTAAAACTGAGAATATTATTAGTTTTTGTTTTTCCAATTTTTAAAACTAAGAACATTATCAATCTTGCATAGTAATATTCCAAATAATTGTTTTACTAACTGATGAAAAAAAAGAGAGTATGAGATTAAACTTTTTTACCTTTCTAGTTATTTGTTTGATTCAATTATCCAATAAAACTGAGAACATTATCAGTGTTTTTCAATTTTAAAACTGAGAATACTATCAATTTTTTCATTTTAAATTTAAAATTTTTTTTTTCAATTTTGCACATTAATATTCCATCATCATACTCCTTTATAGATACAAATTTTTTAGTTTTGCACAAAAAATTAATTCAGTTTTTTTTTTATAAAAAAATATTAGTTTTTTTTCACATAATTTTTTTTAAAAAAAAAATTCAATTTAAAAGTTGATATTTTGAAATTTTGAAAATCAAAATAAATGTCAAATCATCATATTTCTTTATAGATAATCATAAATGGTGAACAATTATTGTTTAAAGGGCAATTCTGACTCTTAAAAATTTAATGGGACTTGAAGGTCCACAAAATTTTAATTAGGACTTAATGGAGTATATGTTCATAAATTATGACTTGTGTGCAAATGCCTCAAATTTTTATTTAGGTTGAAAATCTTATCAGCAACAATCATGTTCCAAAAAAATAGTATTCTAGGAAATTAACACTAAAACCAGAATACAAATGAATAGAGTTTCACTGAAACACTATTACAGTTAAAACAAAATCATCTTAGTAGTATTAAAAGGCCACATGTATAACAATTATACTGAAAGAAAATAGAGTCCCACAACAATATTGATATGGTAAAGCAATTTATATATATATATAAAGATACAATACAGAAAACCAAACCAAAGTTTTAATGTAAACGAAACCAAAGCAAAAAACATAGCAAACCCAGAAGTAAATATTACAGGATTCTCTAAACTTAAAACCAGAATTTAACCGAAAATGAGTAATACTCGAATACAGATTCGGGTAAATATTTGTAAACAAATGTGTAATAAATAAACCAAACAATATAAACCCAAACTTCTAATATGTTGTATATAAGAAAACAATTTTGCTAAAAATTAATTCTAACCAAAAAAATCAATACTATAATACAGAAAACAGTATAGAAATTCTATCTTAAAATTGTTGGAGATAATTCCGGCAATAATCAATTAAAGCAAATAAAATAAATAAAGGAAAGAACAAATTTAAACCTTACAGTACTTCAGCAGATAGTTTATGAACAAGTTTGTGATTGAGGCCAGTATTTGAACACTGTGTCTTTAAGATAGAATTTTGTCATCTCCAATGGTGCTTGAGAACAATGGACGTTCTGTCTCTAGAATACAACAATCACCACAAACAAAGAGAACAAACTCTTTGATTGTACAACGAACCAAAATTATGTTTTGCACTCACAAAAATCAGACTTACACAGATGAAGAATACAATAAGAATGCTTGAACTTGAGGAATTTGGAATTAAAAAATTGGAATGGGGGCGGCCTTTATATAGGCTTGTTGGTACGTGTTTAGTTTAAACAAAAAAGGTACGAAGAAGGGATATGACCCTTCCTTTAAAATAAAGAGACACCATAACAGAATTGCACCCTTTCACTCAAATGAAATCTATTTTAATTCACCACTACCTTCATAAATTTTCAAACACAATCCACCCTCTACAAGTGGGTTATTCAAAATTGGACCCCAAGGAATATGTGGACACCTCTCTACCACTTGCGGTGTAAGCCTTTTAATATGAAGAGATTGCTTTAGTGTGATACTGCTAACACCTAACACCTAAGCCATAATACATAATGAATCTAACATTACTATGCTAGAATCATAAACTTTTAAGTACACTACTAATTACTTCTTATTTTGAAAGATCAATCACTATTAACTATACCTATATATTGAACTAACTTATCAGTCCAATGATCTCCAAAACTATGCATTTAATCATATAGTACTCTTGTGCATATGGAATACCGCACTAGATGATTGTGGATCGGAGCTCCGCACTTGATTGAACTGTCCAGGAATTGAGGCCCTGCAATAAGGAGCATCGCCAGAGCTGCCCAGCTGGGGTTGGCCGGATAACCCCTCCGATGTGGGAATGAGTAATCGGAGAAGGAGGAAGGTGCTCTCTAAGTGTAGAGAGTTATGTTTCAGTGAGTAGGGTTTAGCTTAGATCAATTACCTTGAATGTGAGTCAGTGCAGTTTTTATTTAACTCTTTGCTTGTTGCCCAAGACGGTTTCATAGAGCTTTGGTGCTATTTCGTTTCCTTTAGCATTCTTCCCAGGTAAGGGACCATCTAGTAGTTGTCAAGGGGTGCATATACTCATTGTAGTCATGCTGATAACAAACCACATTCCTTTGATTAACTGTTTCCATGATTCTAAGTGTAGGGGACCAGCTAAGGTGGCAACTTGCCCATGCATATACTCACAACTTCCACATGCATATACTCACAACTTCCACATTTCTCTGGTGTGTTCCTTTGGCTCGGCATTGTTATGCCTCAGCTCGGCCCTTTATGGGATTGCTTGTAGAGATGGGCTAGCCCAATAGGATACGTTTGTATTGGCTTGGGCCATCCTGGTTTGGTCCAAAGATCAGGTTCTACAGCTGGCCAAGCCCAGCATCATGGCTGGACTAACCTTTCCACTACAGGTTGGACCCAAGTGCTCGAGGACTTGGGTGGATTGTTGACGATGTAATTGGGCTAATCTAATTGACCCACTTGCTTATACTGCTTCTCAGGTCTTGAATCCAATGGATTAGGACGGCCCAAGGCTTGGATCCAACCCATTTTATATTTTGCCCCTTCATTTACCCCCTAGCTAGCGCTAAGGTTCCCCTTGGGGGGAGCTATTGCTCTATACTCCAAGCGTCACATCACTTCGGATCAGCCCCAGTTCGGCCTTGGTGATAGTTTAATCCTGACACACGCCTCCTGTATATGTCCTTTCATGGTAACATGTGTCGGCGTGGTACCAGTGTACAGAGATATTGCACCGATTCCATACTGATGGTTGTGATTTACGTACCTTCACATCGGCTGGTGCAATAAATGCTCTGGGTTATCAATCCAAACTCTTTCATCTATTTTTAAACTTTTAGAGAGTCCAAAACCCTTTCTGTTCCTCTGAGTTGGTCTCATTGATGCCCTACCCAGACGCTCCACTGCCGTTCTTATTTCAGTGTCGTCTGCTTATGACTGCTGATCCAATCTTTGTAAGTTCCCCTGTTACTCTTCTTTTCTTGTCTTTTTCTGTTTTGATCGCCCTCTTTGGCCCTTGTGCCATTGTTTCCAGCATCTGGTTCTACTCTCTGACTAGTCTAAGTTTTGTTTTCCTCCTAATAGGTTTGTTTAATGTGGGAGTTTCGATCATTAGTTGATACCCCTGAGGCTATGACCATGTTTTGCCGAGACTATGGTATCCCTGATGATGTGACCCTTTCATTGGTGAAGGTTGATGCCAAGCGCATGGGTACTAGGAGTACTGTTGCCTTCCCAGTCGCAGCCATTGTTGAAGGAGGGGTTCGCTTTCCCCTTGATCCTTTGGTGTGCCGATTCTTGCACCAAGTTCAGCTTATCCCTATGCAGGTGTCTGTTAATCTATTCCGAGTCATCTGCGGCATCTCCGCTCTCAACAGGCGTTTGGGTTTAAATCTGGACATTTGGGACATTTTGGGTTGCTATACTCTTTCACACAACAAGGATCACAACATGTTGTAGACACCCCATTTTTGACCGTCCTCATGACCTGGACGTCAACGTTTGAACACTCAATGGTTTTGTATGCTTGTGTTCGTTTTGAGTGCCTGAAGTTCTCGGCCGAGTGCCTTGCCTTTGAGCCTCTCAACTTGTTTGTTTTGTGCTTGGTTGTGGACCAAGAGCCTGTTGCTTCAAGTCTGGAGGAGAGGGTGGCCTGTCGGCCATCTCCACAGTCCATCGGCCATGGCTAAAGCCTGTTGGCCATCAGAGGTGGCCGGTCAGCCACTAGTGATGGCCGACGGCCATTTTTCTCCTTTTTCAGATATTTGTTTGCCAGTTATGCCAGCTGTTGTTCACTGAAGTGCATCTCCATACACGTGTATGGAGGGATGAATACAAGCTTGAATCTTGTTTTTCTATATATAGGGGGTGCTCTCCCCCATTTTTGAGGGTTAGACATTTTGGATCAAAATTTTCTCTCTCTCTAGAATTCTCTCTCTTCCTCTAGAATTCTTGTTTTGTGTTTGGTAGTTAGTTTTCTCTGCACCTTTGCACACTAACCCTTTACCAAACTTGACCACCTTGGAGTTGAGGTCCCTTGGAGCCTAGTTTGAGCTTTTGGAAGGAGGTTTGAGCCTGAAATTGTGGTTGTTTAGTGCCGTGCTTCAAGAGGTATAAGACTCAACTTATAAGCTTTGTTTTGACTACTTGTTTACCATCTTTTTGTACTGTTTTTGGCCTAGTTTTCAACTACAAAAAACTCTATTTTTATGGTTTAAAAATGGTGGTTTGAGGCTATTTTGTTTTAGGGGGTTGTCTCTCCCTTTTGTTCCTTAGCTTGTATAACTTTTTATGCCATCTTTCAAGGCTTTCAAATCAAACCTTTTGGGCCTTTAAACCACTGAAATTTAGAGTTATGTTAGTGGTAGAAAACATGTTTTGAAGTCCGAAATTGGAGGGGTTAGCCTCTCCTCCTTGTGTCTTACTTATATACCTAGTTAGCATCACATGGTAGCATGTTTTTGTGGCTTAACCTAGCTTATTTCCCGCATATGTTGGCCTCTAATTTGGACTGATTTAGCTCTATTTTGGACTGCTTTGGTCATATGAGTCTTGTTTTTCATAGTTGTAGTGCAAATGGCTTCACTAGCTTAATGTTTTAGCCTTTTAAACATGAATTGCATGAGTTGCTTGCATGATTTAGTGTCATTTTGCACTCTATTTCAGCATTGAAATCTCTACAATCTCCCTCTATTCTTCACTCTTTCATTTGTTTTGAAAGGGGCTTTGAACCCCTTTGTTGGCTTAAGTGTGAAATTGAGACACTTGTGCTTAATGGTTTTAATCTTCTCTTGAGGGTTTCTACTAACCAACGGCATGAGGTCTCTTTCATGCTCAAGGCACTTGTGGTTTAAGCCTACTTTCAATTAGAGGACACTCACTTTTAGACTAATTAACTAAAGAATGGATTGGTAATCTAAAATGAGTAAATAAAACATGAATAAGTAAAAGAGGCAAGATAAAGCATCTTTTGTGTTGCATTGCATGTGTTCGGATCAGACATTAATTCAAACACGAGAAAAATGGGACGTTTCATACTCAAAGTGATGAAACGTGCCACTTTTCTTGGTCATCATCACCCTTGATCATATATGATAGGGTTGTGGTTTTGTTGAGTCTTGTTTTTCACTCATTAAGCTTGTACAAGCTTGATTCTTTGGCTATCATGCACGAAAATTCTTGGTTGATGGCTTGAGAGCCAAGAGCTACACTCCTTTGAGCTTGTGTGATGATAAACAAGGTAGCAGTATATACACTCCTTGAGAATACACTGCTTTGCCTCTTTTTTCTCTCTCTTGCAGCAAAAAAAAGAAGTTCAGGAAAGGGGTGGCCGACTGGCCACTAGTAATGGCTGACCGGCTACCAGCAGTAGCAGACCGGCCACCAATGGTAGCCGACAGCCACCATTGGTAGCCGACTGGCTAGAAATGAAATTTTGCACAAGTGTGTTCTTGAGTTGGAGCAGAGGTATTCTGGAAGTTAGCAGCATTGTTGGTGCTCAAGCAAGTGCAAACAGAAGTGTTCGATGGCAAGGTGGTGGATTCTCAAGAGGAAACCAACCAAGCATGCATGTGTCCCTCGCCCTCGAGGCCATTTAATTGCTTTAGTTAGCATAGAATAGCTAGTTAATGCAAGTGTTATAATTATTTAATTAGCTTAGATAGTTAATTAGTTTAATTGCTTTAATTAGCTTAGCATAGCTAATTATTCAATTTTGGTTTGAAATAATTAGTTAACTACAATAGTTAATTAGTTTTGTGTTGTAATAATTAGCATAGCTAGTTAGCTCTTATTCATTCGGACCCTCCTTCGCGAGGGTGTAATGTTGTAATAAGTGTGCATGCGTGTGTGTATGTCTTCCAACCCCACGCCTTTCTCCTTTTTATTTAACCGCTTTCAATGGTTAGTATAGGGACATTTTCAATTGGCATACCTTATGTTTGCATGTTTGCATCCATTCATTTGTCTTGCATGCACCGAGGCTTGGCGCATCATTCAAACTGTATCGTAATTTCAATACTTATTTGAATACGTGTTTCAAAGCATGCTATCAAAGTGTTGTAAATGCCATATTAGTAGTCGACTGCATGTGTTGTATTAGGCATCATATATAGTTAGGATCATGCATTTTTCTAACTAGTTTTTGTTTTGGCTTGGAGTACTCGGCAAGTCTTTATGCTTTAGCATACTTGCATGAGTGTGATTGCCATATTGCCAAGTTTCGCATGCTTGCCATGAGGCCATGTGCTTACTTGATAAACTGCATGAATGCCTGTGGATGAAGGCTTGATTGTTTGAATTGGAACAATTCAATGAATATGAGTTTTAAGCCCACTTAGTTGTGGCAAATCATGTTTTAAGCCCACTTGAGGTGGCAAATCCGCACTTCTAAGCCCACTTGAGGGTCGCAAATTCAAACCATTTTCGAAAACAAACGAGACTTGAAATGTTCCAATTCTTGCGATTTAGTCTATAGTTGCTTTTTAGTCTATACTTGCTTGTGTGCATCACATAGTAAAGTTAGCTAATAACCGGAATAAGAACGCATAATGTTCATAAAACAACATATCATGATTAGTAGAGGTCGATCCTTTGATTGGGCGAGTGGGGGTGCTCAATTCATGACCTTCCCCCCTCGTACCCAAGTTCCCGAGCTGAGGCAACTTTGGTGATGATGGACACGTGCGCTTAAGCATGAGTCAGGGTTTCCTAAATTTCCCCAAAAACAAAATATTTAGGTGGCGACTCTGTAATCTGGCAAAGTAGTCCAATTTTGGCGTTATTTGATTTAAAATTGATTTTCCAAAAAGATTTACTGAATTGGACTCTGTGGTGTTTATCAGTTTCACATTGCACTTTGTGAGATTAGATTCAGAATCGTGACAGGAGTCCTAACTGTAGGACCAATTCGAGCTTCCGAAAGGGGGCGCGGAAAAAGTCGAACTACACACATACTACCTTTGTTCGGTCGATTGCCATCTTGTAACTGGTTTACCTGATTTGGACAAACATAATGACGATTTTCTGCAAGTCGGTGGTAATTGGGAGTTTCTTGCTGGGACTGAGTTCCAATCTGAATGGATGCCCTAGAAGGATGGCTACCCAGGTTCGAGTCTTTTTTTTCTAGTATTTCTGCGTTCTTTGCCTTGTTTTGAATGCTGCTCTAATGTTGCCCTTCTTTTCTGCAAAGGCTTCCCGTTTTCAACGCAGGCCAAACCGAGAGAATACCGAGGCCATCAAAGCTGTTTTAAGGTACAAGAAGAGGTCCGTGCCCGAGCTATTGGATTACCAAGTGACTTATCGTTCCACCATCCCGAAGAAAGCGAGGCTCGCTGCGTCTCTTCTGGATTCTGACACTGAGACTGATACATCCCTTACCTCTTTGGTTACGATTCACCATTGAAGCCAAGGTTTGCCATCTGAGAGGACACCTTCTCCTGCCCCCAGTTTCGCAGGGGGTGGGTCTATGCCAAAAAGGAGAGTGCTGGTGGATTTGGAAGCGGAGGCTTTTGGCTCCTCCGACTCTTTGTGGACTCCTTCAGCAGAGGCTGAAATGAAGAGCCTTATAGATATGAAGTTAGAGATAGGAGCCTCTAGCCCTTATGCTATTGCTGCCGAACCCTCTGCTTCAGTTACTGCAAGGGCGAAAAAGAGGAGGAGGGAAACCGGCAAGGCCGTAGTTGGAGAGGCTTTTGAAGACCCTGTTGGAGATGAGTCATTTGAGAAGTGGGAGTCGCTAATGTTGCATCAGAGCAGACCTATTTCTACTTCAAATTCAGTTATTACTTTCGGAGACTTTACTTTTGACCTAACCAAGACCTTGTTAATGCTAGTGGACATGGCTGATCACAACGGGCCCCGCGATATTCCTGTCCTGAAGGGGACTGTAGACGCGCCCCGTGTGAGGGCCTCACCCTATAGTTCGGACTCAAATTGTCACGGTTCTTAATCTAAACCAAAAAGTCCAAATCTGGCAAATCGTTTTGAGAAAACAGATTTTTAGAAAAGAAGTGCCAAACATGGACTGCTTTGCCAGATACAGAGTCGCCACCTAAATATTTTTTAATGGGGGAATTTAGGAAACCCTGACTCGTTTGCCTAAGGCCACGTGTCTGTCATCACCAAAGTTGCCTCGGCTCGAGAACTTGGGTACGATTGTGGAAGGTCAGCTATGAGCACCCCTTCTTGCCCGATCCGAAGATCGGCCTCTACTAACCATGATATCCGATTTTGAAAACGTTTATGTGTTCTTATTCCGGTTATTAGCCTAGATTTACTATGTGATGCGCACAGCAAACAAGTATAGACTAAGTTGCCCAAATTGGAACGAAGCATTGCATATCCGTTTGTTTGAAAAAAAGAGATTTGAAATTTGCTATTCGCAAGTAGGCTAAAATACGGATTTCAATGAGTTGTCCCAACTCAAACAATCCAACCTTCACCCACAGGCATTCAGGCAGTTAATCAAATAAGCATTTAGCCACATGGTAAGCATGCTATCATGTTAACATTCACACTCATGCAAGATGCTAAAGCATGAATACTTACATCGTACTCCAAGCCAAAACAAAAAACATGTTAGCAATCATGCATGATCCAAGTCCATGTTAAGTGGCTAATGCAACGCATACAGAATGTCACTAGAATAGGCTCAGCTAATCCTAGGATGGCATGTAGGATGCAACCAGTAGCACGTATTCAAGTTAGATTTGGAATACTATGCTATTAGCATGATGCGCCGAGCCGGTGCTTGCAATACTGATGAATGATGCACGCATGCGTAGCATAAGGATGCTAAATTAAACATGTCCTAATACTAACCATCAAAAGCAGGTAAGTAAAAGGGAGAAAGAAGTGGGGGTTGGAAGACATGCACACACGCACCCACACTTATTACAAATTTGCCCTCGCTCGGAGGGACCGAAAGAATAATACAGATTTAACCAACCTACAAGCTAATTAAATATTACAGACCAATTAAACTAGTTAAGCAAATTTACTAATCTAATAAAACAGTAAACAGCCTTGGGAAGAGGGCCCAATGCAATGCGTGCTTGGCTCCGCTCGGAAGTCCACTGCCATGCACAAGTTGCCTCTGTCCACACTGTTTTCCTTCTCTGATCATTGCAAAATTCCCAAGGTGCACTCTATGAACCCTGTGGGATACCACCAGCCAAGGGAAATGGTCACCGGCCAAAGGAAATGATCACCGGCCACTGGTTAAGCTATCGGCCACCAATTGTTGGTCGGTCGGCACTAAAGATGGCCGGCCGGCCAAATCTTCCTGCAGAATCCTGTTTTGATAGCAGCAGAGAGCAAAACAAGGCATGGCAATGCATTCCAAGCAAATGTGTGCACCAACACATCCCTTATCATGTTTATGACTCAAAGGGACATGGTTCTCAGTTCTCGGACCACCAATCGCACATTTCAATGCATGATGGCCCAAGAAACCAAGTTATGCACTTTGATTTCAAATGAAATGCACATAAACAAACAAGGAGCTCAACCTCCATCATACTCAATTCAAGAGGCTAAGCATGCATGTCAATGCAATGCAACCTAGACATATGAGCTGGCATGCGACATGAGCAATGCAAACAAGTAAGCATGCGAGGCATATGACAATCATGCTAACCAATAAGTATGCCAAATACAATGGGGATGTTCAAGCATGCAAGAAAGCATGTGACTTCATTCAATCATGCCACAACACATGGAGCAAACATGTTAAACAACCTAAACATGTGACAACACACAAGTATGCAACAACACACAAAGTGAGCATGCAACAACATGCGAACTATGGACTTAAATTAATTTGGGCAGCTCTATACTAAGCCCAAAACAGTGGCCAACATGCTCACGAATGAAGGCAAAATGACATGCAAACATGCATGCACACAAGGACCAACACTTAGGGCATATAGAAACAACTCTCAAGCACACTTAAGAGGATGCAAACATGGGCAAATGGCACGCATTATAAGCTCTGAAAATCATGTTAGAGAAGGTGCCAAACCAATCTACAATGCAAGCTAGGCATGCCACCAAGCCCAAGGACTTAAACCATGGCCATATGACATATGAAGAAAATAACCAAAATGAACTAAAATAGTCCTAAATCATGCAAAAGTAAGCCCCAAAAACCACTTAGATGGCATCTAAATGATCTAATCCTAGAGGCATACACAATGGCACAAACATGGAGCAAGAAACACCAACCTTTTAAAGCATGAAAGGGGCATCAAATGCAAGCATACGAGCACACCATGAGGACTGAAATAACATGAAACGTGGTTCCAAACCACTGAAGTGATGCAAGGATGGCATGCTAGAGGGGTCAATGCTTGAGGCATACAAGAGAGGTTGCATGGTAGCTATACAAAGCAAAGCAATGGACGACCCAAATGACCCAAAATAGACCTCTAGCTAGCACATCAAAACAAGCATAAAAGTTTCACAAAGCTTGGCCAAAAACATGCTAGAACAAGGCTCAAAGCACAAAGCATGTTAAGGCTAAAACATGGCATTACAAGACAAGTATGCGAGGCATGCAAGGTGTGTCTAAACCAAGTAAAAACAGAGGTAAAACATGGCAAAATACTACCAAATACCTACTGAGACATGGCCAACATGAATTCAAAAATGATGCTCACACACGAGGCTTAAGATGGCAAGTTTGGAGACAACAAGGAGAGGGGGCCCTCTCCTTCTTAGGACCTTAAACCACCATCCTCACCACTGAAATCCCTTAAGATTTCAGTGGTGAGGGAGGCCCAAACAAGGTGGTCCCGGAGCTCACCAAAATAACACAAAAATGGGGCCAAACAAGCCCTAAGAGGGGTCCAACAACCTCAAACAACAAAGTGACCTTAAACAACTATTTAAAGCACTGAAAAACAAGACTTTTATTAGTTATATACAAAGTCAAAAAACAGTTGCAAGATAGGTTAAAAAGCTGTGCAAAAATGGGGGAAAAGGGGTAAGATTGTTACCCTTGTAGACCTCCTTCAAGAACAATGGTCCAGCTGGTTCTTTGAGCTCAAAACCACCCAAGAACTTCAAGAACAGCTCCCTAGCACCTCAGTGGCCAAGGTAAGGTGTAATGGTGGGTGTTTGTGTGCAATAATAAGACCAAACACACACTTATACACAAAAGAGAAAGAGATATAGAGATGGGGGATATGCAAACTCAAACCCTAATATCAGAGCCCTCTGGAAATATGTTGTAACCCTAATGGAGGGAGAAGAGGCCTCCTCTTATAGAAAATCCCTCTTGCAAAGCTTCCAAAGTAAGCTAGTCAAGAGGGAAATCCCTCCATACACGTGTATGGAGGGGAGCAAAGGTGTATGCCAGCTAGCACAGCTGGCATAAAAATATCTACAAAAGCAGATGCATAGTGGTCGGCCGGCCAAAAATGCAATTTGACCAAAATAGATGGCCGGTCGACTACAAAGAGTGCCGGTCGGCCAAATATTTGGCCGGTGGTAATAAACCAGTGGCCGGTGGCCTCAAGCCGTGGCCGGTGGCCTCAAGCCATGGCCGGTGATGTGTGGGGATGGTCAACAAGCCATTCCCTGCCCCTCAAAGGCAAAGAACAAGTGTTTGGTGCAAAACCAGACACAAAACAGTCGAGCCGAGAGATCCTGAGGCAAGGCGCGTCGCCAAGACCTCCGGGAACTCAAGACAAATACAAACAAGGATGATCACTGAGTGTTCAAGCAGTACGTCCAAGTCTTGAGGACGGTCAAAAATGGGGTGTCTACAGGGACCCTTCAAATGATGACTGTTGTAAGTATTTTTTTTTTTTTTTATGCTACTGTTTTCTTTCTTTTAATAGCTTGCTATCTATTGTAGTGTATTCAGAGGATGCACCTCTCAATCACCACAGTAGAGGAACTAGAGAAGGCCGTACTGGAGGCCACTATGAATGCTGAGAGACTGTCAGTGAGATTAGAAGTCAAGAAAGAAGGACGCAAGATTGCCGAGAGGGAGGTGTTCCATCTGAGCAAAGTTGTTACCTCGACTGAGAAGTCTAAGGGAGCTACCATTGGGGTATATGCCCAACTTGAAGAGAAGGTGGCAGAGTTGGAGGCTATTATTGCGGTGATGGTCGCTGAACGTTCTGCGTTGGAGGCTAAGTATTGGCAGGAAGGTTGGGATGAGGCTGGGGCTGCTTACAAGGAAGAGGTGCTGGTGTTGCGGGACAAGCTCTTTCTGAAGGGTTAGTCAAGTGCTCTGACCGCTTCTCAGGTTCCTGAAGGGTCTCCCTTGTTTCAGGATGTTCCTGTTCCCTCAAGGTCCTTGGGTCCAAAGACTGCTGTTACCCCTACAATTCTTCTAGCTAAGGTTTCCCCAGGAACTGATTCTGTAACCAAGACTCAGGAGGGCGATGATTCCAATGAGATAGTGAACGTTGAAGAGGGTGGAACCCTGGAAACTGAAGCTGTGGGAGATGTGGTTAAGGAAGCTTCTACTTCTCAAGAAGTTGGAGTTGCCTCTACTTTTCCTCCCCAAGATGGCTTGGATAAGATTATGGACACTGCTCCTGAGGTTCCTTCTGCTGATGGAAGTTGAAGTCTGTTTTGGAATGATTCGAAGTTTTTGTTTTTCCTTTCTTTTGTTTTTATGTTTCTGCTGCACTAGGGCTCGGTCTTCCTGACGAGTTGTTCCTTTAAGGTTGCCAAGACAAGTTTTCTTTCTTCCTGATACTGTTTCTTGGGGCCAACTGTGCCTTTAAAAGAACTTCACTTCTGATGTTGCAATTTGATGTGTTTTGTTTTCATGATTGCGTTTGTTCATACTGTTTGCCCCCCGACCGAGCACTATTAGGTCCGTGGGGCTGAATAGTTGCTCAATCTTCATGGTTGCATTGATCGTTTGTACTTTGAATGAGAGCAGCTTACTTAGGTCCAGGTTGACTTTTGGTAAAAAAAAAAACAATTATTTGCCCCCACTTGGAGCTAAGTACGATTGGTACGGAAGGACTTGCTCTCTAGAGGATTTGCTTAAGTGGATGTTGATATTGATAGCATAAGTGCCATTGAATGGGACAAAAAAGATGTCACACTCAGGTCCAGGTTGGTACCGAAAAAACAATTGTTTACCCCCATCTGGAGCAGAGTAGGACTACTTATTGAAAGTTTGGTCTTTGAAAGATTTACCTAGATCTACACCAATTTTGTTTGGATGCAGCAGTACTGAAATGTTGAAGTGATGATACTTAAGAAATTCTGTGAACTCAGAGATGATTGTTTAAAATACGTTAGTACGGTTTTCCACCAAGCAGTTCCACTTGGCTAAAGTCCATTATAGTTGCCAAACATAATTCCACCGAGCAATTCCACTTGGCATGTTTAAGTACTAACTAAAATTAAATCCCGTTCAGTCGTTCTGAAACTAAGTCCGTTTGGGTTAGACCAAAGCTGAATCCATTTGATAAACACCAAAGTTAAATCCATTTGGTAAACACCAAAGCTAAATCCGTTTGGTGAACACCAAAGCTGATTCTGAAAATCTCTTGCAATAAAGCCGGTAAGATATTAAGCACACACAAAAAAAATAAATAAATAAATAAATAAATAAAAAATTGAGAGAAGTGGGAAGGCATTTGCATTGATCAAAAGATAAATGTCTTTACACTTTGACAGAGAAGTTAGGGGATAATTCTATTGATATTATTTCTTGAGATTGGCTACATTCTGGGGCCGATATGTAGCTCTGCCGTTGAGATCCTCTATGTAGTAAGCTCCATTTCCAGTAACGACTGTGACCTTGTATAGACCTTCCCAGTTAGGTCCTAGTTTTTCTTCGCTAGGCACCCTTTTGTGATCCATAACTTTCCTCAAAACCAATTCCCCAAGTGTGAATTGCCTTGGGAAAACCTTTTGGTTGAAACTCTTGATGAGCTGCTGCTGATATGCTACAAGTCTAATTAGTGCTGCTTCCCTTCATCCTTCTACCATATCTAGTGCTTATGCAATAGCTTTCTCATTACTTGTACCTTCAAACAGCTCCAATCAGAGGATTGGGAGACCAACTTCGAGTGGGATAACAGCCTCCATTCCATAAGTTAGGGAGTAAGGTGTTTCCCCCGTTGAACGTCGTGCCGTGGTTCAGTAAGCCCATAACACATGGGGTAACTCTTCAACCCACTTTCCTTTTACATGTTCGAGCCACTTCTTTACTCCGTTGATGATGGTTTTGTTTGACGCTTCTACCTGCCCATTACTTTATAGGTAGCTTGGAGAAGAGTTCCGATATTTGATCCTAAGGTCGGCATAAAATTTTCTAAAGATCTTTTCGTCAAACTGTGTTCCATTGTTTGTGATCAGTACTCGCGTGTAGCTTGACTTTTTCTATGCCCCCCCCTTTCGGAGAGCTCGAATTGGTCCTACAGTTCGGACTCCTGCCAGGGTTCTGAATCTAATCTCACAAAGTGCAATGTGAGACTGATAAACACCAAAGAGTCCAAATCCGGAAAATCGTTTCGGAAAATTGATTTTGAATCAAAAAGTGCCAAAAATGGATTGCTTTGCTAGATTACAAAGTCGCCACCTAAATATTTTATTTTGGGAAAATTTAGGAAACCCTGACTCGTGCCTAAGGCCACGTGTTCGTCATCACCAAAGTTGCCTCAGTTCGGGAACTTGGGTACGAGAGGGGAAGGTCCTGAAATGAGCACCCCCGCTCGCCCGATCAAAGGATCGACCTCTACTAATCATGATATGTTATTTTATAAACCTCATGTGTTCTTATCCGGTCATTAGCTAACTTTACTATGTGACACACACAAAAGCAAGTGTAGACTAAAATCGCAAGAATTAGAAGAAATCAACTCATGTTTGTTTTCGAAAATAGTTTGAATTTGCCACCCTCAAGTGGGCTAAAACGCGGATTTGCCATCAAACATGATGGGTTTAAAACATGATTTGCCACTTCGCAAAGTGGGCTTAAAACTCTCATTTGTCGAATTGTTCCAATTCAAGCAATAAAGCCTTCATCCACAGACATTCATGCAATTAATCATTTAACCAAATAGCCTCATGGAAAGCATCCGTAATATGGAAATATGGCAATTACACTCATGCAAGCATGCTAAAGCATAAAACTTACCGAGTACTCCAAGCCAAAACAAAAACTAGTTAGAAAAATGCATGATCCTAACTATACAAAATGCCTAATGCAACACATGCAATATGAAATTAATAGGCTTGGCTACTAATATGGCATTTAATTCGATTCAATTTGATAATCATGCTTTTAAACACGTATTCAAAAAAGCTATTGAAATACAATGCAGTTTGAATGATGCGCCAAGCCTCGGTGCATGCAAAACAAATGAATGGATGCAAACATGCAAGCATAAGGTATGCTAATTGAAATGTGATCCCTAATCTAACCATCGAAAGCGATTAAATAAAAGGGAGAAAGACGCGCGGTTAGAAGACATGCACACAAACACGCACACTTATTACAACATTATGCCCTCTCGAAGGAGGGTCCGAATGAATAAGCTAAGCTAATCTAAGCTAGGCTAACTAATCTAATTAAGCGAATTAGACTAATTATTACAAATCAAACGAATAACTAGTAAACTAATTACTAATTATTACAACACTAAACTAATTAGCAAACTAGTTAATTAAAGCAACACAAATGTACACTATTTAAACATGTAAAGTATTTAAACTACACTGCCTCAGCTCTGCTCCGGGAAGTTGAGGATGCTTGCACTCGATTTTTGCCCCGAAAAGCCATCTGTTTTGCTCCTGAGAGGCTTTGTTTGCAGGGTTGAACATACTCCAAGAACTTCCTTCTCCACCTTACCAAATCAATGCTGAGGATTGCACCAGTGGCTTGCCGGCCAAGATTGGTTGCTGCTGGCCCCCTGCCGGCCAAAAGTAGGCCTTGCCAGCCAAGAATGAGGCACTGTCGGTCACTGGTGCTCTGAGTCACCACATTGCAACAGAGCATACACAGAGGAAAAAATGAGGGTTTTCCAAGGATATGTTTGTACTGTGCCCCTCCTTATCATCTCAAAACATCAAAGGAGTGGCATTCTCGGATCCAAAACCATTAATTAAGCATTTTCAATGCATGATGCCCAAAGATCCAAGTTGTACACTTTCAATAAATGCACAAATAAAACTCGAAGGACCACAACCCTATCATGGATGATCAAGGGCAATGGAGACAAAGGAGATTGGCTAATTTCATCACTTTGAGTATGAAATGGACCAATCTTCCTTGTGTTCAATATAACGTCCGATTAAACACATGCAATGCAACACAACAATGCTTAACTTGCTCAAGTTTTACTTGTCATGTTTTATTTACTCATTTTAGTTATCGATCCATTCTTTAATCAGTTAAGTCCAAAGTGAGAGTCCTCTAATAAGAGAGGTGTCAACCAAGGGATGACTAAGGAATGAGAGAGATCATGCCGTTGGTTAGTAGAAACCCTCAAAAGAGGATTAAAACCATTAAGCACAAGTCTCAATCTCAAGCTTAAACACAACCCTAAGGCTAACCAAACCCCAAAGCAAATTAAAAAGTGAAGAAATGAGGGAGGTTGTAGATATTTCAGTGCTGGAAATACATGCAAAATGGTACTGCAACATGCAAGCAACTCATGCAAAACATGTTTAAAAGCCAAAGACACCAAACTAGTGAAGATCACTACACTATAAGCATGTAATACAAAGATCCAAAGACATACACTTCAAAACAGTCCTACAACATGCTTGAAGTAAGCTAAAAATAGCTAGAATAAGAGGCCAACACATAGCACAAACTAGACTATTAAGCACAATTACACTACAAGCATACAAAGCAAGCCTCAAGTGACTTAACCAACCCCAAATAGAGGTAAAACAAGTCAAAATACAGCCTAAAACATGCTTGAATTAAGCTAAGTTAAGCTAGAAAATCAAGCTAACATGTGAAGCAACTTAGGGATGGAAGTAAGACACATGGAGGGGAGGCTAACCCCCTCCTATTTTGGACCTCAAAACAAAGTTTTTACCACTAAAATCCCCTGGAATTCAGCGGTTAAAAGGCCAAAAATTTTGATTTAAACAACCTTAAAAGATGGCACAACAACTTAGCAAGTAAGTTACAAAAAAAGGTGGACCACCCCTAACTCCAATTAAACCTCAAACCACCATTTTAGTCCACAAAAACAGAGACTTTCAAAGGCTAAACCAGCCTCAAAATAGCATGCAAAGATGGAAAAACAAGTATTTAAATTGAACTTAAAACACAAGTGTTCTACCTCTTGAAGACAAGATGCAAGCTAGGCACCAAAATCAAACCAAACCAAGTTAAAACCTTCTTATATGCAAAAGTGTAGAGAATTTAGGCTTTAAGGCAAAATATTTAGACAGAAAGGATTCTAGAGAGAGAGAGAGAGATTTTTTTTATCTTCAAAAATTTCTAACCCTTGCACATGCAAAAGGGGTCCTCTATATATAGAAGATGCAAAATCCCCTCAAAGAGATCCAACCATACACGTGCAAGAAGATGGCTTAATCTGTGCAAACAGCTGACACAAAATATCAGAAAAAAATCTATTGATACACTGGTGGCCGACCGACCATCATTGATGGCCGGCAGGCCACATCAATGGCGGGCATGATAAAATCCATGGCCGGCAGTGCCCAAATATGGCTGGCAGTGCATTAAAAATAACATGTTGAAAGGACCTAAACATGGTCCAAAAATGAGACAGAATTGATGCAGGGTTTGGAAAGCTCAAACCTGTGGCATTCCACCACAGATTTTGAGCGCTCAATGAGCAATCAAACTCATCATTGGATATACCTGCAAGAACATCCAAGTCTCGAGGACGGTCAAAAATGGGGTGTCTACACCGCGAAATGTCGAAACGGACCACAACGTTCCTCATGACAAACTGCTTTGTGTCTGCTTCTTTGATACTTGCTAGTGCTTCAACTTCAACCCACTTAGTCAAGTAGTCGATTGCAGCGATAAAGAATCATCTTTTCCTAGTGCCTCGTGCTAAAGGTCCAACAATATCCAGATCCCACTGGGCAAAGGGCCACGGGCTGGTCAGTGGAGTGAGAGTTTTGGCTGGCTGATAAATTAATGGAGCAAACCTCTAACATTTATCACATTTCTGAACGTACTGTTGCGCATCTTGTTGCATCTGTGGCCACCAGTACCCGTAAGTGAGGGCACAGTGCGCCAGTGACCTTCCACTAATGTGGCATCCACAAATCCCATCGTGAATTTCGTAAAGAACATTTTTTGACCAGATTTGAATGCACACACAAGAGATAAGGACCAAGACAAGAGCATCTATATAGCTTCCCCGATGGTGAGACCCAGAACCGAGCTGACCTATGTTGGATTTTGTTGGCCTCCTTCTTGTCTTCAGGAAGAGTGCCAGATTTCAGAAAAACAAGTATTGGATCCATCCAACTTGGCTCTAGGTTACTGTAGAGGACTGGAGATGCAATGCTTGGTTCTGGCTTGAAGTCAACCCAAACTTTTCTAGCGTCTTTGGCATCTACTGATGAGCCGAGGCAGGCGAGAGCATCAACGTGGCTATTTCTATCCCGATTGATTCGTTCCACTCATATGGATTGAAATTTTTTGAGTAGATCCTTAGCCTTGGCTGCATACATAGCCATTCTTTTGTCTCGTGTTTCGTAGACCCCAGTAAGTTGGTTTACAACCAACTGAGAATCGCTGAAAACCAGAAGTTGTTCTGCACTGAAGTGTTCGGCATTGTGTAATCCAGCCAACAGTGCTTCGTACTCTGCCTCATTGTTAGAAGCCTTCCAACCAAGCCTAAGAGCTTGCTCCTAGATAAACCCTTCTGGTGACATAAGTACTACCCCTGCTCCCCAGCCTCGTTTATTGGATGATCCGTCGACATAGAGCTGCCAGATGTTACCAATAAAGAGTTTCCATGCTTCTGTAGCACACTGCTTTCCTAGTTCAGTGGTGCATGGCACCTATACCGAGCCAGAGTTCTCAAGTGCGGTGCCCTGGGTGGGAGTGAATTCGGCAACGAAATCTACCAAGACCTGGGCCTTGATCGCTGTTCTGGGTTGATATTGAATGTCAAACTCACCAAGTTCAACCGCCCATTTCGCTGTTCGGCAGGAGAAATCAGGTCGGCTGAAAACGGATCTGAGGGGGAATTCAGTGAGGACATTGATTGTATGACCCTGAAAGTAATGTTGCAACTTCCTTGAGGCGATAAGCAGTGCGTAAGCTATCTTTTCCAAGGGTAGGTACCGTGTCTCAGCATCTACTAGAGTCTTGCTAATGTAGTATACTGGCCTTTGTTCCTTGCCAACCTCTTGGATCAATACTGCACTTATAGCCTGATCCGAGACTGCCAGATATAGGTACAGTTCCTCCCTTGGTTCTGGAGTGGACAGGAGAGGTGGTGTACTGAGGTATTTTTTGAGACTTTGCAATGCTTCGGTACATTCAAGACCCCATTCAAATGGAACCTTTTTTCTTAGTAACTGGAAGCAGGGTTTCATCCGATCCAAAGACTTGCTGATGAACCGATTCAGGGCAGCCGCCATTCCAGCCAGTTTTTATAGCTCCTTAGCCTTTGTTGGTACTTCGAGCCCTTATATTGCTTTGATTTGATCCGATTTTCCTTGATTCCTCTGTGAGTCACCATGTATGCCAAGAACTTCCCTATTCCTACCCTAAAAGCGCATTTTGAGGCATTAAGGCAAAGCTAATGGCTTTTCAGGATACCAAAAACTTCTCTTAAGTCTGCAAGGTGGTTTGTAGCGAGCTTGCTTTTCACTTCCATATCATCTATGTAAGCTTCCATGGTTCTTCCGAGCTGGTCTTTGAACATTCGAGTGATCATTCGCTGGTAGGTTGCCCCGGCATTACTTTGTAGTAATAGGTGCCTCTTGGAGTGATGAATGCTGTCTTCTCCTGATCTGGGCCGAATAGTGGTATCTGGTGATAGCCGCTATAAGTGTCCAGAAAGCTCATACGCTCATGTCCTGCTATTGAATCTACCAGTTGATCAATGCAAGGTAGAGGAAAACTGTCCTTGGGACAAGCTCTGTTTAGGCAGGTGAAGTCAACGCAGACTCTCCATTTTTCATTCTTCTTCTTGACTGCAACTGTGTTGGACAGCCATTGTGGGTACTGAACTTCTCTAATCACCCCTGATGCTAGAAGTTTTTCGACCACGACAATTACTGCTTTAGTGTGCTCAACTGAGGATCTTCGACTTTTCTACACAATAAGCCGAGCGGTAGGGCTGACATTGAGTTTATGGCAAGAAAAATCCGGATTCAACTCTGGAGTATCATATGCTAACCATGCGAATACCTCCATACTGTCCGTCAACAAATCCAGCAGTTGAAGTTTCTGATCAGCGCCTAGCGAGGTATCGATAAGGAAGTACTTTTCTGGATAATCCTTGTTTACTAGGACTTTCTCTAAATCCTGTACTATCTTTTCCGCTGGGGTGCCTCTTACATCCTCCAAGACTGGCTATTCGGCTACTTCAGTTGTCTGTACTCAATTGCAAAGTTGTTTAGCTTTCATAGCTGCTATGAAGCAATGTTTTGACGCAACCTGGTCCCCTGAGATCTGCTCTACTCCGTGTTCCGTTGGGAAGCAGATGAGCTGGTGGTAGGTTGAAGGGACCGCTTCCATTTGGTGAATCCAAGGACGACCGAGTATGGCATTGTAAGGAGAAGGTGTATTAATAACTAGAAATTCTATCTGCAGGGTCCCAGCCACAACTAGCAACACTATCTTGCCAAGTGGCCATTCAGGCTATGAATTGAAGCCGATCAATGGAGCTGCCGCCGGGGTGAGGTGCTGCTCAGAGAGACCGAGCTTCCTGAACAAGTCATAATACAATATATCCCCTGCACTACCCTGATCTACCAGGACTTGTTTTACGTCAAATCATTTCCCAATCCCACAGTTATAATCAGTGCATCAGTATGTAGGTGTTGAATGCCTTCTAAATCCTTTTTAGTAAATGAAACAGTGCACAAGGGGGACTTGGGTGCTGTGTGTACCTTTTTCGGTGCGGGCCCTACTGACATGATTTGCTGAATTTGCACAACTTTGGCAATTTCTTCTTTCAGTGCCTCTTCACGCTCTTGGGTAGTTGTTCCATGGATTACATTTATTACCAATCGAAGAGGATGCTCAATGTTTGGTTCTGGTGGAGGGTTCCCCTGTTTAGCCACCACTTTATCCTAATCAATGTAGTCTCGGAGGTGTCCAACAGCTACCAAGTCTTCCAGGGGTTGTTTCAGTGCTCTGCAATTCTGAGTCATATGCCCCCTGTCTTGGTGATAGGTGCATCTGAGCTTCTGATTGCGCCGAACTGGATCTCCTAACATTTTTGGCAGCCAAATAAAGAATGGCTTTGTCTTGAACTTTCCAAAATATGATAGATTGGTTCTTTAAATACGGTCACGACTGCTTCATGAGATTTGGACTTGTCTACTTCATTCACCGTGAGTCCTCGGTGTTCCCCTTGGTCCACTCTCTTCTTGTGTTGAACTGTTTGTTTAGTTGATGCTACCTCGATGGAGATCTGGTCGTCTTCGTGGCGAGCGTACTGCTCAATCCTGGCACGCAAATCTTTCAGTGTTGTGGCCGGACGCTTGGTAAGTGACTGTCTCAGCTTACTTTTCGGGCGCAGATTGTGTTTAAAAGACATCATAGCCATCTGTCCGCAGCAGACGTTTTCCTCTAGGTCATTATACTCTTCCCAATACCTCCTAGCATAATTGCGCAGCGTTTCTTCCTATTCCTTTCAGAGACCGAACAGTGCATCCGACTCTTCTAGGATCTTAGTGTTGGAGACGAACCTGGCCAAGAACTCTTCGGAGAGCTGCTTCTAGTCATAAATCGATCCAGCGGGGAGACGATTGAACCATCGAAGTCTGAATTCTCCCAAGTTGGACGGGAAGACTTTGCACATCAGTGCTTTGTCTCGGCTCCATAAGGACATCATTTGTCTATAATGGCTGATGTACGTCAATGGGTTTGACTTCCCATCATATGACATGAACTTTGGTGGAGTGAATTTCTTGGGAGGTCTTATGGCCTCAATTTTTGGGAAGAATGGGGAGGAGACGAGCCTGTCCAATGCTTGGTGCTCTCTCTAGTGGATGGTACGGTTAAGGTGATCTCACCGTTGCTCATTTTGCTTATTGCCAATCAGCCAAGTACGAAGGTCTTGAGGAAGGTACTTTGTTTGCTGGCTAGCTATCTTCTGCCTCTTAGCTCTTCTCCAGTGTGAGCCACGGGTGTGGCTGCTTTCTGCCTCACTTTGTACCAGGATTGGCTGGCTCTGCTGCCCAGACTCATTTCTAGGAACCTTCTTCACTGGTGGTTCTCGGATGGGCTTCTCTGTCGCAGACGAGAGAGCTTTACGTTAGTTCTCTTCTCTGTCGGGTCACCCATCACCCTTTTGAGTTGCGCTTTCAGCTCTTGTATCTTCATTCCCATGCGGGTCTATGATTCGAGCCCTGTGATCCTTCTCCAGAAGAAAGTGATGAGAAGAACCTCTAGCGAAGGGCAATCGATGCTTAACAGATTCGAGAGTCCGATTGTTGTTTCCGGTTTGTTCTTCTCGGACTGTTGGGAGTGCCAAGCCTTTATCCTCTGTCTTCTCCTTCTGTGGAGTCTGTGTTGAAGGTGTGATGTCCTCAATCCCCATCATCGGAATCAAGTGCAGAACTCGGAGACTGTAGACACGCCCCGGGAACTCTCCGATATCACGCATGATCCTAGTTCATGTTAAGATGGCTAATGCAACACATGCGGACATGTAACTAAAATAGGCTCAGCTGTCCTAGAATGGCATATGGAATGCAACTTGGTACATGTATTCAAATTGGAATTGAAATACAATGCGGTTAGTATGATGCGCCGAGCCCGGTACATGCGAAACAGATGAATAGATGAACGCATGCAAGCATAAAGTATGCTAAATGAAACATGCCCTAAAACTAACAATTGAAAGCGGTTAAGTAAAGGGAGAAAGAAATGGGGGTTGGAAGACATAAATCACACACACGCACGCTTATTACAACACTTGGCCCTCTCGACGGAGAGTCTGAATAAAAAGCTAACTAGCTAATCTAAGCTAATTAAGTTAATTATTACATCACAAAACTAATTAACTAACAAGCTAATTAATTAAGTTATTATAACACAAATTAATCAGCTAAACGCATTAACTAATTAAGTTCAAACCAAAGCATAAACTAGCTAACTAAATTAGCTAAGTAAAGCAATAAAGTAAGGTCCTCAGAGGGAGAAGAGTGCATGCATGCCCAGTGGCCTCGTTCGGAAATCCGTCGCAATGCCCCAACTTGTCTCTGTTTGCAACTGCCCTCAGAAACTTGCACCATAGCTTCTAACTCATCTTGGAGTCTTGTGGAAGGGTGGCCAACCATTTGTTGGTGTCTGCAGCCACCTGCCGACCACTCTTTGCTACTGCAAACCAGAAAAAGTGGCCGACCAGCTAATTTTTCTGGCTGGCCGACCAGTTGTTGCTACATTCTCCACTTTGCTGCAACAGAGAACAAGAAAGGGCATGGCAATGTATTTGCAAGATATGCGTGCACAACCACCCTCCCTATCATTTCATAAGCTTAAGGAAGTGTGGTTCTCGACCCTCGGGCCACCAATCGCGCATCTCGATGCATGATGGCCGAAAGGCGAAGTTGCACAATTCAATTTGAAAATGAATGCACACATAAACACATAAGGCCTAAAACTCTATCATGTATGATCAAGAGTGTCGGCGACCGAGAATTGAGGCACATTTCATCACTTTAAATATGAAACGTCCCTCGTTTCCCGTGTTTGGACTAACACCTATTCCAAACACAATGCAACACAAGCATGCAAATATGCAATATGACTTAAGCATGCAAACATTCAATGCAATATGAACAACCTAACAAGGCTAATGGCATGTACAATGCTAATGCATGCATACTCAATGCAAGACAACATAAGCATGCAACAATATGATACAATGCAATTAGCATACACAACGTACATGTCAACTAGCGTACACAATGCAATGAACAATATGGCATACTCAAACGTAATGAATAATATGGCATACTCAATGCAATGTGACCTAAGCATGCAAACAACATGGCATACACAATGCTAAATGGACTTAAACCAAAATGGGCAGACCTCAGTCATGCCCAAATCAGTGGCCATAACACCAAAACAAGTGCACAAAAGGGCAAGGCATGCATGCACAATGCATTGGCCATTCAACTAGGCCTAAGAGCACAACTCTCAAGAGTGCTCAAGGAGTGATAAACATGGAAGTGTGACAATACTAAATGCACTAAAATAAGGTATGAAATGATGCCAAATCATTCAAACAAAGCAAGCATAGCATGCAAAGGTCCTTAAAGCATGAAGCTGGTAAAGAGGACTACAAAGGGGGCATGCAATACATGGCACAAATGCATGAACCAACCACAAACAGAGCTCAAGTAGGTCAAAACATGGACCAAAACATGCTAAGTTAGGGGCTCAAAGGTCAAGGCATGCAAGCATACAAGCTAGGCCATAAACTAGGCAATAATGCATAACACTCAAAGGCACTTAAAGAGTGAAAGAAATAGGAACATGGCAGTCCTATATGCTCTGAAATGAAGTATTAAATGATGCCAAATCATCTAAATAGCTCAAAGATAGCATACATGAGTCATCAAAACACAAGACTAGCAAGGCCAATTACAATACAGCTATACAAAGCATGAAGCATATGGCAAAGGCAACCCAAAATAGTCCTAGAACATGTCAAAATGAGTCTAAAACATGCATGGAAGGAAGCCAAAATATGTTAGCATGAAGGGTATAAGGCATAATGCATACAAGGCAAATAAGGTGGATTACACTACACCTATTAAGACTAAGCATGGGATGACTTAACCAACAAAAATCAAAGTTATATCATGGCAAGATAACCCCAAAAACACATTGAAATGATGGCTCGCAAGCTTAGGCATGAAGGCATACGCAATGGCCCATGTTAAGGTATAAAGGGGGAAACCCTCCAACGCATTGAATGAGCAACAAATGCAAGTGCATGACCATGAAACATGCACTGAAATCACATTATAAATGATGCCAAATCATTCAAATACTCCAAGTAATGCATGCTAGTGGACTTGACACACAAGGCTAACAAGCTAGAATGCACTATAGCTATACAAAGCAAGTCATGTATGACCAAAACAACAAAAATCAGAACTAAAGCATGTTAAAACATGGACAAAAGCTTCTTGAAGTTAAGCCAAAAGCATGCTAGAATGACATGTTAAAGCATGATGCATGTTAGGCTATTTCATAGAATTGCACTACAAGTGCATGGAGCATGCAAAAAGACCCTAACAGAGGTATGACATGGCAAAACATCACCAAAAACATGCTAAAATGGAAACAAAACAAGCTAGAATGACATGCTACCTCATGAAGTATACAAGACTAGCTTGTGAGATTTACACTACAAGTGTATTAGGCATGCATGGAGTGACAAAACCAAGTAAAAATAGTGGTATGCCACAGCAAAATAAGCCCAAATGCAAGCTAAGATATGGCCAACATAGGCTTAACAAACATGCTCAAACATGAGGCACTCAAAGCAAGTATTAAAGACACAAGGAGAGGGGATGACCCTCTCCTTTTTGGGACCTTAAAACACCATCCCCACCACTAAAATTCCTCTAGATTTCAGTGGTGAGAAGGCCAAAACAAGGTGATCCCAAAGCTTAAAAAGAAGGCACAAAAGCAAGGCCAAACAAGGCCTAAGAGGAGGTAGACAACCCACAACACAAAAGTGACCTTAAACAAAGATGTTAAGCACCAAAAATCAGAACTTTTTCTAGTAGAAAGTTAAGTCTAAAACACCATGAAAATAGGTTCAAAAGCTTAAGCAAGAATAGGGGGTTTAAGAGGTTAGTTTCTCACCCTTGAAGACCACCTTCAAAACCAAAACTCCAGCAGCTTTTTCCAACCAAAACCAGTTCAAAAACTTCAAAAACAACCTTAAGGGACCTCAGCGCCAAGAGTGTGTGTTTGCTTGTTAAAGTGTGACAAAACTACACTTTTAAGGCACAAAATGAAGAACAAGAGCAAGATAGATACAAGTATGTATGTATATCTCTCAAGCCTCTAAAATCTAAACCTGGAGGAGGGAGGAGGAGCCTCTCTCTTATAGAGAGCAAAAGCTCAAGCTTCTTGAAGAAGCTAAGGGTCAAGGCCATCTCTCCATACACGTGTATGGAGGATGGTTTTAGTGCTCTCCAGCCGTACCAGCTGGTAAAAATATCTCCAAAAAGGTGACAAAAAGCAGCCGACCACTTAAAGTGGTCGGCCAGCTACTTAAAGTGGTCGGACGACCACTATAAGTGGTCTCTCAAAAATACAGCTGGTCGGCCATGGTGGAAGAGAGTCTAAAGCATGAAAACAATGCAGTGGTGTGGTGGCCGACTAGAAAAGGTGGCCCAAAGACCAAGGAGACCAGTTGGCAAACCAGAAAATTGGCTGGCGAGAAGAAAAGTGGTTTCCAAGGGGAAGAATTGGTCTCCCACCCTTGTACCACCTTCCAAACAAGGAAAACAAGGTTTGTACCAAAAACAAACTAGAACGGATGCAAGATGAAAGTTCGGGAGGCAAAGCGCGCAGCCAGGAGCCTCAAAAACTAGTCTACCGGCACCAAAAGTGGTTTACGACCACAAAAGTGGTCTCCCAAACCACAGTGGGCCTCTAGGCCAAGGAAACAAGGTGTGGTTCAAAAATCACGCCAAACGGAGAACGTTAAGCGGTCCCGAGACAAGGCGCGCAGCCGAAGGCTCCAAAAACCGAAAACTGGTCTCCGAGCGGGAAAAGTGGTCTATGACCACAAAAGAGTGGTCTAAAAGACCTCTCCTTCCCTCAGGCAAGGAAAACAAGGCTTGGTCCGCAAATCGAGCTGAAACACAAAGAGTTCAGAGGCCCGGAGGCAAGGCTCTCAGCCAAAACTCTAAAACCTCGAAACGAGCACAACATGCACTATCTCCGAGCGCTCAATCGATGACGTCTGAGTCTTAAGGTCGGTCAAAAATGGGGTGTCTACAGAGGCAAAGTAGTCCACGTCACCGCACGAATTGTGCATACTGAATACCGCCCTAGATGATTGTGGATCGGAGCTCCACACTTGATTGGACTATCCAGGAATTGAGGCGTTGCAACAAGGAGCACCGTCAGAGCTACCCGATCGGGGTTGGTCGGATAACCCCTCCCGTGTGAGAATGAGTAATCGGAGAAGGTGGAAGGTGCTCTCTAAGTGTAGAGAGTTATGTTTCAGTGAGTAGGGTTTAGCTTAGATCAGTTACCTTCAACGTGAAGTCAGTGCAGTTTTTATATAAGTCTTTGCTTGTTGCCCAAGACGGTTTCATAGAGCTTTGGTGCTGTTTCGTTTCCTTTAGCATTCTTCCCAGGTAGGGGACCATCTGGTAGTTGTCAATGGGTGCATATACTCATTGTAGTCATGCTGATAACAAACCACATTCCTTTGATTAACTGTTTCCATGATTCTAGGTGTAGGGGACCAGCTGAGGTGGCAACTTGCACATGCATATACTCACAGCTTCCACGTTTCTCTGGTGTGTTCCTTTGGCTCGGCATTGTTGTTCCTCAGCTTGGCCCTCTATGGGATTGCTTGTAGAGATGGGCTGGCCCAATAGGATACCTTTGTATTGGCTTGGGCCATCTTGGTTTGGTCCAAAGATCAGGCCCTACAGCTCGACCCAGCCCAGCATCATGGCTGGACTGACCTTTCCACTACAAGCTGGACCTAAGTGCTTAAGGACTTGGGTAGATTGTTGACGATGTAACTGGGCTAATCTAACTGGCCCACTTGCTTATCCTGCTTCTCAGGTCTTGAGTCTAATGGATTAGGTTGATCCAAGGCTTGGATCTACCCCATTTTATATTTAGCCCCTTTAACTCCTTAAAACTAGCATTAGAAAACAACCATTTGATCAAGCTTTTAAGCTTTTGTTTAGCTATTATTATATGAAATGTGATATCCTTGTTTGCAGTAGCTTTGATCTATTATTATTCGTTGGGTATTCGCCCACTCTTCCCTATATGTGTAGGTGATGAAGGTGCTTGACGACTATGTGAAACTAGCTATGTGTGTATGTATATAAGATGTTAAAGACTTGTGTTGATATACATGTCGCTCCTTGTGACTATTCTAAAAATAAGCTACTGAAAAACGATGTCAAATATCATAAAAGACAAAATGATGTCTTTTCTAACAACCAACTAGTTTTAGGAGAGTGGTGGAACTCGGTCTGACAAAGTAGCATCAAGGCTAAGTTGTCATGGGTTTGGATCTTGAGAACTTTTGAAGCCTAAGTGTAAATAATATATAAAAATAAATAAAGTTTTGACTTACCTGATGGGTTTGGCAGTGAGAATTGGGGAAACAAAACAGAAAGCTTCTAAGCTCTCAGAGTAAAAGCGACACCCTAGTTAAAAAATTAAAAAATCAAAAAATTAAAAAGTTAACTTACTTCTTAAATGAAAACTAAGAAATGAGAGGTGTAACTCAATATTATTGATCTTTTCTCAACTCTCATCCATCACAAACATTGCGAGTAATTTCTTTTTATCTCTATTCTATATATTTATTGATTTTGATGGAACTGTTCATCTAAACTTGTTGAAATTAATTCGAAACTATATATTTCTAAATTTTTTTTTTTTTTTTTTGTTAATTTTTTTTTTTAACGAACTAGGATTGAAAATCCCATATCATATTTATAATATAAAATAGGTTTCAAGTTACAACCTTTGTAATGAGTATGAGTTCATATTTTTGCTTGATTAAATATTTGTTGATGAGGATTATATATATATTTTTTTCCCTCCTATTATGATTACATGATTTTTTTTATATTTTATTTTACGTTTCATTTCATTTATTATTTGATTTGTACGGTTGAAGATCAAGTTAGCATTATTATGACGATGATGAAGATGATGTTATTATTTTTGATAAATTGTATCACAGGTCATGATTTTTAGAAAGTATATTTTGAATATGTAAGAAAAAATTAACCAAATATAAAATATTTTCATCCGATTTTTTTTTTTTTTTTTTTTAAAGGCTCCATATTTAACATTCGCTTTAAACTCTGGTAAAGTTTGCCATTTCGACAATTTGAACCGTTTACTTTTTAGGATATATTGAGTAAAATTACTTGCAAAAGACTAAGGGTTGGTTTGACATGTTTCTAAAAAGTCAAAAAGTCACTATCCTATTTAAGTCACATCACCTCTCAAACACATCACTTCAAACCCAACCCAAACCCACCCCATATTTCATAAAAAGTCAAAAAGTACACTTATTTAGATCATCCCAAACAACCTCTAAGTTGATTGGATATTGTTAATCATGCTATTGAATTGCATTTGTATCTATAAAAATGAAAAGCAAATTTCATTTGAAATACAAATACGATTCGATGAAAAGGTTATTGATATCCGATTCATTTGATTTTTTACAAGTATATTCTACTTGATATATTCTAAAAAGTGAATAGTTTTGATTGTCGAAACAGTCCCAAAATAGGCCCAAATTCTAACACAACAGCCACACCATCTCTCACTAAACTAGGATTGCGGTACAATTCGTCTACTATAAGTATGACTTGCCTCTTGATTTATATATTTAAACAAATACACAGTTATATAATAATGCATTCTCATTCACATTAATCGAATACATTAATAGAATGAAAACTTTAATCATATAGGGGGTGCAACTTTTTCATTGCATCGAATACATTAATAGAATGAAAACTTTAATCATATAGGGGGTGCAACTTTCTATATCTGATGAAATTACAGCGAAAGTTACACCCTCCCCCTTATAGTAAATAATTTCCCTACTTCTCAACCGTCCCCATCCCTAACCAATAGTGTATTTATCCAAATGTTTGACGTTTTTGCCATCTATTTTGTTTGAGTAAATTACACTTACCTTCTTTGAAATTTCTAACAATTACAAGAGTTTTCTGTGTAATTTTAATAGTTACAGAAATCCTCTTTACTTCTAAAACTATTATTAAGATTCTCCCACCCTTAATCTTCTGTTAGTTTATTTAACAGAATATGCTGATGTCATGTATTATGAGTAAAAAATTCCAAGACTGTCCTTATATATTCAAATAGTAAATTTCACTCACTTCCTCTCAGGTTTTATAAAAAAATTAATAAGGACTCATATATTATTTTAATAATGTTGAACAAAATTATTAAATTCTATATAATATTTAAAAAAATTCTAAATTATTAAGATATTATAAAAATATTTAACTAAAAAAATATAATTTTCATTGATAAAATATTTAAAAAGAAACCATATCTCCCAAATTAAATATTATTATAGATAATACTTTAATAATTTTACATAACATTTATTTCACACTACATAAATAACGTAATATTTATCATTTGAACTAACATATTTATTGTTTGATTTTTTTTAAATTTTTTTTAAGAAAGTTAAAACAAATTAACTTCTTTATTTTTTATTTTTTAAATAAAATGATTTCCTTGGATTCATGGAGCAATCCTTAAATATTGCATATATTTGTACTTGGGTCATGGTTTATTCTATAATTTGGATATGTTTTCAATACTCTATGTTTTGCTCTATAACGTGAGAGAATTTTAAACCTTTCGTGTTCCTCATCAATATATATAAATCTATAATAATAATAATAATAATTAGAGATTAACGCAGTATATCTTACATGTGTTATTAAATCCTAACTTAAATAAATAAATGTGTTCACACAATAAACAGAAATTTAATCTATTGTAGAAAGAGAATCATTAACCAAAATCTTTATAATGACAAGTATATATATGCAATCTTTATACTAAATTAAATACAATCCTTTATTTGAAAAGTACAAAACAAAAGACTACCAATTTTATGAATACCTATTTTGAGAAATTAGAATTTGAATAAAAATTTACAAATACATATAAGTATTTGATTTATTTTTTTTTCCCATATGAAAAATACCTATTTGGAGAAATTATCCCCCTCTTTCCATTTTCTTTATTTTATTTCTTTTATTCTTCTTCTATTTATTCTCTCATTCATTTTTTCAAAGTGTCACTGCAAGTTGCAACCAATAGCAACACCATATAATTTATTATTATTATTATTATTATTATTATTATTAGGGGGAATTTTTTTAAGGTCCATAATAATAGTAATTTAGAGGATAAAGGACATCAAAAAAAGGAATGATGCCTCAGGTCCCTCAACTAGGAACGCACGCTTTTTATTTATTTCTTGGACCAAAATATCCTTCACAATCAATCGAGAAATTGAACTAGATTTTGACGACTCAGCTCCAGTTTTGATATCCAACCATCTTCACGAGCAAGAGAAGAGTAGAATTAGGGTTTCACAATCATCTTCACTATCAACATTAGGGTTTCATTATCTTTTGCGAAAATCTTTTCCATTCCTTTCTCACAAATTTCTCTGACCCGTTTTCACTATTCATCTTCATCACAGTGTATCTTCATCATAGGGCATATCAGTTTGTAATCAGGGTTTCATCTTCACTCTGGTAAGTTTTTCTACAATCCAACGAGTTTTTCTCTGGAAACACAGTTAATTGCATTTTATATTAGCTTTTCATTAATTAGGGTTTTAATTTCGTAATAAAAGCTACATTAATTTGAAATATGTTATTTCTCTGAGTTTTGAACTTATTCTTGAAGATTGTTGTGTGATTTTAAAAAATGTGATTTTGTTTATAAATTTCTCTGACATTTGAATTTCTCTAGCATTTGCTTGATCTAAGTTTATTTTTTGAATTTTCTCTGGCATGTTTATTCCCCCATTTGTTTCTGTTTATTTCCCCATTTCTCTGGCATTTTTAATTTCTCTGTATTTCTCTATGTAATTTTCAAGTTCAATTTATTCAAATTTCTCTGCTCTGTAAATTTCTGTAGCATTTTAATATTCTGTGACTTGCTAAATTTATGTTTCTTTTTTGAAAATTTCTCTGTTGTGTAATTTTCTGGAAAAACATAAGTTGGTTGTTTCTCCTTTGCCATGGCCTAATTTTCTCTGCCATGTTTAATTTTCTCTGTTGTGTAATTTTCTATGGCATGTTTATGTTGTTTATTTTCTCTTACTAATTGTGAAATGGAAATTTTCTTTGGCTTGCCATGTTTAATTTTCTTTGGCATGTGTAATTTTCTCTGGCATTTTAATTTTCTGTGGCTTGCTAGATTTGTGTTTCTTTTTAAAATTTTCTCTGGCTATATTTTATTTCTATATGTAATTTTAGTAATTATTCAAAATTTCTTTGTCATGTTTATTTTGCTTTGTTTATTTTCTCTAGGAATGGAAATTTTCTATGGCTACATGTTTTCCACACGAAAACACTTAATACTCTATCGTCTGTGTCTAATTTTCTTTTGCATTTATAATTTTCTTTGGCTGCATTACTTTTCTCCCTTCTGTGTGTCTGCCATGTTTAATTTTCTCTAGTTGTATCTGTAAATTTCTCTGGCATTTTAATATTTTGTGGCTTGCTAAATTTATGTTTCTTTTTTGAAAATTTCTTTGGTATGTTTGTTTTCTTCAATTCTTGGTTTCCTTCAAATTTTTCTATTATGTAATTTTATGTGGCATGTTTATATTGCTTTGTTTATTTTCTCTTGCTAATTGTGGAATGAAAATTTTCTTTGGCTTGCCATGTTTAATTTTTTTTGGCATGTGTAATTTTCTGTAGCATTTTAATTTCCTATCGCTTGGTAGATTTATGTTTCTTTTTTGACTTTTCTTTGGCTATGTTTCACTTCTATATGTAATTTTCTCTGACATCTAATTTTCTGCGTCTAATTTTCTCTGGCCACCTTAGTTTTCTCCTTTATGTGTAATTTTCTTTGACATGTTTAATTTTCTTTGGGATTTAATGTTGATATCTTTATGTTTTCATTGTCTAGAAATGGCGAAACACAAAAGCAGCAAAACACCAGAAACACCAAGAAAGAAACACAAATTCTCTGAGTCTAGCAGTTATGACCTTAGATCAAAAAGCAGCAAAACACCTCAAACTCCTTGCCAAAAAATAGAAGTCCAAGTCGAAGAAGCAACAAGCATCAAAATGAATACGCCAACTTCAAAAGACTCAAGCTCAAAGGGGAAAAACCTATTAAACTCCAAAGGAATAGAGCTAATTACAACATACAATACCGATCAAACCTCTCATTTGTTGTCTCCTTTTTTCAAACACTTAAATTCAATTCAGACAAAGTTGTAAAGCTTCAAAAGACCCCATTCTGATATTTGATCCAAGCTCTAACAACGGAAAGGATGGATCCAAGAAATTGTAGGAAATTAGATGTTGATGTAGTTGCAATCATCCAAAGATACAATGAAAAAACAAAAGCATTCACAATTGGTAAGAAGAACTTGATCTTTACAACCAATGACATGACCTTGATTTTTGGTTTGGAAGGTGGACAAGGCGCCATGTCATTAAGATACTCAAAGAAGCCAACCATGTCGTTCCTAAGGTGAAGATTCCCAAAGGAAACAAGGCTCACTGGTCCTGTTCTAAAGAAGGCATTGATCAAAGCAATAAAAGGAAAACAACCACATGACTTCAAAGATGTAGCGATTACTGCTTCCTTGTACTTGTGTCTCACCCTATTTTTTGCAACAAGTGGGAATTTAATAGGGTGGGTTTTTATCAAGTATGTGGAACCGCTTGAGTCAATGAAGAAGTATGATTGGCCAGAAGCAATAACAACAACATTGATCGATTCTATAACAACATTGCAAAAAACTCTAGAGAAAGTTACGGGGTTGTAGACAGCCCCATTTTTTACCGCCCTTAAGACTTGGGTGCTTTATTCCAAACACCCGATGATGAAAGTTACACTGTATAATCTTTTGAATTCTCAGGGAAGAAATTTGGATTCAAGCTCTAATCCCAAACCTTATACCCCATTTTGACCAAAACTATCCTAAACCTTAAAACCCTCTTTTTCAAAATATTTTTCCAAATGTGTCTACGATGTTTCGAGGCTCGCATTTCGTTTAAAATATTGCACTTTTCGATAAACTGAGTAAGGACAAAGTGGAAATAAATGGAAGGGAGGTGGACTCTTTGAAATTTTTTTAAAAACATCTTATTTATAGGTTTGGAGTTGGAGGAAATAGGAGGGGATGGAAGAAAACTAGTTCGGGGAGAGGTTGGGCATCAATCCATTAAGATAGAAATGAGTAGCTTTTACTAAATTAGGAATATCTCTCTGACCACTTAGAATTTAGATATGTGGCCACCACCATTCGAAATTAGACTTTCGAGGCTTCAATTTAAACTCAAGAATCACCTAAAACCGAGTCCGGATGAAGGAGGTATGCCCTTTTGAAGTTAGGCCTGAAATGTAGATTTTTGGAGTCAACTGGGTCCATTTAGATCCGGCCGTGGCTCATTTAGAGCTGGTCGTCTTTCAATGAAAAATAGTGAATTTGTGCCTTTTAGAGCCGGCCTTTCATTTTTGGGCCCAGGCGGCTATTTTGGGAGCTGGTTGGCTCTCAATAGCGCCAAACAGATAGCTGACGGGAATTGGACAGTTGGCTTTGTTTGAAGATATTTTCGACCAAATTGGCTCAAATTCTATAAATAGGACCTCAGACCATTTTTAGACCAAAAAGGAAAACTTTCAGTGCTTACAATTCTAATTCCATTGATTTCAATACAAGTATATTTCTCCAACTCTTGATTAAATCAAAGTTGCTTTTACACAAAAACTAGAAAGAAAAAGACAAAGCAATAAAACTAGGGGCACATATAAGCTAGGTGGTCCTATGTCTTCTGCTCGCGCTTGTGGACGTCTCTGTTGCCAAAGTTAGCCCAACCTGTTCCTCGTTCCCGAGCCAAGCCAAGCACTCTCAGAAAAGACGTAACCAAGGCTAGGAGTGGGGGCCAGGATCTCTCTCATCCTTCAAGCAACAAGATACCGGGGCAAGTGCGAGGCATGAATTGAAAATGAAGCTATGTATTCCACCCCTTCATCTGGACGAGTCTGATCATGTCCAAACTGGTGTCTGAACTGGAGAGGGAAATAAAACACGCAGTGTGTGAGGCCAATTAACTCTACACCTAATTGTTGGGACATGCTGTAACTCATCTCGGTCAAATCGAGCCAGGGGCAATGCCAAGCAATGTCAACCGCCGATCTGTTGCACATCCAGTCACACCACAACCCCTCTGAAGGGAAGTCCACTAGCCGTTGGAAAAATAAGTAAGCTCTGGCTGAATACTCGGGACAAGGGTCTACCACTTTAAGTTTATCCATCAACCATACTTGGGAAGGGATGAAAATAAGAGAGATTAAAGAATATAGAGGTGTACAATGAGGGAAAAGTAAGGAAAAGGTCTTGACAGAAAAATAGAGAATGAGTGTTGAGTGATACGAGGATCATAAATAAGACGAGTGGGAAACAATGCTTGGAGAAGTAGCGGGCTCCCTGTGAACCGGGTACTCCCTCACTGATGGAAAGCATCTAAACCCATTAGGGTCTCAGCCAGTGTCAAACTTATGCAACTCTTGCCCTCCTTCAGACATTGGGCCACTTCGATCAACCTAATACTAGCTTCACCGTAACTAGGGGCAAGTAAGAAGTGTGCAAGTAAACATAAGCAAAGGGCGTGTTGGTAGTAACCTCACCAGAGAAGGTTACCTCTGTCTCCAATGGTGGCAAATCGATGCACTAAACCTGGAATGTCCAACTTCCCGTCATGAGCAAGGGATCGAGCCTCGTGTAATGAAAGCCCACACATTTATCTAAGTGCCCGAGCATGGCCAAAACAGGGTTGCGGCATGATCTCCTCGTCATGCTGGGACTGTATCAAAGCTCAAAATTCCTCGAGAGTAGGACACATCTCTTGTGCTCTGAAGCGGAATACATGTGCAACTGGGTTCCAGCATCGAACTGCAGCATAGAGAAACGGGAAACAAAGTGAAGTGCGGCTCAAAGGAAAAAGAGCATTTATGCCAAAACTGCGAAAATTCACCTTTTTCGAGCTCTCTAAAGTGGCTACCCAGTCTCGGAGTCTATTGTTGAGTAGAATCTCCATCTTAAGAGCAAAATACCAAAGACTTGCTATTCTACCTAAAAAGTAGCTTGGGAGCACCTTTTATAGACTTGAAGAAGAAGCAGTGCATGACAGGATCCCACTGACCAACATCATTTTTAGGTTTGACCGTGCCTCATTGGAGCCCAGCCATGCCTATTTGGGCCTGACCGGGTCTAATTGTTTGCCGATGTAGTGCAATTATAGAAAAAGGCTGGCTTTGCCCTGAGGCTGTATGTTGAGTTAGGTTTTATTTGTATCCAGTGTTTTTAGGTTATTTTCATTTTGTTTTCCTATTATCGAGTTGTATTTTACCTTTTGTCCGGGTTGTAGGTTATTATCCAATTCAAGAATGAATTCAAGAGCAAGCATTCACAGTTATAAAAATATTGTACAAGATTATCATGCAGAAGTTATGCCATCCATCACATGTCATGTCATGCAAGAGGAATCGTCCAAAAGTATTCTTTTCATAAACTTGCGGGTCTAACCCTGATCATTATTTTACAAAAAAAAAATAAATAAATAAAAAGGTCTTCAAAAGTAAAACAAAAGGGTCTATCAGAAGCTAGTTTTTAACTACAAAGCAAAAGAAAAGAAAAGAAAGGCAAAGTAAATCATCAATCTATCCTCATTTTCTTCCTCCTCGACTGTGGATGAGGTGCATCACTATCATTGCTAGGGCTGTTGGATTGCATGTCGACCTCGTCCCCCTCATCCTCGAGGGTCATGTACTCATAAAAGGAATCCTCAGAGGGCAAGCATTGTCTTACTCTGCCTCTCCCTCGATCAGCTCATCCCTTGCCCCTCATTGGGCCATGTCCTTTTCCTCCCAACTAGAGGAGGCCCTGCAGGTGCAGCTGGCGCTGGCTCAAGCTGAAAAGAGTACATATATCAGAATATGTTAAACAGGATTATGGGCAAATATGCAATAATAGTAAACTATAGGCAAAGTATACCTCAATCCCGTGAATGACTAGAGCAGTCTGCCTCTTTCGTACCATCAGAAGCAGTCGGTCAACTATCCGGAAGAGATCATCAACATACCCCACAGACACCTACAAAAGAGAAAGGACTTGAGAATATGGAACAAAGTGTGGGCAGAAATGATAAAGCCCAGTGGAACAAAAGAATGAAGTACAGTAGGCAGACATATAGAGAAGTATGTACCTGCTCGACGCTGGGAGCAACCACGAACCTGCGATCTCTCTCCTCAATGTGCTCAAGAGGGATCTGCTCGATCACCTCGTCTGGGCACATGTATACAACCTCAGTCGGAATCGCAGGAAGCCCAGGAATAGGAGCGGCAGTGGGAACACCTCCAGTGGCGGCGATAGCAGCCTCAGGAATGGCACAAACCACACCCTGGGTAAGAGGCACCATCATCCTAGTCTGTAAGAAGGTAGTGAAGTCACCAGCTCCATGGTACTGGCCACCGTCCTCACCCTGCATCAGGTGATCAATCAAAGGCCCATCATGGAGGTCATCAGCTATCCTCATACCGGGAGGAGGGGGATAGGGAACTTCAGGATCATCTTAGCCCTGGGTCTGGTGAATGAATTGCTCCCCCAAATAGTATGCCCTACCGAATGGACCCTCAAACAGAATCTGCATGGTGGAGGCCTCTCATATGGCAACATAAATCACCCTTGATGCCTAAGGGATGCCAGCCCAAGGGTGCCAGTCAACCTGTGAACAAATGATGTAAAGCCAGTGTCCAGCTATCAAAGATTGAGCAGTAGGATGGAAATGGTAGTATGGAAACAACAATATGGAAACGGTAAAAGTAGTAAAAGATCAAGGCCAGTGTCAGATTTTTTTTACCCTATCTGCAGTGACGGTGTCGAACAAGCAGCGAAAGTAAGGAAAGTCATGGTCTACGTGCTGGCACCGCTCGAATCGAGAGTTATAGCACCGGGAGCATAGACAACTCAATCGGCCTTACTGGGACCGGAACGAGGGAAGTGAAATACGTGTAAACCCACAGCTGCAATAATAGGAAATGCAAGTGAATAAGAGAAGTAGATGAGCAGATATAAATAGAAAATGCAAAGCAGGTATAAGGAAGAAATGCAAAGCTGAACAGAAAAGGAAGTGTAAGGTGTACCCCCCAAACTCTCCAGTTGCCTCCAAGTGAATCCACCTTGCGGTGGGATACAGAGCTCATGTAACAGTATAGGGTGGCCAAGCCAGCACCACCCCAGTCGTACTCCACCACCTGTGGTAGATGCACTAGCACGCCCAAAATGTAGAGCCCCATGTTATTTTTCCTATTCGCAAACAGGGTAGTACCGAGGAGATACAAGAGAAATCGCAGGTGTACTAAGCAACCTCCTCCAAAGTAGCTGGCTGAAGGCTGGAGAAGTGGTACAAGAACCAGCTATATCGCACCATCCCATGGTCGGCAGCATCTGGGATCACCCCAAGAAGATGAAGTTGTGCAGCTCTCCACTGTGCCATGTTGGGATCGAAAGAGATCAAGCCGCCGATCTTGAACCGTAGGCTAGTGAGCATCGAGAAGTCATACGGGGTTAGAGTCAGCTCCTCGATCGATGAAAAGTAGAATGAGTCTGTGGTGTCCCATCACCTCTCCACCAGGGACCCGTATAGTAACGACTCAACCCTCATCTACTCTAGTATTGAGCAGAAAGACCCTAAGCTGGCAGCATCGACCAATGTGCGGACCTTTGCGGGGAGTCTCTCATACTAGTGCCTAGGGCCAGAAATAGACTCGTAGTCACCAATCCTCCGGGCTATCACCTATAATATGGGAATGTTGTCAGTATTCGCATTGCATTAAAAAAAGGATTTGTTTACAAGATTCAAGTTGTGTTAAAAAAAAAAAAAGATTGCTTACTGTGGAGGCATCAGCGGACAAGTGTTCTGCAGGCTCTCACAGTACAATGTCCTCATCGATCCCAGAGATAAGGCCTTCTAATCTCAGGATCTCGCTAGGGGTCAGAGCATGTGCACGGGGCTGGTAGGTGGCCACATCAAAAGGCTTATCGACAAGGAAAGGCAACTCAGCCTCAGCCTCTACGTCCTTACTAAGGACAGCACCAATACCCACAACGGGGTCAGGGATGGGAACCTCGTCACAGACCATAGAGGGAAATTGAGAAAAGTGAAGAAAAGTGAGCGGGTGAGTGAGTTTGAGTGAAAAAATCCAAACTTCCAAACCCTAGGAGAGAGGAAATAAAGAGAGAGTGAAAATATCAAAGGGGGAGAGGGAAAAGTATGGGTAAACATGTGAGAAATTAAGGAAAACAAAGAAAAACCCCAAAACTCAACGAAATCAAATTTTAATCGGTTCAAAATGTAGAGGAGGGAAAGGGTTTCAAGAAGAAAAATATCAAGGGTTGATGGGTTTTACAAAATAGGGAGAATCTAGAGAGGGAGGAGGCTTACAGAGGGAGAGGGAAGTTTTTTGAGTGTGCATATGTGTGAAATGCAGGTGTGGTTTGATTTAAACCAACCACGGGCGCAGCTTTTACCGAATTGCCCCTATCACCATCGCGACCCGGCCGACTCTATTTGAGCCCAACCGTGCTTCGTTTTGACCCGGCCGACCCCTAATGCAACCCAGTTTTGTTATTTTGTTTATTACAAGTATTGGGCCTCGATTTGATTTGGGAAAGTGAAAAAAAAAAAAAAAAAAAAAAAAAGGAAAGAAAAAAATAGAGGGCAAAAAAAGGAAAGATTTTGTTTCATCAGCAAAAAAAGCAGAAAAAAAGAGGAAAAGAGGAGAAAAACAAAACAGCAAAAAGAAAAAAGAGCAGAAGAATAAAAAGAGAAAAATAATGAAAGATGAAAGAAGATAACAGAGGGAAATAAGAAAATGAAAAAGGACATTTTGTTTCGTCACTTTATTTCGTGATTCGTTGTTTCATTTCATGATTTGATTTGCTATTTCATCTCATGATTTAATTTGTTTCATTTCATGATTTGAATTGTTTCATGATTTGTTCCGTTAAGTTAGAATTTGTTGCTTTCTTTCATCATTTGTTTTGTTGATTCATGATTTGTCACTTTATTCCATAATTTGTTTTTGTTTCATTTCATAATTTGTTCCGTTAATGCATTAATTATCATGTTATTTTCGGATTTCGCGCACTGTAGAATCATGGTCCAAATTGCATGCTTTTCTTTCAAGCATTGTATACTAGGCCTTTTTTTTTTTTTTAAAATAACTTTTTGAAAAATTGTTGATTGTTTTGCTTTTATGAAGCTTTGTTTAGTTTGTTAAATTCACGTTCAAATCTTTGTCAACTCGTGTTTACGCTTGGTACCTTGATTTGAGTTATCTCCATGGGCTTCATTCTCCAAGGCCTTCCCGAGAATGAGATAATCTCTCCCTATTCTGAATTGTTTGCCCTTTTTGTTGATTCGATTTCCTCCTTTCGTGTGAGACACGTTAAGATTGTTGTTTTCCTCAGTTAGAAATAGCAGGTGCGCCTATTGTTCACACCACCTTTCCTCCTTTTGCATGAGACCCATTAGGACTGTTGTTTTCTCGATTAAAAACATCAGGTGCGCCTGGTGTTCACACCACCTTTCCTCATTTCATGTGAGACGCGTTAGGATTGTTGTTTTCCCCGGTTAGAAATAGCAAGTGTACCTGTTGTTCACACCACCTTTCCTCCTCTCGCGTGAGACGCATTAGGATTGTTTAACTTGGTTAAAAACATCATGTGTGCCTAGTGTTCACACCACCTTGCCTCCTTTCGCATGAGACACGTTAGGATTGTTGTTTCCTCTGGTTAAAAACATCAGGTGCATTTGATGTTCACACCATTCTTCCTCCTTTCGCATGAGACGCTTTAGGATCTCGAGTTTCCTCTATTAAAAGCATCAGGTGCACCTGATGTTCACACTACCTTTCCTCCTTTCGCGTGAGACGCGTTAGGACTGTTGTTTCCTCAGTTAAAAACATCAGGTGGGCCTAGTGTTCACACCACCTTTCCTTCTTTCATGTGAGACACGTTAGGATTGTTGTTTTCCCCGGTTAGAAATAGTAGGTGTGCCTGTTGTTCACACCATCTTTTCTCATTTCGTGTGAGACGTGTTAGGTGGTTAATTTCCCTTCGTTAAGGTTTTCTCTTTCTCTCCATGTACGATACGGGGAAACATGGTTGTCAATTCTATTGGCTTGTTAATTGCTTACTCCTTCCCCGTACGAGGCATAATTGTATTTGTTTTGGAGTTTTTCATTTGCTTTGCTACTTTGCTATTTCTTATTGCATTGTCTTGCATGCTCATGAGTTTTCAAAAGTAACCAGCTTCGTGCAGCGTGTAAGTCCAACCTTCAAAAAGCATCGCATTGTATATATCTTTTTACATTTTGCCCTTCAACTACGCAAGTTTGATTCCTTGCAAAGGGATATGTAGGCAACCCTTGGGTTCAACTAATTGTATTTTTATTTATTTTCTTGCCCAAGTCTTACGGCCTCGTCAAATGGGTCATCTTTAGGCTTTGACATTCACTCACGTCATTTTACGGCTTCGAGTTCTACCAAAGAGGGGCAATTGTAGACACCCCATTTTTGACCGCCCACAAGACTTGGGTGCTTTGTCCTGAGCACTCGATGATGAAAGTGACGTTAGTGGTTCGAATTCTCAACGAAGGAATCCGGTTTCGAGTTCTAAACACATCACAACCTTCCATACCAAGCTGTTTCTATACCTCTAGGCCACAAAATCCATCTTATAACACTGTGCCACACTATATTGAGCCTGAAACAGAGGAACATGGGAGCACATTGAGGCCCAACCATGCCTCATTTGGGGCTGGCCATGGCCATTTGGGGCCGGACGTACCTTTTTGGCAAGAAACATTGTTCTGGGTGGGAATCCGCCAGTTGTCTATTTTTGAAGATATTTTCAACCTATTTTCCTTAAATTCTATAAATAGGAGGCCTTGTCTTTGTTTTGAGGGTTGAAAATTTTTCAAAAAGCTTAATACACCCTTGAGAGCTCCTTCTTCCTTTGCAAGCTATCTTTGAGCAAGCTTATCATCCTTACACTATATCTATACACCATATACAACCTTAGAGCAAAGCCTTAGAGTCTTTGTTGAGGCTTGAGAATCACAATTCAAACTTGAGAGTGCCTTTGGATTGAGTTTGGTTTACAACAAGAGCTTATTCTCTTCAAGAGGTACAAGCTTACCACTTTTTCTTTGCTTTCATTTCAGTCTTGTTCTATCTCTTTCTTATGTTTTTACACTATTTTGGATCCATTTCAAGTGTTGGAATTTGGGGTTGAATAGCTACCAAAGGTAAAAAGGCTTAACACCCTTTCTTGCACCTTATTTCATAGCTCATACCCTTTGTTCTTGCACTCTTTTCTTTGGTTTTCAAATTTATTTTCAGAGTTAAAAAGGGCTGAAAAAACATGGTTTAAAAGTCTCAAAAGTGGAGGGATTAGCCACCTCTCCTTGATTTTGCTCACTAGTTTGTATCTTTTGCTTTTGTCTATCTTTTTGTGCTCTTTAAACACACTTTTAGCTACTATTTTTTATACTTTAGGGGCTGTTTAGGGTTGTTTAAATTCGTTTAATTAGTTTAGGCTTTGAATACTTTGCTTGTTGTGTTGTATGTCCTCATGGCTTTGGTTGTTTAGGCCTTAGATACCGAGTCATTCGAGTTGATAACCTTCTTTACCTTCATTTCATGTAAAGAGTCTCATTTTAATAATCAATCTCGCATAATCATTTCTGAACCCTCCCTCCTTTCTTGTTTTTCTTTGTTTGAGAGTTGTTTCAAGCGATTGATTGTTATTCGAGGCATGAGAAAGAGACCATATGCTCAATGGCTTAATCTCTTCAAAGGTTCATCGTCAAGGCATAGCCTCTCTTTCATGCTAAGGATCACTTCTCGTTTGACATTTCTCTTCAATTAGTGGACTTAAATATCACTTTGGACAAAATGATTAAGTAATGAAAAGGTAAGTCAAAAAGGATTAATAAAATTGGCTTAAAATCAATGAAACCAACATAAAAAAAATATTTAGAATTGGTTGGATTAGGCTGGACATTATGCCGAGTCCATTGCTTTAGGAGTTGTCACATATCGATTCATGATATTTTGATGAAACTTGAGGCGTATCTACACTACAACAAAAAAAGGTTTTTACGGTGTAATGTACGCCGTAAAAACCCTTCTACGACATGCAGGTTGCGTCATCTTATGATCAGCCATGGAAAGTTATTCACTTTCAACGACATGCTTCATACACTGTTAAAAACTATTTAACGACAGATTTTGTGCGTCGTTGTTACTTTTTCTATGACACGCTATAGTACACCGTTAAAAACTATTTTACGGTAAATTTTGTACATCGTTGTTACTTTTTCTACAACTATTTTTGCACGCCGTTAATTGGTGAGACAAATAATGACGCAGATTGCACGTTGTAAAATTTGTAATACAACGACTTATTATGCTTGCCATAGAATATGCATTTTTTTTTTTTTTAATTCAGCAAGTTCTATTTGACCAATTTTGTACAATCTAACAAATATTACAAACAAGCATCACAAAACATCAATCAACCACCAAAATATTATTTGAAACATCAAAAAGAAACTATATCCATAAATTATAAACATTCAACAATTGTCTATACATTCCAAACATTCGAAAACTATATCTTTAAGTTCTAAACTATACAAAAAGTTTAAACCATCCAAAACTATGCATATCTAACTTTCTAAACATATTGACAACTATTAAGAGATTATCTAAAACTACCGACAACAATTCCTATAGCAGTTGTAGCTATAACAAATCCACTTGCTCCTATCACAGGGATGAGGGTGCCTGTAGACACCCCATTTTTGACCGTCCTCAAGACTTGGATGTTCTTGCAGGTACATCCGGTGACAAGTTTGATTGCTCGTCGAGTACTCGAATTTCGCGGCAGAACGTCACAGGTTTGAGCATTCCAAACCTTGTATCCTTTCTGCCTCATTTTTGGACCATGTGTTGGTCCTTTCAGCATGCTTCTTGTGGGGCACTACCGGCCACTTTTTGGCATTGCCAGCCATGCATTTTGCCCTGTCGGCCAACAATGAGGCCCTGCCGGCCACCATTCATTTCAACAGATATTTTTTAGATATTTTTGTGCCAGCTGTTTGCAGGATAGGCCAGCTGTTTGCAGGATAGGCCATCTGCTTGCACGTGGATGGCTGGATTTACTTGGATTGCTTTCGTATCTCCTATATATTGAGGCCCTCTCTTGCATGCAAAGGGTTACAAAAAATTTTAGCTGAGATATTTTCTCTCTCTCTCCCTAGAATCCTCTCTCTCTACACTTTTGCCTTGAAAGTGAGTTTTCTTGCATATTTGCACTAGCATCCTTAGCCAAACACCTTTTCCTTACACTTGAGGTTCTTAGAGGCCTTGCTAGAGCTCCATAAAGTGGTTTTGGTTCAGAAATTTGGGTGTTTACTTGCTGTTTTGCTGCTGTCTTCAAGGGTGAGCCTTCTCTCTCTTTAAGCTTTATTTTGATCAAGTGCTTGGCCACCTTTGCATGCTTCTTTTGGATTAGTTTTCAACTACAAAAACCTTTATTTTTTAAGTGTTGAAAATGGTCGTTTAAAGTCTTGTTGGAGTTAGAGGTGTCCCTCTCCTTTTTGTAGCTTATTTGCTAAGCTTTGTGCTATCTTTTAAAGGCTTTAAAACAATCCCTTTTTAGCCCTTTAACCACTGAATTCCAGAGGAATTTCAGTGGTGGAAATGTGGTTTTGAGGTCCCAAATAGGAGGGGGTGGTCCCCTCTCCTCTTGTCTTGTTTGCATGTGTTGATGGCTTACCAAATGAGCATGTGTTTCTATCCTTTTGTGGCTCAGTTTTAGCATGTTTTTGTGACTATTTGGACCTGCTATAACTCTGTTTTTGGTTGTCTTGGTCATCTCTTGCATGGTTCTTGTGCTTGTAGTGTAATCCTACTTGTAGCCTTGCAAAGTAGCATGCTTCTGTGGTTTGAATTAGCTTAGTTCAAGCATATTTTTGGTGTTATTTTGACATGTGGTAACTCTGATTTTGGGTTGATGGAGTCCCCTCTTGCATGCTCTATACACTTGTAGTATAACTTTACTAGCTAGCCTTGCATGCTTGTCTCTTTAGTTTATTATTCTAGCATGTTTTGGCTCCACTCCAACAAGTTTTTACTCATGTTTTAACATGCTTTAGCTCTATTTTGAGGCTTCTTGGTCGTGTGAGGCTTGTTACATATGCTTGTAGTGCTATAGCTTTGAATAGCTTTGAGTTTTGAGGTATCTTGTATGCTTGCTTGAGGTATTTGCATGTTTTGGCATCATTTGGCATGTTATTTTAGAGCATGTAGTGTTGTCAGACTTCCATGTTTTTCACCCTTTAAGTGCTCTTGAGAGTTATACCCTTATGCCTTGTTTGTGAGCTATTGCATGAGCATCATTTCCTTACCTTTCAAGCCATCATCTCAGCACATTTTGGCTACTGTTTTGTCATGCATGAGGTTGGTTTAGGGCTGGTTTAGTCCATTAAGCATTGTGTTGCATAGTTCTAGTGTTATGTCTTTCACTAGTTTCAATGTTTAAGTCTTCTAGCATGTTGTACTTGAAGTGTTTGTGTGTTAGAGTCTTGTTTTTCATGCCACCTTAGCACTGAAAAATCTGTCATCTCCCTCATTTCTTCACTCTTGATTTGTTTTGAAGATTGGTTAGTCTTAAGATTGTGTTTAATGCTTGGGATTGAGACCTATGCTTTAATGGCTTTAACCCTCTTTCGAGGGTTCCTCCTAGTCAAAGGCATTGGTCTCTTCCATGCCTTGAACCATTCCTTTTGATAGACCTCTCTCTCATTAGAGGACTCTCACATTTGGACAAGTTGATTAATGGATGGATTAGTAACTTAAAATGTGTAAACAAAATCAATCAAGTAAAATATGCCAAGATAAACATATTTCACATGTGCATTGCATTGTGTTCAACTGGATGTTATGTTGAACACAAGGTGAATTGGCCCATTTCATACTCAAAGTGATGAAAATGAGCCAATTCCCTTTGTCTCTATTACCTTTGATCTTCCATGATAAGATAATGGCCCTAGAGTCTTGTTTGCATTGTATTTATTGAATTTGCGCAAATTGGATCTTTGGCCATCATGCATTGAGATGCTTGATTGATGGTTTTGGATCCAATTGTGCCTCTCCCTTGATGTTTTGAGATGATATGGAGGGACATAGTACGTACATATTCTTGGGAGACCCTCCATTTCCTCTATTTTGTGCTCTATTGCAGCTTGGTGTCACAGCACACCAGTGGCCGACACCCTCTCATTGTTGGCCGACACCTCTTTATCTGTGGCTGGCAGTGTGCATCCTTGGTCAGCAGGGGGGTCGGCAGCAGCTTCTCATGGCCGGCAGGCCACTGGTGCACTCCCCACCATTGGTTTGGTAAGTTTCAGTAGTAAACACTGGAAGACACCCTGCAAACAGAGCCTCTAAAGAGCATCCGGAGGGCTTTTCGAGACGGAAACCAAGGCATGCATGTTCAACTTCTTCAAACAAAGCTGGGGCAGCATAGTTTAAAGCTTTACTTGTTAGGTAGCTTGAATTTGTAATTTAATTAATTAGTTGCTAATTGATTAAGTGTTGTAATAATAAGTAGTTTACTAGTTATCCAAATGGTTTGTAATAATTAGTCTAATTAGTTTAATTAGATTAGTTAGTTAGCGTAGCTTAGATTAGCTTAGCTCTCATTCGGACCCTCCTTTGCAATGGCGTATTGTTGTAATAAGGGTGCGTGTGTGAGTGCATGTCTTCCAACCCCACTTCTTTCTCCCTTTTACATAACCGCTTTCGATGGTTAGTTTAGGGCATTTTTTAAAATTAGCATACCTTATGCTTTGTATGCGTGCATCATTCATTTGTCTTGCATGCACCGGGCTCAGCGCATCATTCAAACTGCATTGTATTTCAATACACTTACTTGAATACGTGTTTCACAGTATGTTATCAAGTGCTGCATTCATATGCCATCTTAGATAGTCGAGCCTATTTAATTGCATTTTTGCATGTGTTGCATTAGGCATCTTGTATAGTTAGGATCATGCATGATTTCTCACTAGCTTCTGTTTTGGCTCGGAGTACACTGTAAATGTTTATGTCTTAGCATCCTTGCATGAGTGTGAGTGATTGCCATGATAGCATGCTTGCCATGAGGCTATTTGCTTAAGTGATTAATTGCATGAATGCCTGTGGATGAAGGCTTCATCACTTGAATTGGGACAATTCATCAAAATGTGAGTTTTAAGCCCACTTGGAGTGGCAAATCATCATGTTTTAAGCTCACCTTGTTTGGTGGCAAATCCGTGTTTTAGCCTACTTGCGAGTAGCATCTTCAAACAATTTTCGAAAAACAAACATGAGATGTTTTGTTCCAAATCGAGCGATTTAGTCTATACTTGTGTGTTGTGCGCATCACATAGTAAGGTTAGCTAATAAACCAGAACAAGAACACGTGTGTTTTCAAAATAACATATCATGCTTAGTAGAGGCTGATCCTTTGATCGGGCGAGTGGGGGTGCTCATTTCATGACCTTTCCCCCTCGTACCCAAGTTCCCGAGCCGAAGCAACTTTAGTGATGAGGGACACATGGCCTTAGGCACAAGTCAGGGTTTCCTAAATTTCCCAAAACAAAATATTTAGATGGCAACTCTGAAGTCTGGAAAAGCAGTCCATGTTTAGCGCTTTTTTATTAAAATCGATTTTCCAAAATGATTTGCTGGATTTGGACTCTTTAGTGATTTATTAGTCTTGCATTGCACTTTGTGAGATTAGATTTAAAACCGTGACAGGAATCTGAATTGTAGTAGCTAGAACCTAATTCGCGCCCTCTCCGAAAAGGGGGGCGCGCGGAGAGAGTTTGGGCGGTCTACAGTGGCCAATGTATGTGTTAAGGCACCTAAACTCGCGGCAATAGCTGGAGCAACTAACCCTGTTGCATTTCTTGTCTGCATGACAAAGGAAATTTCACATAAGTACAAAAACCAATGACTCAGGCACAAAAATATTTCTTAAGGTATTAAGAAATGATCAAAAAAATTTAAAACATCAACAAAACATTTCCAAAATTAATAAGATAATTCAATGGCCCGATAAAAGCAATGCCATAATGAAAAATTTAGCAAAAATTCAAGATCTCAATAGTTTGCTACTAAATCCAGGCCATAAGAAGCTCAAGAGAAAAATCAAATTTAGAAAAAGGAAGAGGTGGAATTAATCTACTTTAATGCATCACCTACTTGGGACTTGCATAATTATGTTAAAGGATCTCTATGTATGAGGTTTAGGTTTGTATAGGTTTTATCCATTACCATTGTAAGTTCCAAAATAAAGAGTCCAAGTCAAATTAGGGTCTATATTATTTCCAAGTTTAAAAGAAACTTTCAATCCATTATAGAAGAAATTTAGGTAAGTTTTAGTAGCTTTAGGCGCTTTTTGGGACAATGTGATGTAATTCTAGCCGAGTACTTACTAGCAAATACATAAGATGAGGAACTATAGGAATAATCCTAACCTAATCTTTTTCTTCTTCTCTAATTTTTCACGAGTATCTAATTTAATCACAAGCTATTACTAGTTGTAAATAACAATTTAGATTAAAAGTCATATATCCTACTAAACAGATTATGGAGAAAATGCTCATACAAGCCAGCTATCAAGTCCACAATCATTGTCTCTATATGTTTTGGAGGTAACTAAGAACAAAGATCCAAGTACTCAAAGCTACAATTATAATGTAAATAAGCAGATTATAGGATTTCAATAGCTGACCTTGCTTGATTCAATTATAAGTTTCATGTTAATACATCTATAGCAAAACCAATGATGAAATTCAGTAAATTGTAAGAGAAAAGAGCAATAAATTCAAATTGAAACAAATGCACCCCAACCCAACAACACACAACAAGAACCCCTAATTTCCATTAGTAACACAAAAAAAAAAAAAGGGTAAGAAAATAGAGGAATAAATTCAAATTGAAACAAATGCACCTCAACAACACACAACAAGAACCCTCAATTTCATAGTAGTAACACAAAAACACAAAATACTACAAAGTGGTGCTACATAACTATTAGGCCAAAGTCCTTAGTTGATATATCATAAATCCACCCTACCATCATATATCTAATTAGAATAAGGTAGCAAGGTTGAGTATTAGAAACTGCAACCTTAGCTACAGTTTAACTCATTAATTGTACAATGAAATGAGATCCTAATAAATTAAAAAAATGAAGAAACTACAAATTGTGAGAGGTGGAGCAAATAATTACAAAAAGTGTGCAAATAAAGAGTTGAAAATGTTCCCAGGTAAGTCTGAGCTAATATGTAATCACATTCATAAAATTTTGACACTTGCTGCACTACTATCTTTATACTTACTATTATTATTTTGGTTTTGGAATCTTAACTTAATTCAATGGTTTTGGAATCAACAACAATTGGGTGTATTTGAGAAGTTTCCCATTCAACAATTGGGTCTCAAATTTTCCCTCTTATCACGTTCACACCACCACCTCACTTTGTTAAGTCCAATATAGCATTACTAGTACTCATCGTCCACACACACAATAATTGTCACACTGACTTACTTTTTTTTCCCTTTTTTTTTTCTGTATTTTTAGCTTTCCGTTCATGTTATGTTGACACAGAGGTTAGGAAAAACAAAATAAGTTGTGCACTAGAGGAGAAAAGGTAGTGTGGATGCTCTGTCTGTCACTAAATAAAAGTTTCTCCAAAATTCTTACATTTAACATTTCTAACTAGATAATTCTTCATAAATCAATGTTAAAAATTACTCAAAATGATCATGATATCTCAACTATTAGTAAACACAACACACAAACTTTATGAGTAGTTGCATACAGAAAAGATAAATTCATGAACTATAGTTGAGATCAAGCACCATTGGTTCATCTAGTATGATATGTCATCCATTACCGAAATGATTATCATTCAATATTCATACCATGCATACAGAATAGGTAAATTCATGAACTACAGTTGAGATCAAGCACCGCTAGTTCATCTAGTATGACATGTCATCCGTTACCGAAATGATTATCATCCAGTATTCATACCATATTCTTAGCAAAATTCTAAGAAATTAAACTTTCCCAACAATTGGCATCGTGAAAAAGGATTCATTAAATCAAGTAATCATTGGATGTTCATTTGGTTCAAATAAATTAGTCACCGAAAACACAAAACACAACCTTTGCGGCCCATTGCCTAGAGAAATGCTAATTACTCCACTTGAAACCAACTACCACTAGCACAGTTCAAGCAAACAATGCAATAACACTATCTATTTAGAAATGTGCAAATTCTATTCCATCAAAAGAACAAAATACCATAATAAAGTAATGAACTAAACAGTCAACAAGGGCAACAAGCCACACCAAAATCAAGATATTAGCATCCAAAAGAGGTCCTGAGGAACGTTAATAGCATGTATTTAAGTAGAAGAAGGTATTCAGCAAACCTAAAGACAAGCTTCAAACGTGTCAAGCATAACTGTTTGCATGAAGTATGCATGTTGTTCAACTAGACTCTCCTCAGGTCTATCATCTACCCATTCCCAATAGCATTTCACCGTTCTTTCTTAAGCCAAGTGTCAATACCAATCTTCCATCAAGATCAATTGTATGTTGCTTACTCCAAGACCCCACCACTCCATATTCTTTCATAACCCATACGGTACAACTCTTACTGTATATCGGCGAATCATACTGTAGCACCAAAAGCGATTCACCCACTACAGCAGTCAACGTGTTCCTAGGAAACTGATGAACCAAACTCAGTGGCAACTCAATCTCCCCAAAGACTTCATTACCCAAATCAAAAAACAGAACAAAACAACCACGCGTAACTGGGTCAACAAGCTTGTAAGAAACCCAATGAACTTTCCCATTCGAATAAGCATACGACCAAAAGTAATTAACCATGCCAAAACGCGACACAACACCATCAAAATCCCTCTAAGAATGATCGCCGAGGCATAAATTTTGACTTCAGGAGGAACCCTAAACCCATTTTCTGATCCCAAATACGAAATCCTCACAACCTTGAAGTCATTTTTAATCAAATCAAGGCCAAACCCATGAACACACATAAAAGGGGAAGTTGATTCACAAAAGGATAAGAAAATACTTTGATTGCATGAAATTTCATACCTTTGGTGGATGAGAAGATCTTTCCATAATTTGTTTTAGAAAATGGGGTTTAAGGCTTTGACTCATCTGGTGAATCTACGAGGGAAGATTAGTCATTTATAAATTTTTCCTATATTGAATTAATTCAATTTCAATTTCATAGAATACATCAAAGCAATCAACATTGAGACAAACCTCCAAGCAAAAAAGAAGAAACATCTCCCTCTTCCATTTCAACAATGTCCGACCACTTAGTCTGAAGTAGGTTGAACGCTGAAGCTATAGGAGTGGATATTTCCTCTTGACCAAGTTCAATGGGTACCAGATCCACCCTCAAAACCCCTAACATATTTGCTTTCATGGTGTTGAGCCTAGCGCGCAAGTCCTCAATAACCTGAGACTGAGAAATTACCACATCCGAACCTCGATTTGAAACCCAACCTCTAGTTGAACCTAGCTCATCAGGACCAAGAGCATCCATCGCAACAATTTTTGATTGAAGGCCCTCCATAGAAGTAGCGAACGACCTCGAACTAGGGCTAAGACTCCCATCACCCCCCCTCCCCATTGCCAATCTGTTAACACTAATCGAAGGAACCTCCTCAGAGGAACTTACTGATTCCCCTTGCTCTGAGCTCAACCCGATTCCGTTTGCCCTAAACCCAATAACGCTGGTGATTTCGAATCCCTAACTACATCCTTAGCCCTAAACGAAACCCCTTTAGTAAACTGTGGAGACTCCATCGACATCGATGAGCTCTTGAAACCCTAGAATTTTAGGAATTCTAGAGAGATGGAAAAGCTTCTCTCACTAACGCTGTTGTTCTTTGTTCTTCCTTTATGATTAGAACCATTAGGTATAGATTGATGTTGGGAGTCAGGACTTTTGATTTTTTTTTTTTTTTTAAATTTTTTTTTAGCATTTGGCACTCGAAATTTTTATTTTGGCGCTATTTTTTTTTCAGTCATACCTTTCACGGTAGCAATTGTGTGTCGTAGAAAGTACAATATTTTTAACGTTGGCTTTCTGTGCGTCGTGAAATGTTCAATATTTTTAACAGCTGGTGTAGGCGTGTCATGTATAGTTGATATATTAACGGCATGCCATATGCACGTCATAGAAAGTTTTATTATTTACGACTAACATTGCAAGCCGTAAAAAAAATCATCGTTATTAGCATTCACGACCTACGTAATAGATACATCGTGGTTGGAAAATTATTTACGACGTGCAAAAAAAGTAAGTCGTAAAAGTGAGAAACCACGGCTTGCATTTACTGTATGTCGTTGATGTGAAGCCGTAAAAACTCAATTTTGTTGTAGTGCTATCTTCCTCTTTGAGCCTCCATGATGAGAGGGAGGGGTGGTCGTCTTCATTGCATTTATTGATTGTTTTGTCCAAATTGTGTTCAAAATCGTCAAGCCATCAACTTGTGCCTATTGATGGTTTCGGACTCAAATTCACTCTTCTCTTGAGTTTCATGATAGAGGAGAGCAGAAGGGACAAACATGGCATAAAGTTTCTTTGTCTACACTGTTTTCACCCCAGAGCAGTAAAATAGATTTTTGCAAGAAATTAGGACACGATCGGCCTTATTTGGACCCAGTTGGGCCTCATTAGGGGTCGGCCATGCTCCAATGTTTGGTAAACAGAGTATTTTGGCAGAAACATGGGGCAGTGGCTGAGGGTGAAACAAAGTAGATTCCCAAGGGGGCAGACAAAGTAGCTTCTGCAGACTGTCTGCATGAGAACGCATCCGATTCTTATACATTATTAATGTCATTCACATTATTGTTGCATATAATCTTGTTGCAATTTCATTCTTGTCATTATTGTAGTTGTAATTATTATTATCATAATGTCGTTGTTGTAATAAATTAGATGGTTATTTATTTATTTATTATTCATTCCAAAATTTGTAATAAGTAATTAGTTTAGCTAATTTATTATTCATTCGGATTTGTAACAGTTAGTTTAATTCGGACACTTGGACACTCATTCAAACTCTCTTTCACGAGGGCAAATATGTAATAATTGTGTATGTCTTCCAACCCCATTTCTTTCTCCCTTTTATTTACCTGCTTATAATGGTAACATAGAGCATCATGTTTCCTTAGCATTTCCCATGATTCACATGCACTCGTCTCACATACATTAAGGCTCAGCTCATCATACTAACCAATGTCACATTCAACTTTCTTAAATGAATACGTGATTTATCACATGTCTTGAATTGAATCATATACCATGCTAGTAGCCAAGCCTATTAATTGCATAATTGTATGAGCCAGATTAGCCATATTGCATCAGTTAGGGGCATGCATTTATTCTAATTATTTTGCTTTGTTTGGCTTGCCTTGGAGTACTAGGTGAGTGTTTATTGCTTTAGCATATTGCATTACATGTTAGTGTTGCCATTTCGAGCATATTTTCCATGAGACTAAGTGCTTAAGTGATATACCTGTTTGAATGCCAGTAAATCAAGGCTAATTGCTAAAATTAGGATGAATTGATTAATGTACATACAAACTCACCTTTTCAAGTGACGCGTATTTAAAACAATTTTTAAACAAACATGAAATCAAAGCGTTCCAATTTTTGCAAATTAGTCTATACTTGTGTGCATCACTTAGTAAAAATGGCATAATAATCGGAACAAGAGAATATAATGTAAATAAAAATCATATCATGATTAGTAGAGGCCGATCTTTGATCAGGTGAGTGGGGTGCTCAATTAATGACCTTCCCCTCTCATACCTAAGTTCCCGAGCCAAGACACTTTGGTAATGACGGACTAATGGCCTTTGGCACGAGTCACGCGTTTCCTAAATTTCCCAAATATTTAGGTGGCGACTTTGTAATTTGGCAAAGCAGTTCATTTTTGGCATTTTTTATTCAAACTCAATTTTCTAAAAAGGTTTGCCGCATTTGGACTCTTTTGTGTTTCTCCGTTTCACATTGCATTTGTGAAACTAGATTCAGAATCATAGGAGTTTGAACTGTAGGGCTAATCGTATCCGAAAGGAGCACGAAAAGCAAGCTACACGTTGATTTTTTTTTTTTTTTTTTACTATGTATAGTTGGAATGGAAGTGGAACAACAACCAATAAGCCAACAAGAAAAAATGACACACAAACAACAACCAAAACAAAAGACAAAAGTCTATGGTAACTGGAAAATATTGAATCAAATATATTTACATATTGAAATATGATCTGTTACTTAAGAGAAATTTAACTTTTACTGATATTTTCACTGTCTATAGTGAAAAAAGATCCTACATCAATGATAAAGAATTTAAAGGCAAAAGAAAGGAAAGGAAAGCAGATCCAGACTTTCAATATCCCAAAGTTGTGAAGATCACTAGAGGTTCAAAGTACGATGCAAAACCAATAGAGCAAACCATTGAAGACAAAGAAATACTTGATGCTGATGACTATGTCTTGCCTCAACCGACAAATGTCAGAAAGTCTTACATTTTTCCACAAAGTCTACCTGTTGCAAAATTGATAAAAGGACATGTCAAAGATATCTTGTAGCACATATTAAATGTGTCTGGACTAGAATAAGTACAACAAATAAAATAAAAGATAACAAACAATAATTTACTAACTTATATTGTATTAACAACTATTAAATTTCTTTTTTGTCATCTTGTAGGGCTTTCATCAGGACAAATGAGCTGAATATCATTACTTCTAAAGATATTGGAAACCTAATAAAGGAACAAGAAATTTCCAATAATGTAAGTCTTTCATCAAATTTCTCTGTCATGTTCCATAAGCCTTTATAAACTAACGTTGCAATTATAAATGATATTTTCAGGTCATTGATGGTTATGAAGAGATACTATCTACTGACCAAAGGAGAAAATGACAACAAGCAAGTTCATTTTTCTTTACATGCATAAGCTTGATATGTTACTACTCTTTTATTTAATTTTCTCTGGAATTTACATATTACTTTCTCTTGTTAAGATAATTCTTGAAGCCAGTTGTGTGACTTGTCTAATTTTCTTTGGCTAGTTGTGTGCATTTCAAATTTCTCTGTGTGTATATTTTTGAAATTCCTGTCATTTCAACTTTCTCTGACCATTGTTTGATTTTCTCTGACCACAGAACTTCATCAAGATGACAGAAAACCAAACTTTCCAAATCTCATTGTTTGACAAGCATCTTGAAACCGCATGGAAGAACAACATGTTCCTTCATTTCCCAATAAATAGCGGTGGCAATGAGAAGTCAGCTGATGGAAATCATTGGAGCTTGCTTGTCTTGCACAAAAAAGACAATTTATGGAGGTACTACAACTCACTAAGGACAATGAGGGATGATGCACAGGACAAATATCTCAAAGATGCAAAATAATTGGTAACAAGTGCAAATTTCTCTGATCCATGATAATGTTTATGTGATGATAATTTTCATAGACTCCCATTAATTTGTCTTTGTGTCCTTGTGTGTAAATTTCTTTGTTATTGAAAAAACATCTTTTTTGTAGCAAGATTATGTGGAGATTTTTTTGAAAGCATGCCTTGAAAGAGAGGCACAATCACAACCCTCGTTCAAATTGATAGACTCACAAAACATAAATTATGACTTTCAATATGTCGACAATGCTCCACAACAAGCCAGTGATTTGTAAGCTTCATACAACATCTATAAATAAGATAATTTAATTTGAATGTTTCTCAAAACTAATTATACCTATAATTTGTATGCAGTGTGGATTGTGGCCTCTTTGTATGCTACATAATGAGACAATATATCAACCATGACCCTACCAGCTCGACATTGTCTACACAAGACGTAAGGTTGATGAGGGCAGAAATTATAGAGAGATTTGCAACCAAAGTTGGCCGGTCATGGACAGAACCAATTTAAATACCACCAGAAGAAGTACCAAAAGTATAATAGTGAAAGGACACTTGTGAAAGGAAGACAATGTACACAATGTAATTTGGAATAACCCTTCAATATTGTTTTTCATATATTGAAGGAATGATGATGTTTGACATATATGTATATATCTTTTTTTGACTAGTATAAACTTCAAAATTTCATAGTGATCAATGGTTATATATATATTTTATAATGCATACTAAGTAATGGTTGTCAATACAATGCACACAGAAAAAATTATGTCTGAAGAAATTTCTCTAGTTTGAAGTTACCAGAATTTCACAGAGAAATTTATCTTGTATCATGCAAAGATGGTGCCTATATGATCATGTAATTTGTAATGCACTCTGTTGGTACAAAACAATGCACATAGTAATTTTCTCCGCTATTGGCAAATATCTCTGTATGAATTTGACTAGTATTGTAAACACACTGCCCAAAGTATGTTTCAAAAAACACAATATACATAGTAATTTTCTTTCCTATTGGCAAATTTCTCTGGATGAATTTGACTGGTATTATAAACACACTCCCAAAATATGTTTCAAAAAACATGATACACAAAGTAATTTTCTTTGCTATTGGAAAATTTCTCTAGATGAATTTGACTGGTATTATAAACACACTCCCAAAATATGTTTCAAAAAACATGATACACAAAGTAATTTTCTCTACTATTGAAAAATTTCTCTAGATGAATTTGATTGGTATTATAAACACATTCCCAAAGTATGTTTCAAAAAACATGATACACAAAGTAATTTTCACTGCTATTGGAAAATTTCTTTGGATAAATTTGATTGATATTATATACACACTGTCCAAAAGTACATTTCAAAAAACACACTACACAACGTAATTTTCTCTACTATTGGCAAATTTCTCTAGATTAATTTGACTGGTATTATAAACACACTGCCCAAAGTATGTTTCAAAAACACAAGTGCATTGATCCAAAAATTACAGAAAAAAATTTCAGAGAAAATACTAAACACAATGCACAGCAGACACATCATTTTTGTAATAAAATCCATACCCATACAAATTTCTCTCTATTAACAAACATCGAAAAATGCAACATAAATTCCTCTAACATCCTCAAATGTATTATTCAATCAATAAAATGTATTATCCTCAACTATTTAATAAAGGTTCATTGCTTGTCCTCTTATTATGGCGACCAATACTCCCATATCGACTAGACTTCATCACCCTTTTAAACTCTCCAGTAGAAGCAATTCTGTCATTCTTTGGCCTCCCAGCTGGTCTCTTGCTCAATTGAGGTAAAATCATAACATCATCAATGCTACACACAGGTTTTTCAACAGTTAGAACTAGGCCAATCGAAAACGAGTATGCTTGACGATACATATCAGCATGAAAAAATGGTTCAACAAATGAATTCAAATTATTTCCACTGCTAAAATTCGTAGCAACATTATGTTGACATGGATACCCATTTATTTTCCATTTTCAACATGAACAAGTTTTCAGCCCAAGATCAACCATAACCGAAGAAAAACAATGCACTTCAAACACATTATTAGATGATAAACTCACATTCCATGTTCTCCCATCCATGAAAGCCTTCTCCAACACACTATCCATACGAGGACAGAGAACTTTATTCCATTTATTAGAAAGCAGCCTTTTATCAGACCTCATATTCATGATTTGCAACCGTATCATGTCCATCAAATTTGTTATCGACAAGTGCCTAGCTTCTCGTATCCATGAATTGAATGACTCAGCAACATTTGAATACATTTCGCCATAACGTTTCCCCTCGAAATATGCATCACCCCAATTTTCATATGGTAAACTTTTCAAGAAAACACTCACAATATCTCCTCTCTTACTTTTTAATTCATTTAACTTGAAATGGAATGATGCCTTTGTTGGCGCATATGCACATTCTAAAACCTTGAACACGATCGCCTCCCTAACCAAATTTGTGTTTCCACATGATAACCTATCCCTCAAATTTCCCTTTAGATGTTCAAGACAAAATCCATGATAACAATTAGGGAAAAACCTAACAATTCCTTCCACAATACCACAATGCCGATCTGATATGAAACTTATCACCCTCTCCAATCCCAATAATTCACATAAATATTCAAGGAACCAACACCAATTGTCTTTATTCTCAGCATCAACAATGATAAAAGCTATAGGAAAAAATCCTACAAAAAAAATAGGAGCAAGCATATTAGAAAATTAGAACAATAAACAACCAGAGAAATTTCACAGTGCTAAAATCTAAAGAAACTTCACACAGTGGCCAAATCTAGAGAAACTTCACACAATGCCCAAATCTAGAGAAACTTCACACAGTGCCCAAATTTAGAGAAAATTCACACAATGACAACATCAAGAGAAAATTCACATAGTGACCAAATCTAGAGAAAATTCATATAGTGCCAACATCCAGAGAAAATTTAAACAGTGGCAACAACTAGGGAAAAATCATACAGTGACCAAATCTAGAGAAAATTCACACAGTGGCAACATCCAGAGAAAATTCACACAATTGCCACCTCCATATAAAATTCACATTGGCCACCTCTAGAGAAAATTCAAAGTGCCAGAGAAAATTCACAAAACATACACACAAAAATAGAAAATTCACTCAATTCCATCATGTATAGACAATTCACATACATAGAGAAAATTAGATATATCTACAATTACCTTCATTCCCATCTTTCCTCGTCGCAACAAACATAACTCCTTTGTATCATTCTTTCAAAAATGTTCCATGAAGAAAAAACAATGAGCGACAATATTTGAAACCAGCAATGCATGCATGAAAAGACACAAACACTCTTTTGAAATGCTTGTTATCTTCAAAATTTAACTCAAAATGACTACCTGGATTGTTCTTCCATGCCTCATCAAAATACCACTGTAATTGATCGAATGACAAATAAGAATCCCCATATGTACTACATTTTGCTTTTTCAACCCCCAACTAACCATAGTTATAATTGATTGAGACCCCATACTTGTCTTCTATTTCTTTGACAACATTCACTGGACGAGTTTATGGCTTTGCACTTACGCCTTTGTAACGCCCCAAAATAAGTATGATAAAGCGGAAATAAAGTTGGCATAAAGTACTTTCATTTATCAGAGTTAACATACAAACGGTGACACATGCGATATACATTCATAAATAGCTCATCCTAAATCTACAGCATGTCTTACAAAGAGTGAGAAGAACTGAATGCTAAACAAATATTCATATGCCCTAGTGGCTTACATCTTTCCAAGTCACTGCTTGGTTACAACAAAAATGAGTCTAACTCAATACAGTTAAGCCTTTGGCTATACAGAGTAAATACAATCAAAATGAAGCTCTTGCTCAAAGTCTTTCTAAACTATTGTCTTGGCGGAGACATATCTCCAACACTTGAAAATGGTTTTTCCCAAATAGGGTGAGCCAAAGCCCAGTAGAAACAATCTAGCACAATATATGAATCTTAATAAAGATATAAGTATAATATGCATATACAATGCGCATGATAAAATCATTCGTATTGTTACAAGATCATAATATGCCAAGTTTCATATCTCAAGCCATTTTATCTTAATTCATTTCATGACAATTCATTTCATTTAAATCCGTGAGTCAAGTCCATTGTTATCCAAACAACCCAACTGATGCTACAACTCAGTGGTTCTCTAACCAATACAATCATTACACAAACACTTCAATTTGCTATTTTACGAAAATTTAGTCTGTGGGAATCGGCACCCATATATATACACGTGATTTTCGGGACTTTCACCCTGGATACACAAGCCAACTTAATTCAATGGAGTTCATCCCCTTTCTTCTCCCAAACATGGACTACATCCCATTTCCCCTCCCAAACATTATACATATACAATGTATTAAAAACACAGTCATATTCAATGACAACTGATAAGGGATTAGTTTCAATTCACCTAATCCTCATGTAATTTCTACAACAATCATAGCTATTCTCCACCGATAGCCCAAAACAGGTATTTCTAAACAGATATACAATCTCCAAAAATAGATAAACTATCCAAATTTCCATAGATGAGATATAACAAGTATCCAACTCCATCACTTATATAAATATCTATCCCATTTCACACTCCCCATACCAATTCCATTATTTATACAAAATAATTATTTGAAACATTTTAAGGCAAAACTCCATTTTCTTTCAAATCCAATTCATATGTCAAAATCAATAAATTTAACATAACACATCCTCACATCTACACCCACAACCATTTTCAATACTTTCATTTGAAAACCCGTATTTTGATTTTAAACAAAAACCCTAGGTTTGTCTAAAATCCTACAAATTTTAACATTATTTACACAATCAACAAATAACTAAGTTAAAAATCATAGGAGAGTGTGGAAAGTCCTTACCTCAACGTAGGAAGACGAGTAAAGCAAGGAGAAAACTTCAAAGACGTCGAAACAGACTTTTGTTCGCATCAAAAAGAAGCTCTAGAGATGCTCTACCTTTTTTCCAAAGACACTAGGGTAGAGAAACCAACGGATCTAGGTGAAAATGTAGAGAGCATGCGAGTTATAGAGAGAAAGGCTCAAGATCTAGGTTTTAAAATGTTTTAAAGAGAGAAAGAGATGAAAAAGTGGTGTAAAATATGGTTGTTACGAACTGATGTACACACAGTCCACGTAAGCGCAAGAAGTGACGCTTGAGCGTCAGACACAATAAGTTGTTCCGCTCGAGTGGAAGAAGTGATGCTCAAGTGCAGAATACATACATCCAGTAGTTTTGCAGACAATAGACCAACGCTCGAGTGCAAGAAAGGCCGCTCGAGCTGAGCCCGCTCGAACGCAGAAAGAACCACTCGAGCATAGAATACACTCTCCCAATAGTTTTACAGACTTGCAAAAGTACTGAGAGTTTGCAAAGCCCGCTCGAGCGCAAGAAGTGCCGCTCGAGTGGAGGAGCAAAACTCTAGACAACAAAAGTTTGGAAACTAAGCAACCAACATGTCCCAAATGCAACCACAACCATCCAATAGCCAAAATTGAGATAAAAGGGAAGCAAGATGTGAACAACAATATGAAACCATGAAACCCAAGTCCGGGATACAACAAGGGTTGGCTCAAAATCGGAATCGCTATACTCTTCGAGTATCAGCCCAGAAAGTAAGCTAGAAGTCATCCTACCATGTTTACTAGTACGAACTACCATACCACACGTATGTTCATTGTTCAAAGTTCTTATGTAAAAGAGCCCATTTGTTTTTTCAACTGAAGCATGTACATGCCACATACATTCCCTTGATTCCTTATATGCACATTTTTTCGTAACCCTCAGCTTGTCATTTTTAACATATGTAAACTAAAAATCAACCTGAATAGCATACTTGCACAAAACAGTATGGAACCCAATCACACCACCCTCAAACTCTTTTCTAACACTTCTAATATTAATTCGCCAACCAGTTGACAATAACACCTATTCTTGGTGAGAACAAAACTTGAAGAGTGAATTCATTTCAATATCCATGAGCCTATCACATTCACCATGCACAACATCTACCCAATTAGACCCTACTTCATCCTCTTGATCAGAAGTACTACACCTAATAACTGAAACGTCAACTATATCAACACCACGTGCACTAACAACCCTCAACATATTTAGAAAATCAATATTATTTTGAACCATACAATTCGGATGGCCCACAATAGAATATGAAATACAGATCGTCTCAAGTTTCAAATTCTCCCATGTTTTACACGTAATGCCAAGTAATTCCTCAAAATTCAATTCGCATGAAACATTAATGACAATATTATCATTCCCATATTTGCACAGCAACAACACTGCACTGTCTATCTAACCTGAAAGAAAAAACATGAAATCTAACTTGTTCAATACAAAAACACTTAAAAAGTAAAACATAAAAGTCCCGAGAAATTTGTAATAATTATAATTTTCTCTAGATTATAATAACAAGCTTATAATTTTCTCTGGACTCAAAAAAAGTCTAAAGAAATTTATGAACTTATATTCACCTTCAAGATAACAAAAACAAAATCACAGAGAAAATTAATGAGTCCAGAGAAGATCACAGAGAAAATTAATGAGTCTAGAGAATATCACAGAGAAATTTCATGTTAACTATTAAATACAATCACGGACAAAAATCACAGAGAAGATATGTTATGAAATTATACTCTTCTTTGTGATTTTTGTTGGATTATAATAACAAACCTATAATTTTCTCTGGAATACAAAGAAAAGTGCAGAATAAATGAAAAGAGAGAGAGAGAGAGAGAGAGAGGGTACAAAACTTAGGAAAGTGTATAAAAACAGAGCTAGTCTCCAAACACTCGAAAAACTAATATGAAATCGGAGTCCTTACATACAAATCAAATGAAAAATCAAAAACTTACACTGATTATTAAACTTACCTGATTCAACTCCACTAGAAATCAAATCAACACGACTTCAACTTCTACACGATCAACAAAAATCAACAAGACTACAAAATCCCTATAAAATCTCCAAGAAAATCTGCATCATCAAAATCTCCATCGTCAAGTTTATCCCAATGTAATCTCTTACAAAAATAGCAATGCAATCTTCAGTTTCAAAATTGAAAACAACGTATATTATAAAGAAGGGTAAAATAGGTATTTTGTAAACTAAAATAACATTGAGGGACCTTAGGCATAAAAAAACATTATTATGTATCTCTCCTCATACTGAAAGTTGGGTAGGGATCTTAGACCAATTTTTCCTTATTATTATTATTATTATGTGTTCTCTTCCTTCATGCTCTTTCCCCTATTTTTTTCATCATTTTTTCTCTTTCCTCACAATTAGCTAGCATCACCCAATACCATAAAAACTTACTAAACATGAATTTTTCTTTGTTTTATAAACATATTTGTGTATTAATTTTTTTAAAGAAAAATAAACATAATGACATTTCATATTTATAATAAAAAAAATTACTTATGAAAATTACCAGATGCTACCTCATAAATTTATATATTAAAAAAAAAATTATCGTTTTTTATCTTTTTACAATCATATATTATTCTCAAATTTTAATTTTCATTTTTGAGTCTTTCAATTTTCAGCCGATGGATCTTCAAAAAAATATAAATAAAAAATAAAAAAAAAGGTCAATATTTCTCACCTTATTAACAAATTTTTTTAAATAAATATAAAAATAAAAAAAATCCAATCACGTTATAATAAATTAAAATTAGTTGATAGGGAATGAAATATACAAAATTATTTGAGAATAATAAACTATTTAAATTTGTTATATCATACATCTAATTAAAATGAAATTTTACTTAAAGAAAGAAATTATTTGAAAATAATAAGATACTCAAATAATTTGTTATTTATTACATCAAAAATCTATATCTCCATCTTTGTTTCTCTCATTTAAATTATTTTTATTAAATTAAATCTTAAAATTAATTCAAATAAGAAACATAGATATTACTTCTTACTTTCAGTAATGATTGTTTTTTTTTTTTTTTTTTTCAACTTATAAAAGTTCAAAACCTTGTTGCGGGAAAAAAATACAAAGGGAAATAAAAAAAAAAAAGTTATGAGAAATAAAATGATAATTTACTATGGGTCTGGCTTCCCTCTAGTCCCAGATTGGATTGGAGGGTACTATTAGGCCCGTAGGAGCCCACCACGGGTTCTGTTTCGATAATCCGAAACGTTCAATGAATAGAACTCATCAAGTACTATATGTCTATAAAAAAATCACGTTGATCAGATATCGATAACGGCGTGATCAAATTAGTTTTGTATAAAAAAAAATAGACGGTGAAAAAAATAAACAGTTGACAAAAATTTGATCCGATAATATAGCTATCAATATCCGATTAACGTGATTTTTTACAGGCATATAGTACTCAATGAGTTCTACACGTTGAACGATTTGGATTATCGAAACCGGATCTGTGGTGAGGCCTACGGGTCCAACAGTACCCTCCAGTCCGATCTGGGATTGGAGGATAGCCAAATACATTTAATATATAGGTAAATTACACTTAGTTTCCTTTTGGCTATGGATAGTATTTAAAGGGCATTATGGTCATTTACACGACCAAGTTAATACTGTTTGAGCTAAATTAATAGGAGGTAGGGAGTCTTGACAATGTCAAAAAAAATAAAGAAGATTTCTATAATTATTAAAATTATAAGAGAAGTCCTTGTAATTATAAAAAATCTCAAGAGAGATAACTGTAATTAACTCATTTTGTTTTGTTTTTGTAATGAGCATAATCGTAAGCATATAGTGAAAACAAGCATATTAGCTTGATGCGGCAGTTGTAGTGTCCCCGGTACGGTGTTTTTACGTTGTGTTTTGTTGGGTGATTTATAAAAGAATTTGAAATGGAAAAAAAAAAAATATAAGTGAAATATGAATAAAATATATATATATATTTATTCTAGTTTATATATTTTTTCCTTTTTTATTTTTAAATTTCTTCATAAATTCTCAAACCAAAAACAACATTAAGGTTTATGACCATGGTCTATTGAATTTTCTACCAAATTGGACCAGTAACACCACCGACTTTTATCAAATTGGAATACAGTGCACTTACACTGCTTGCAATTATAAATAAATAAATAAATAAATAAAAATTGATATATCTTTTATTTCTTAGTTGACTCCAAATGTTTCATGGCTAGGGCGCAAAGCAACTACTGCTCTTGAACAAGTACAAAAAGATTCCCAAAATTTAAAACCAATCACATTGTCCAATTGGGAATATGCATGCATCTTATAGTCGGAGATTTGAAACCTATGTAGTCCTCGATTTGGTAAATATTTTGGGATTAAAAAAATGTAAAAAGACAAAATAAGTTATATAAATTAATGAGACAAAATATCACATTCAAATCATAATCATTATATTTTGTTTCTCACAAAAGTTAAAAAAGTCGAAAAACAAAAACTAAGCGAGATTAAAAAAGTCAGACTAAAAAAGTCCCAACATAAAAAAATTAACTACCGTAACCAATGTCAATCGAAGATGTAGTCTACCCATATTCAATTGAGACATTCTCTCTCTTTACTTCTTTCTTGGAAATAAAACGAAAAGAGAAAATTTGGAGATCTAGACTTACTCATTCAAAATTTTTTGAGTGAATAATTATATGATAAAAATTAAATTGTGTAGCGTGATATTCATGGGACGTCCATATAAAGTGTGATAAAAATTAATTTTTAAATAATTTCTAAATTGATGAGGTGGATTAGTAGTATTAATCAAACAAAAATAGATTTTTGTTTCATTAATAAGTTGATTTCAGATAGGTTCAATGATTGACTTAGATAAAGTAAGAGCGGACAATCCACTTCCTATGATTCTAAAAACTTAGAATTAACTATTAATTATTTTTAAATTATATAGATGCAGCCTCTTTAGATTTTAAAAAAATTAACTAGTTCACTCACACCTCTACAGCTATGAAACATGACGTTCCAGTAGCGGAGTCAGAAAATTAAATTAGAAGGGACACTTATTAATTACAATATCAAAAATTTTTATAAAAATATTTCACGTAAGTTTTTACGATTGATTTCGAAAAATATCAGAAAAATAATATATTATTTATAACTAGTATATCATGGACAATATAAAAAAAATATGGATATAAGTCTTAAAATAAATTATATAATTATGTGTGTCGATTTTCGACCACACTGCCAACTAAGTACTCAGCTGGAGAACACCGGCAGAATAGATTAAGCCCGAACGACCTGCAACAGAAAGAAGAGATTCCAGCGGTGGTTTGTCCACCCGGGGGCACTCCGACGATCAAGTCAGTTATCTCTCAAAGATAGCAAAAGTGCTTAACTCACTATTCAGAATAAAAAGCATACCTTAGACCCATGAGGGTGCCTTTCTTTTATAGCCAACACAATCCTAGTCCCAATAGGAGTCTAGCTCTAATAGATTTAGGATTACTGCTAATCTTGGACTCCTAGTAGGATTAGGATAAACTCTCTAAGAGTTTCATCTTTACCCAAACTGAAGTCTTCTCCCATTCTAGGACTCTTGTCCCTTATCCGCTTACCTCGGATTTTGGTTTCTTCGCAGATAATCTTGGCGTCATGACCAGGACACGTGGCACCTCGGCTAGCACTTCGGTGACACCTCGGCCACGTGTTGTCATTCAAAAATTATGTCCTCACAATAATGATAAATTTGTTTTATACAAAATTTGATTAAAAATTCAATATAATGGTAATACTATGTCATCATTGATATGTGATATCAACAACTAATAATACATGAACACATATAGACTGAACCTCACATGTCAAATGTAACTAACAATCCAATAAATTTCATATCTTTATAGTGAGATTACTTATATTTGCTTGTCAATAATAATGACATTACCGTTACATTCAAAAAATTTCATAGATAATATGATTTATAGTAGTCTCTTTATTTTCAATTAAAACAACCATTATTGTTTTTCATAATTTTTAAAATGTCATTGACATTTCACTCTAATACTATTTTTGTAATTTTTTTTATTTAAAATATTTTCTTTATGTTTGCAAAATTTTTTAAGAAAAATCCCAAAATCCATGGGAGCACGTGACCCCCCCGGGCCTTCACTCCTTCTGCCACTGCGTTCCAAATATAAAATTTAACAATTTGTACATAATATATCAAAAATTATTGATTTTTCACTAATGTTGATATATTGTCTAACAATTACTATCTTTTATAACTCAACATGAATATAAGAAAAAAAAAAAACACACACACACACACACACCCACATATATATATATATATATATGTGTGTGGGTAAATGCTATATGGTACACATCCTAAAAAAATGTGTACCATATGCAAGTTATATAATTTATGAGTTTGATTATCACAAATGACATAACTCAATACTATGAGAGTTTTAAAAAAAAAAAAAAAAAGGTTATAGTTAAACATCACATGCGGTATAACCAAAGAACTAATAATCAAAACAATATCATAACCAACATCACAATGTATCATAACTAACAACACAATAAGTCATAACCAAAGACACAAAAATCGTATTCAAAGGTTCATATATAGAATTTCCCTATATCTATCTATATGGTCATGTTTGTTTACCGGCGTGGGAGAGGGGATTAGATTGCTATGGCTGTAGGTCTCACCCACAGCTTGTTTGGTGATGATTTGGGAGGAAGGAGTGATAGTTTGATGTGCTTAGTAATCCCCCTCAGTAGGGGGATTTGCTTAGCTAAGTTTTGGGTGGAATTAAGAAAATAGTGAGCGGATTGAGTCTATTTTACATACAATAATTTTTTATAATTTAACAATTCCATTATCATCAAAACAAACACACTTTTACTTAATCTCCTTACTAACAATCCCCACATTAACAATCTCTTCACTAATCATCCTCTCACTAACAATCTCATCCAACCTAATCTGCTAAACAAACGTGGCCCATAAGTGGTGCTTCACCACTAACAGCCAAAAAGAGCTTGTCTTTCAATTTCCTATTTTGCCCTTGCTTTGATTTTAATTTCCATTTTTTCCCTTTTTTTTTTGGTGGAATTTTGAGGATTATTTTGGGAAAATCAACTTTCATAGAGGTATTGTAGTTGTTGATTTTCGACCTCACAACCAAACGTGAAACTTAGCTGGAGAGCACGCAACGGAATAGATTAAACCAAGTACCTACTAACAAGAAGATAAGAATACCACGGTGACTCATCCACCAGGGGGCACTCCGACAATCAAGTTAGTCAATCTTATCTCTCAAAGATTTCAATCAAGTACTCAATGCACAAGTAAAAGTCTACCTTAGACCCACGAGGATGCCTTATTCTTATAACAAACAGTGCCCTCGTCCCTTAGAAGTCTCACTTTATGGGACTTAAGCACAATGATCATCTCGGACTCTTAGTCAGATATGGATGAGCTCCTCAAAAGCCTCACCCTTATCCAAACTAAGCGCATCACTTATCTAGGACTCTTGTCCCCGATCCAAATATCTCAGATTCTGGTATTACCGATAAGATCTCAGTAACACCACAACCATGTCTTCAATCTAGCTCGTCCACGTGGCACCTCGGCCAACACCTCGACCGTATCTCGACCACGTGGCACGATCTCAAAAATGCATCCCCATAACTGCCCCCTAGGTTTTATTACCTCGACAACCTGAGGTGATGGAACCCATATCGTCTGATCTTCTAGCATGTCGGCTAAACAACATGTAAGAGATACTTCTTGACCGAGATCATGGCTCGTCGGCGTCAAGAAACAAGGACTCAAATGTTCACTCGTAAAAAATCCAAGACTCAAGAATCAACGTGTCCTTTCATCCAAGATCAACATCTCAATTGAGATCGTGCTACTAATCGACATCCTGGCGCATTAGTTCAAGAACTCCAAGAATCTCAAATGCGCATGAGCTATCATGTATGATTTCCCCAACCGTTTTCACCATGTGGCATTACCCTATTAGTTCATACTCATCACACGTTAGACGCGTCGCTTCGTCTCTGATCTACGCTGCTTGATGTCATCATGGGCACGTCTACTTAAGCAATTCAATTAGGGTTTTGCCGTCTTTTTTATCTTTTCAACAAAAGCTCTATCCCTCTCTCTGTCTTTTCACTTTTGCAATTATAACTCTCTCATTTCCACCAGAGCCTCTCTTTCTAGAATTCCCTCAAGCCGCCATTGAAATCCTTTAATTAACTTATTTACATAATTTCGATTTTCAAAGATGTTCATTGAAAGTAGAATGATTCAATTTGTGCAACCATATGACAAAAAGATTTTTTTAAATTTTTTTTTTTTGTCAATGAGAAAAATTAAATTTGGCAAATTACCTTAAGGCCCCTTATATATTAGCACAAACAATGTTTCATATATCCATTTTCTATGGGTCTGTGGCCTTAAATTATAATTTTTAGAACCACTAAACAAATGAACAAACCCATCTACATGAACGCGAGACTATAGACTCATTTGAGCATATAAAATTAAGGGGGAGTTATGGGCCAGCCTTGTTTAGGAAACTTTTTTTTTTTGTAATAAACTGCACTTCAAACTACAACTTGTTACTTAGAAGGGATTGGATTCATTCCAATGGTTGTGTGCTCTCATCTCTTCACCAGACTCTTATTTTCTTGACAATAGAGGGCCAAGAAGGGAAATGCATGGAAGTTTTATGGGCAAAGGCAAACCCATTCAAAGCTGATATCCATAATGTTGAGGCAATACTGTATGCTCAAGAATTTAGTCCTATGGTGTTGAAAAATGAAGAATTGAAGTCAAAGGGGGACTGGTTTGACTTATAACCAATTCTAGAAGTTCATTGAAGAAAGGTTTCGACAGATGAGCCATGAAGTGGCTAGGCCAAGTGTCTTGAAGATCAAGCCTACAGATAAAATGTTGATTGAAGACATTACCAATGAAGATGAAGAAGAGTGAAAGTGAATTTGACTCAGTTGTAATTAGAAATGCTTTTATTAAATTTTTTTTTTTTTTTTTCATTTCTTTTGAAAAGAAGGTTAGGTGGTATGTTGCCCCAGTGTTTTGGGGCAGAATGTGTAGTAGATGATAGCCCTCTAGATTATAAAAAGGTGTAGTGTGAAAGTTTAAAGGCAACCCTTGCAAAGCTTGATGATCTCAAGGCTGATGTACAGGACCCTTTAGAAGAATTTAACTTAGCGAATGAGGCCTGTAAGAGGCCTATTTATGTAAATGCTTCATTATCTAATGAATGTAAAGTCAAGCTAGTTGGCTTGATTTTAGAGTACTCTGATTATTTTGCTTGGAGTTATGATGAAATGCCTAATTTAGACGGGTCTTTGGATGAGCACAAACTCCCAATTAAGCCAAATTATATGCGACTTAAACAATCCCCTAGAAGAATGACAAATGAAGACACTCTTATAGAGAAAGTTGAAATTGAAAGTTTTTTAAAAGCTGGTTTTATTAGGACAACCAGATATGTAGAGTGGTTATCTAATATTATTCTAGCACTTAAAAAGAATGGCAAGATAAGGATATGCATTGATTCTAGGAATTTGAATATGGTTACACCTAAGGATGAATATCTTATGCCAGCTGCAGTCTTGTTGGTAGATTTAACTACAATGCATAAGATCTTGTCATTCATGGATGGACATGCTGATTATAATCAAATCTTTCTTAATCCAAAAGATGTTCATAAAACTGCATTTAGATGCCCAGGGGCTCTAGGAACTTTTGAATGGGTAGTGATGCCTTTTGGGCTTAAGAATATATGAGCCACTTATCAAAGGGCTATGAATTTCATTTTCCATGATTTGATTGGGAAGTTTTTGGAGGTTCATATTGATGATGTGGCTATAAAATTAGATTAATTTGATGAGCATTTAGATCATCTTCGACAGGTTTTCCAAAGGATAAGGACTTATCAATTAAAGATGAATTCCTTAAAGTGTGCTTTTGAGGTTTTTGCTAATAATTTCTTGGGTTTTTTAGTTCATCAAAAGGGGGTAGAAGTGGACCTAAATAAAACCATGGCCATTAAGGCAGCCCAACCCCCATCTAATAAAAAAGAATTACAAAGTTTCCTTGGACAAATAAATTTTCTGAGAAGGTTCATTGTCAATTTGGCAAGAAAGATTTTGGCATTTTCTCCTTTATTAAAGTTGAAGTCTAAAGAGTTTAAGTGGGAGAATGAACATTGAAAAGCATTTGACTCAATAAAAGATTATTTGTCTAAACCCTTAGTCTTGATGGCACCTATCAAAGGAAAACCCTTGAAATTGTATATTTCAGCAGGGAAACATTCAATTGGGTGTTTATTGGCACATGACAATGAGAAAGAAGGTGAGCAGACTGTATATTACCTAAGTAGAAAACTAAATGAAGCAGAAACTAGGTACAACTCTATGAAAAATTGTGTTTGGCCTTATATTTTGCAGCAATTAAGTTAAGGCATTACATGTTGCCTACAGAGGTTAATATGATTGCTCAGACATATGTGATAAAATATATGTTGTCAAGGCTAGTCTTGAGAGGAAGATAGGGGAAATGGATACTTTATTTAATTAAATATTGTTTCAAATATGTTCCTCAGAAAGCTGTGAAGGGCCAAGCATTGGCATACTTCTTGGTTGAGCATCCTTGTAACCTTGTCGAAGTAGATTTATATAAAGTGTTTTCAGTCGAGATGAAGCCATGGAAGTTAATGTTTGATGGCTCAAAGACTGAAGAGGATGTAGGTGTTGGAGTTGTATTGGTATCACCTCAAAGATAGGTTTTTCAGTCTTCTTATCAGTTGGATGAGTCCCAAGTACAGTCAAATAATCAAGCAGAGTATGAAGCCTTGATTATTGGCTTGAAGTTGGCAAGAAGCCTTAGAATCTCACACTAAAAGTGTTTGGAGAGTCACAGTTGGTGATAAGGCAAGTTGTAGGCCAATACAAGTGTAATAGGGCAATACTTTGGGAATACCTAGACCATGTTTTAAAGTTGGTCAAGAGTTTTGAATCAGTGAAGTTTGAACACATGTTTAGACTTGAAAACAAAGAGGCCAATAAAATGGCCCAGGCAGCGTCTGGTTTAAGGATTCTAGATGGCTTTCCAGAAAGGATTGTGAGAATTAATAAGAGAGCAATGCATTGTGCTAGGTGTCAACAAAAATGAGGTCTATCAATCTTGGTTTTGGATATGTCAAAGAATGATTGGAAATCATCTCTTATTAAATATTTGAGAGTCCAGAAGCAAATGTAGATAGGAAAACAAGATTTCATGTCATAAAAACAAGATTTCATGTCATAAACTATGTAATTTTCGGAGATGATTCGTTTAGGAGGACCCAAGATGGTTTAGTTCTATTATGTATTGGGGAATTATAACAGATACAGGTCATGGCAGAGGTACATGAAGGCATCTGTGGTGCTTACCAAGTTGGTGAAAAGATGAGGTTGTTGATTAAGAGACATGGGTATTTTCAACCATCTATAAAGAAAGATTGCATCAGTTATGCAAGGGAATGTCAGAGTGCCAAAAACATGTCAATGTACAAAAAGTGCCAATTAGAGATTTGTATTCAATTGTTGAACCTCGGCCATTTAGAGGTTGGGCAATGGACTTGATTGTCCAAGTATTTCCCCTTTCATCAAAACAGCATGCATTTATATTAGTGGCAACTGATTACTTTACCAAGTGGGTAGAAGTAGTCCCATTAAAAGTAATGAATCAATCTCATGTGATTGATTTTATCAAGAAGCATATAGTGCATAGGCTTGATTTGCTACAAACAATCATGTCGATCAAGGGACAGTGTTTAATGGTGATAAAGTCAAAGAGTTTGCTAGAGTGTATGCCATTGAAATACGCAATTCATCTCTATATTATGCCCAAGCAAATGGGCAAGCATAGTCATCAAATAAGACAATTACGACCACATTGAGCAAAGTGATAGAAGATAACCCAAGGGATTGGCATGAGTTGTTATCTGAAGTATTGTGAGCATATAAGAATTATAAGAGGGATAACACTCAAGCTTTTGCTTATGAGTTGGTTTATGGTCATGCTGCAATATTACCCTTAAAGGTAACAATGAGATCCATTAGAGTAGCTAGGCATCAGGATATTCCTGTCAATGAATATAATGAGGCAATGTTTGCGGAGTTGTAGGATATAGAAAGCAAAAGAATTGATGCTTTCAATTGTATGATGGCTCAGAAGAAGAAAATTGAGAGAGTTTATAATAAGAAAGTTAAGTTGAAAACTTTTGGTGAGGGTGACTTGGTATGGAAAACTATTTTTCCATTGGGAAAAAAAGATCCTAACTTTGGGAAGTGAACACCAAATTAGGAAGGTCCTTTTAGGGTCCATAAGGTCCTCAAAGGAGGAGCATACCAACTGGAATCCTTAAAAGGACAGGAACATGAAAGAAATATAAATGGAAAGTATTTAAAGAAGTATTATCTAACTATGTGGGGGAGATAAAGGGAATTAACAAAGCAAGCTTTTAAAAGAACAAAAATGTGTTGATTTTCATTAAAATGTCAAAGGATATTTACAAGAGGTTAAAGCTTGTTCAAAATACTTATAAGAGTAAAAGTAAAATTAAAAAAAAAAAAACTAAAAAAAAAAAAAAAAAAAAACATGTATCTAATTTCTTGGAAAGAGTATTGCAAGAGTGCCCCATTTTGATTGGGCATTTGCAAGCATAGCTTTGGCTTAATCAAGTTCTGCCTTGATGCTTTGAATGGAGGATGAGCCATTTCTTTCTTTTGCTAGCATAGTCCTAGCTTCATGGCCAAGTTGTTCTTTTTGTTGTTACAGCTCAAGCCTTTTCTGTTTGACCATGGCCAACTCTGCCTCGAGCCTTGATTCTTCAATAGCTAATGCCTTGTCTTGATTAGAGTGGTTAGAACAATTTTGACAAGTAAGCATGAGGGAGTTGGAGATGGTTTGGGCAGTAGTTAAGAAATATTTTTTGGCTTGGATTTCTTTAGTGTAACTCTAGACCATCTCTAGAATAGTTGGCCATCCAACAATGATTTTGGCCAAGTAATTGAGTTGGCTTGGATTGAAAGGATTGGAATATAGGTTTTTGATGGCAGTCAGGTAGACCAAAGCTTCATTAGGTTGTGTTGAAGCTATTTCTTCCAAGGAAAAGTTAATGAGGTTTAGGAATGAGGCCAAAAGTTGTTGAGTCTCAGAGTTGAATTGATGAAGCCATTGAGGAAGTGGTGAGATATGCTCAAGGCTTTGCTGAAAGATAACAATTTCATCCCATATGCTCAAAGTTGTGTCAAATGAACTTGAAGCCAGTCGACAGAGAAGTAAATAAGGATTAGTAAGGGTAAGTTTTAACTAAAAAAGAAATGTAAGGGAGAATTATTACTTGCACATCAATAGAAGCTGGGATACGTGTGTGGGTAGGTGGAATTGTTGTGTCCTCAGTTGGTGGTTGTTCAACTAATGAGACTTGGAGTTGTTCAATGTGGGATGAGATAGGAGGTTCATTGGTTGTTGAAAAGAGAGTGCCTTCAATGTCCTTCTCCATTGTTGGAGTTGCTACAACTTAATGGGCCTTGTCAGGTTCGTTTGTGAGGTTGGAGTTAGTGAGAAGAGTTTCTTCAATTGTTGGTTCTGTTTCTGTGATAATAAGTAAGAAGTTAGTATAATAAAGTGAGAAGGGTAGCAGTAGAATAACAATTTAAGATATACCTACCATGAGTGACTTGAGTCTCAGGTGAAAAAAGTTTAGTTGATTGGTCCTTGGATGAAGTGTGGGGACTAGAGGGAGATAATTGACCATTTGTAGATAGATCAAGATCAATTCTCTCTGGTTGCATGGTAGGAGTTAGAGAGCTAGTGGATTTAGATATGGATAGATGAGAGGAAGATATTTATGGAAAGTTGATAGGTTAAGTTTCCCTTGGATAGAGAGCCTTCATTAAGAAGGCACCAAGTGTCACATCCCTAAGGTTAATAGGGATGGTTCAAAATGAATAGGTAGAATGTGTTGGAGTTGGTATACTTGGCTCAGCCTCAGAGGTATTGAGATGAGTTTGAGAGGTTTCTTTAGGGGATATATTGGGGTTTTCTTCATCATCAATAATGGTTGAGATGAGAACTCTCATTCTTTTCCTTTGTAAAGGACTTGGAAATAAGTGAAGAGTTGATTTTTGAAAGAAAATTAGATTACTAAAATAAGGAGTTATACCTTATATGTGTGGTTTGCAGGATTTTGGCCAAGTACTTGGCTTAGTGGGATGTCCTATTAACTAAAGGAGGGTTTGAATTTTCTTTAGGCAAGGAGACAACAGGGGGCTCTTGCATTTCCCTGGTTCTCACCTCTCTTATGGGAGATTGAGTGGCCCTTGTCCTCCTTTGTTCATATGTTTGGAGAGCTACAATGAAGTCATTCTTAGCCTAGGCACAAGAGGAGGAACATTTGCGTTAGTAGTTGGATCCATTGGCATTTTGCCTTTTTGTTGATCTTTGAGTAGGGTCTTAGTGGTAGGCACCATAGAAATAGTTTTGGCTGCAAAAAGTTACGAAAAGTTAAGAAGGAAAAGAATCAATGGAGAGGAAATGAGTGAAAATTGTGTTTAGCCCATTGGTTTGGATAATAGGTTTGAAAACTGCAGTGGAAGATATGGAGCAACCAACAAAAATGCATCTACAAAAGAGAACATGTTTCGATGTTTCAACTTGGGATTTTATTTGATCAGTTGTCAGAGTGGATACATCTTTGAAAAGATGATCTAGTCTAGTAGAGGAGAATTGACAATGGTGGAATGGACTAAAAAGGGGAGGGTTTCTGTCGAATGGAAGGTTGAAGAATATGGAAACGTATTGGGAGAAGTTAAGGTTGGACTTATTAACAAAAGTCAAGAAATACTTTGTATAAGAGTGATGGTCTAGCATCATGGTGTTTGGTTTTGGGGGTTGTACCTTAGGGAAATAAGCATGTAGCCAAGCTTGAAAAAGCCAAAATGGTCCACCACAATTGGCAGATATCTTTTTGTTGACAAGGGAAAACAGGCCTTTGTATAAGGTTGCAAGTAGGTAAGGGGCTAATGCAATAGTTTGGCCATCTTGTAGGCACAAAAGTAAGGGAAGATACTCCTTGGTGATTTTGTAACCAGGAACACAAAATAAGAATTGACAAAGCCAAACTAAATATAAAAAAAAACAGCCCTTTCTCGGTCATTAACAGGGAAATTCTTTTTACCCTTGTACTTTTTGGTAAATTCTGTATAGCTTATATCAGTGTTGAATGTGAAGGTCATTGATGGAGGTTCTAGCAAGGCATTGATTTCTAATCCTAGGATGGGAAGTCCAGTTAAGTGGGCTACATTAAGGATAGTTGGGGATATCATCCCAAAACCCAACAACATGGAGTTACACGATTGGGACCAGAAGCAAGTGGCATCAGTAATGAACCATTTATTCATGTCAAATTCATAGTCGACAGTCGAATCACCTCGCTAATGCCTAGATGTTTCCATACTTCTGAGTCATGAGCTTCAATTTGCTTGACCCAACTTTGCCAAGTGGAGTCTAGTTGTCTCCATGATCTGAGAGGGTTTTTGTTGCTATCCCAGTTGGTCCAGTTGAGTTTGGGTTTATTGAGGAGTATGTTTTCGCCGTTAGCAAATGAATAATATGGAGATAGATAGTTCATCTGAAAAGTGGGTCAAGAATGTAGGACCTAGTGTGGCTTTGGCGATAGTGGTGGTGCTTGGGAGTAAGGTCACATCCAGTTTCAAGGGAGTAGAATTTGGGAATCGAAGGACTTCTTCATTGGGTTCATCTTCCTTAGTAGTCTTGGATTTCTTGGGAGCCATTTGTTTAGGTTCTAAGGTTTATGAGTTAAAGTATGAAAGGTGTGAAGAAAAGAGAAATGGATTAAAGTAAGTTGAAGTTGAAGAGTTGAAGCTTTTATAGCTTTTGTTAGACCCATCACTTGGGTTTATTTGAAATGAACATGCAGTCATTTGAGCCCAGGGAAAGAAATTTGTTTGAGTTAAAAATCATTTTATTAATTTAACTTAAACAAGGGGGCATTGTTTATACCTATTTTTGTTAAATTCTTGTTGACAGGTGGTTTAACCAGATGGTGACATGTGGCAAAGTCAAAGTGGGAGTCCTTTGTCAGTTAAAGGGACATGTGGTATTAGAAGGGCTGATCATGCCCATTTGATGGCCCAAATGGTGGAACAGTTGTCAGGCTAAGTCATGGATTTAGTGGGTAGCTTGTAGAAAGGATCACATGCGGAATGAAGCTTCTTCTCTATCGATGGGAAGCCCAAAATGTTGAGGGACATGTGGTAACATAGAGGGAAAGTAGTTCAACAGGAAAATTTAAGGATTTGAAGAAGTTTGAAGGCTTTGGAATGAGGAGGTAATTGCAAGAGTAGTTGAGGCAGGGGCAGTTACATGTTCAGAGTCATGCGGTCATGGACTAGGAAAAAAAGGATGATGGTATAAAAGGTAAAGATTTTGCACGGAGAAGAGATATCAAAAAGACAACAACACTTAGTTTGTATCTAGGAGTAGTTTTCTCTCAGTTTAGGAGTAGTTTATTCTGTAACTTGTATCTGATAACTTTGTGAACTTTGGTGGTTTCATTTTGAAATTACTCTCTGTTTACTTTGTTTTCTCTTGTCGATTGTAATTTGTTCCAAAGAAATCCTTATACTTTCAAAGCAATTTGAATCAAATACACAGTCTCTTGATTGATCTTGTTCAATTGTTTGTTTAAATTGTTGTTCAAATCATGTCGAATAGGAGTAACCATAATTTTTACTAATAGTTGTACAGAAAACAAATGTTGTTGAGAAGATGACAATTGCTATGAAAATGCTCACTTATGGAGTATCGGTAAATTTTGTCATGATTATGTGAGGATTAATGAAAGTATTTATAAAGAGTTTTAAAAAGTTGGTTAAGTCAATGGTTGCAATTTTTTCTAACGAATACTTGAGAAGTCAAAACGACAATGAAATTCAAGATTATTAGCAATGGGCAAAAATCATGGGTTTCAAAGAATGGTAGAAAGCATTGATTATATGTATTGGAAGTGGAAGAATTGTCATATTATGGAAATATATGTATTGTAGTTAGAGTTGCAAATGAATTAAGTTGAACAGCTCGAACTCAGCTTATTTAAAACTTGTTTAAGCTCGGCTTGTTTATTAAGTGAATTAGTCCGAGTTGATTTTTAGGCTCGTTTATTAACCGAGCCAAGTTCGAATAGTCCCAAGCTTGGCTCAATAAGGTTTGTGAACATGAAGAAAATAAATTAATATTTACTTTTAATATTATATCAAATAAATTTTAATAATTTATTTGTGTTTGGTGTTTGGGTAAATTTACATATTTGATTGATGAAATTTATTATTAATATAAGTATTCTTGTATATTTTGCTCATATATATATATATTTTTAATCTTAATATAAGTAAATTAATTTAAGTTCAATTTTTTTTCAAGCTTAAGCTCGAGCTCAAGTTTATTAAATATTGGACAAGCCGAACTCGATTATTTAAGCTTGACTTGATCTCGGCTCAAGTTCGAGCTCAACTAATTCTTAATAAACAAGCCTAAACACTCAAAAATTTGGCTTGGCTCGGGTCATTTGCAGTTCTAATTGTGGACATATCCATGAACCAACTTGTATTTTAGAGGCTATGGCTTTTTATGGTCTATGGATATAAAATGACTTTTTTTGAGTTACTCAGATCTTATAACAACATCAATGTACTAGAACAGTCTTCCGTATTCTCTCTCCTTACTAAAGGTCATATTCCTTCAGTCAATTACTCAATCAATGAAAATAACTACACAATAGCATACTATCTTGTTGCTGGGATATATTTATAGGGTTAACATTCATTAAAACAATCTCATCTCTACAAGGGAATAAACAAATATTTTCTACAAAAGTTTAAGAGTCTGCAAGGAAGGATGTCGAGGAAGCATTTGGAGGGCTTGAAGTACGTTTTGCGATTGTGCGAGGACCCACACGTTTTTGAAAATTTGAAATGCTTGAAGATATTATGATAGCATGTATAAAATTGTATAGCATGACTAAGGTTCTGAAAAGCGGTTGCGGTCGCCGTAACGGTGGCGGTGACGCGGTTGCGGTTGCGTGGTGTAAAGGCCGTAGTGTAACGGTTGCGGTAACCGGAACCGTGAATTTTTTTATTTTTCGCACAATTTGAAAAAAACTTACCGATACGCATATTTTTTTTTCCATGATCATATTTATTGGGTTAAAAATAAATATTGATAAATTTTTGTAAATTTTTAAGTGTGATCCAATACATTTCATATTTTTAAATCACTATAAACTGAGTTTTTTACATTTTATTTTAATAATTAATGACTTTATATTTTACAAAAAATTAATCACTAACTATTATATATAAGATAAATAATGACAAAAGTAAGAAAATAAATAAGAGCCTAAATATATATATATACATATTTTAACCAAGCCAAATAGATAATGACCACACGTATTATTATTATTATTTTCAAACAATATATAGATAGACACACACAAACAAAATGGTTTAGTGATAGCAGCTGAATAGAATAGCATAATTCTTATAATTTCAACAAATCAATAACATATTCTTTATCTTCCCTCTTCTTTCTCTCTCTGTCTCTTTCTCTTATCTCTTGCTCCTCTATTTTCTCTCTTTATCTTTCCTCCTCTCTATCCCTCTTCCCCCATTTTCAGCTTTTTTTTGTGTGTTTTTTTGAAAGAAACAGTTTGGAACCGTTACGTAACGGTGCGTAACAGGCCGTTACGGCTGTTACGGCACCGTTACAACCGCTACAGCAGCCGCTACGACCGACATACCTGTGAATCTCAATCACACTGCAAAAGCGGCCGTAATAGGTGGCGGTAATCACCAAAACCGTTACGTAACGGTGTTACGTAACGGTTGCGGCCGCTTTTTAAAACCTTGAGCATGACTATTGAAGACGATAGAGATATCAATGGATTTTGCTTTAATTATGATGCGATTGATGTAAGTCCTTTAATAGTATCACATGAGCATTTGGTTGAGCTTTTTGAAA